>JABSTQ010011379.1:0-460059 GCA_013358835.2 Ixodes persulcatus
TATTTAGCTATAGTGTTTCTCTTCAACACGGGAAGTTTGACTTCGCGTGAGCTTTGTACTTTGTTCTCAAAAAAGATGCCGCAGCACCCGCAGCACAGTCTTAAATATTTTGAAAACTGTCACTGATTTCCCATCGGGAACTCAAATGTACTTGAATGAGAACATTTGAGCGCTTGACGGGAAAATTACGTGACGTGTCAATGCAAATAAATACAAAAAAAAATTGACTAGCCTATAGAAAATAAATATTGTAGCTCGGTGAGAGAAGCTCAGTTACACCGTTCAATTATTACGTCGGATATATTGAATTTTTTGCCGATGACAAAATTATTAAAAAAAAAAAGAAAACGGGACTTCTTGAGGATATTGTTGTTGACCGCGGCTGGCGTCAGTACACGAATAAAAAGTGTCAATCAGCAGTGCAACAATAAATTTATTAACTATATATTGTTTTAAATATTCCCCTAGTCCGGTACATTCCAATAATAGATTTGTTGATCGTAGAACAAATATGCTATAGTAGTTATTAGAAGTAGAAAAAAATTGCAGGAAGATCCACTGGTGGATTCTTACGGAATGCGTTATCATGACCCCTGAGAAGCGCCACACACGTCACCCTTGGGGAATCGCTAACGCTGACCAATTCACTTTTTTGTTTTGGCTTTCTCTTTTGCTTCTTCTATTTTTTGCTGCCTCTTTTTGGCCTCGTTACGGGATCAGTGTTAGCGTTTTTTTAAAGAAGAACGTGTGAGGCGTTTCCCAGGGGTCATGCTGACGTATTCTCTCATGAATCCACCGAATCTTTCTGTAATTCTTGTACCCCTTTGTTTGTACTCTGCCTTTCAGAGTATGTCGACGCTCTTGGATACAGTCATCCTTATCACTCGCGGAAAGAACCACACCCATACCACTCGAGGAGGAGGGAACCGCATCCATCCTTTTAACTACACGCACACATCACAGCCCACACACCGCTACTAGAGAAACCCAGAGCGAAGAATAACCGGCGACGGCACAGCGGCAACTGTGCCAACACCTCCTAGGTAAGAAAGCCTAAGGGGTTTACTGTGTCACTAAAGAAGGCTACGTAGGACACAAATATGATACGAATGCTGCGTCAGCATTCTGTTGTAGCGCGTGTCCAATCAGTACGAACACGACTCCTTGCCGAACGCTGATGCCGCCGTCGTGTCCAATCTGTGGCCTACGGTGGCCTTCTTTAGTGACGCAGAAAAATTTAGCACCTGGGCTTCCTTATTTAGGAGGTGTTGACTCAGCACGCCCGCATTGCACCGCCCCGACACGCGCCTTCCTCTCTTGCTCCGCGCCAGCTGGGAGCGTGACTGACGAAAACGAACGGGCTGTAGAGAACTTAAAAATCACAAAAAAAAGTGAACGAAGAAGAGATACAGACAACACGGACTGGCGCTACCTTTCAACGGATTTGATCAAGGGAAACCACCCAGCACACATCCGTGAACACTCTTTCCTATCTTGCCGACCCCCTGTGATAAAAGCAACTAATAAACGCAAACAAAAAATATTACTGATTTAAACATTCATATCAGTTCAACGTGTCTGCACAAAACCATATAGTAAAGAAACTTCCTTGTCATTTAGTAAAATTGTTGTTGTTAAGACGTTTATTAAACCAAGGGATTACACCAGGATCAGAAGTCCGGTGCGACGCGGTCGCAGCTTTGGCGTGGCGTCTAAAGGGGTGTCCAAACAGGACACTACAAAACGCACGACTCCGACAAATCGTGAAAATTGAAGCGTGAGGCGTCCGCTTCAATTTTCACGATTTGTCGGAGTCGTGCGTTTTGTAGTGTCCTGTTTGGACACCCCTTAAGTCCCTAGATGAAAAGGGGGAAGGGGGATGAGGGTTACACCGAAGTTGCTAGCCCGCTTCGCGACACAAAGTCGAGGAGCGAGGTCAGAATTCGCGTCCGGCGCTCGCAGTCACCGGGGGGGTGCACCCAGTCATCATAGCAAGTCGGTCGTTCATCGTCGGGCAGAAGGTACCAGGATGCGGTGCGGTGTGCTGCCAATGCTGCGCAGTCCCAAATTAAATGATAAAGCTTGGGTAAAGACTCCGGGTCCTTGCAGCGCTGGCAGCTGGGGTCCGGGGTAGGATAATATGGATCAGCTTTTCGCTTGCGGTTGGTGTCAAACAATTGAAGCAGATAGGGCGTGAGGGCCCCTCCAGTACGGATCCGACGTAGGAGCACTATCTGCGATCGCCGGAAGACCCCGCCGGGGATCGGGAACTGCTCCGGGGTCCAGGAAGAAGCGAGGCGGTGCCTCCATTGTTGTTTGAGGAGGCGCATCTCATCATCAGGATCGTAGGCGGTCTCATCTGCGGTAGAGTCAGGAGACGGCGGCAGCGAGAGGGAGGTGGGACACTGCGAGAAGGGGGCAAGTTGAGGCTTATTCATCTCCTCCATCGCGGCTCCGTGGGCCCGCTCGTTACCGGTGACGCCCGCGTGCCCTGGTATCCAGCGGATACATGTGCGGATGGCGTAGTTCCGGTATAGGTCGAGGGCAGTCTGGAAGATGCCCGAGACTGTGGGGCTGTGTGTCAAGTGTTGCTTCTTAAGGGCACGGACGACGTATTGGGAGTCAGTATAGATCGTGAGAGTGCCATCACGGGGCGCGAGGTCAGGCGCCTCACGCGCGTGGGTTTCGTGAGTCCGGAGCGCGAGGAGCACAGCACGCTCCTCGGCAAGTTCCGGAGAGGAAGGTGAGTTGTAGGTCTTCGTGTACGTGGAGGGGGAATCGAGGGACGTCGGGTGTGGGCGGGAGAAAACTGCAGCCACCGCAGATGCGCCGGAGCTGTGGCAAGCCGCGTCGGTATAAGCTATAGTGTTGGACGAATCCTGAAGAAGACGGTTCAGCTCAGCGTGGTGTTGTCGAACGTAATATTCTCGTCTCTGCGCATGGCGTTTGCGATTCATGTTAAGAGGAAGTGGACTGGAGTGTTGTGTAAGATCGATCAGTTCCCAGGGTGGCTTGGCGGGGGGGAGGTCGTTGTCGGTGGAGACAGCGACTCCGAGGTAACGTGCTACCGCGCGGCCTTGAGGTGTATGCTGAAGGCGGGCGGCATGCAGCTCGATCTGCTTCTCTAGGGTGTCTTTGAGATCGATGAGATGAAGACATTTCCGAATTTCTGCGATGCGCGTGATGCGAGGAAGTCCGAGTATGGTACGGCTGGCCTCGTTGTAAATGGTATTGAGCTTATCTCAATGTGTGCGCTTGAGGAGGTAAAAACGGGCCGCGTAGACGACTTTCGATACGAGGACTGAGGTGACGAGGAGCTTGGCAGTGCGTTCGCCTGCACCGCCGAGCCGATGCGAGATGCGTCGGATTAGGTGTAGGCCTTGTTTCCAGGTTCTGGAGATTGTCTTGACCCATTCTGTGGTGTCGTGTGGGCCATAGCCAAAGTGGACACCTAAGATCTTGATGCTGGGTGCTTTGCCCACGGGTTGATTATCGAACTTAAGGCCGAGGTCGAGGTTCGCATGTCCCTTGCCGAAGACGGTATACATGGTCTTCTCTGGTGATGGTGCGAGCCCGACGTGGTGCAGATGGTTATTGATGGCGTCTAGGCCCTGTTGGAGCGCAATTCGTTGCGTGGAGGGGTTGCCGTCGCAAGTCCAAATAGTAATGTCGTCGGCGTATGCCGAGGCGCGGAGGTGCGGGATTCCGTGTAAGGTCCAGAGAAGGGGGGCCATGACGATGTTAAACAGCGTCGGGGAAAGTACCGCTCCTTGGGGTACGCCGACGTGGTTCACCCTCGTGTTGCTACCCACTGCATCGGGGCCGTATCCTGACTTAACCAAGTACTGGCGGCCATGAAGGAAGAAACGCACAAAATCGAGCTGTTTGCCGTCCAGGCCTTGCTCGGACATGGCAGAGACGATTGATGCGTGGGGAACGGAGTCAAAGGCTTTTCGAATATCCACCGTGACAAGGACCCGAAGCTGCGTGGCGGTCGACGACATCTTTGTAAATCATTGCCAGGCTGTCGTGTGTACCGAGGTTCTTACGAAAACCTGTTTGGGTGGGGTGGAATATCTTGAGCTGTTCCTGTCGCGGAGTCGAGTGAGACGCAGACGCATCGGGTTCCAGTCGGCAAGTGAAGGGACTATTCAGGCCGCCGATAATATAGGATAGCAACGGAGGAGCAAAAAAGTGAGGGGGCGCCACTTGCGACCTCTACATCTCCCCTTCGGGGAAAAGACACAAACTTGTTGTCTTCATAAATTAAGTCTCTCGGGCGTCTTGATGCGTCGCCCGAAGCGAGAAACTCTGCCCTGTTGCTGAGGGCACACTGGTGTCTGCGGCGAGGGCACCCCGTGGCGTTCTGATGCTGTGCCCAGCACCGGGGATTCCGCCGGAGACCGCGGAGACCCAGTGGAGTATTGCAGGTGTTGCGGAGGCGGCGAAGTAGCATGACGAGGCACTGGAGGCAGGGCCGGTTCAGCTGGAGTGTCGGAGACTGGCGGCCTAGCAGACTCCACTGCAGGCTGAGATGGTGTAAATGGAACCAGATGACGACGGTTCCGCTCAAGTATGCCTGTGGGAGTCTGTACAACGTACGAGCGAGGTCGTCTTGCGGGCCCCAGGACTCGCGCAGCTCCAGGTACATCTGCAAGCCAAACATCTTCGCCTGGAGACAGCGGACGGAGTGGACATGCGGCGTGGCGCCTGTTGTAGTCCTGCGCCTGTCGGCGTCGAGCAGACGAGTCTCGCTGGTGGAAGAGTGTCCTTGGAGGCGATCGAGGGATCAAAGCTTCCTCAAGCTTCGGCACGGTGGTCTGCAGTCTTCTCCCCATCAAAAGTTGCGCTGGGCTCCATCCACTTACTCCCGGGGTGTCGCGATAGACGAGCAGGGCCAGGTAAGGATCCTTCGTCTTGGCCAGCAGGTCCTTCACTGTTCGCACCATGCGTTCAGCCTCTCCGTTTGCCTGCGGGTACCGGGGCTGCTGGTTACGTGATGGAAGCCGTAACAAGCAGCGAAGGAGGCGAAGTCCCTTGAGGAGAACTGTGGCCCATTGTCGGACACGACGACGGTGGGAATGCCAAAGCGTGCAAAAATGCTCTTCATTGCTGCAATAACAGCCAAGGAAGACGTTGACGACAGGGTAATTACCTCCGGGTAGCGCGAATAGTAATCTACCGTGAGGAGGTAATGACGTCCACCTTGTTCAAACAAATCAGCCCCCACCCGAAACCAGGGCCTGCTTGGAGTCTGGGAGCCCATGAGCGGCTCGTGGCGCTGTACCCGTGTCTGAGCGCAGGTCTCACAGCCGGCCACCAGCTGTTCCAGTTCAGAGTTCAGTGTCGGCCACCACACGGAGTCGCGCGCCCGTGCCTTGCAACGGCCAATCCCCTGGTGGCCCTCGTGCAGTCTGGTCAGCATGTCACGTTGGAGCACCGCAGGAACCAGGATCCGGTTGTTGTAGAGCAGCAGCCCCTCGCAGACTATGATGTTGCTCCTCGTGCTCCAGAAGCAGCGTAGATGGGCAGGAACTTGCGACGCTCGCCGCGGCCACCCACGCTCGCAGAGACGAGCCAGATCCATGCAGGTTCCGTCTTCCTCCTGGTGTTTGCGCAGTTGCTCAAGACCCGGAGCAGTGAGGTCTTGCCATCCCCTCACGATGTTGTTTACGAAGCGCTCTACATCGAGGGAGTCGACTTCCAAACTGGCAACCTGCGTAGTAGCTGGAGCCAAGGAGAGGGTATCGGCGGTGGCGATAAGCTTCCCAGGGACGTAGAGTACCCGGAACTGGAAGCGAAGGAGCCTCATCCGCAGCCGTTGAATTCTTGGAGGGACGAGGTCTAACTGGGCGTTGCCCAGAAGTGTGACTAGAGGCCTGTGATCAGTCTGGACGTCGAACTGGATACCCCGCACAAACTGTTCGAATCGTTCAACTGCCCATGCCACGGCAAGTGCCTCCTTTTCGGTCTGGCTGTATCTGGACTCCGTCGGAGTTAGTGAACGACTTGCAAACGCCACTGCACGTTGCTCTGCGGAAGGTTGCTGCTGCAGGAGAACTGCTCCGAGGCCGTAGGAGCTGGCGTCGGCGGACACAGTCGTGGGGTAGGTAGGGTCATACCGGGCCATGCAGGCGTTTGAGCTGAGCAGCCCTTTCAGTTTCTGGAACGCTTGCTGCTGTGCAGGACCCCAAACCCATGTATTAGACTTCTGAAGAAGAGCCCGGAGGGGTGCTGTCGTGTCCGACAAGTGGGGAAGAAAACGTCCCAAGTGGTTGGCCATCCCCAGGAGTCGTCGCACTCCACTGACATCGGAGGGAGCCTCGAGATCTGCGAGCGCTTTGATCTTCTCCGGATCGGGACTGATGCCTCTGTCGCTGACCATGACGCCCAGGAACTTGACTTCACGCGCCGAAAAGACGCACTTGGAGCGGTTGAGCTTGACCCCGGCTGCCTGGAGACGCTGCAAGACGTTGTTCAGGCGACGGTCGTGCTCAGCCTGAGTGCTGCCGAAGACCAATATGTCGTCGATCATATTTACCACACCCTCGAGGCCTTCCAGGACGCGGCTCATCTGTCGCTGGAAGTATTCCGGCGCCGAGCCGATGCCGAAGGGGAGGCGTCGGAAGCAGAACCGCCCGAAAGGGGTGATGAACATAGTCAGTTCTTGGCAGCTTTCTGCAAGCTTCACCTGATGAAAGCTCGCCGTTGCGTCGAGTTTGGAGAAGACCTGGGCTTGTCCGAGTTGTCCCAGAGCGTGCTCGACAGAGGGGAGGATGTGTCGCTCTCGTAGGACGACCTGGTTGAGGCGGGTCAGGTCGACGCATATTCGGTAGTCGCCAGACCGCTTCGGAACGACGACGATGCCGGAGCACCACTCTGTGGGGCCGTCAACGCGGCGAATGACTCCGTCGGCTTCAAGTTTCGAGAGTTCGCGCCGGACAGTGTCATGGAGTGGAAGGGGAACCCTTCTTGGCGTGCTCAACGAAAAGGGTCGCGTCCCGGGTTGAAGACGGATGACGTACTCCTCTCGCAGTTCGCCCAACCCGTCAAAGATGTCTCGGGAAAGTGGCGTGCGCTGCTTGGCCCTTCGGAGCTTGTGACTGCATCTGCGAACCGGACGACGCCCTGGGCCTGGATTGCGGGGAAGCCAAGTAATGGCGTGGTCGATGCTGGCAGCACGTACAGTCGGCACGGAATGAAACGCGAACAGTGGGTGCATGGTTTTCGCTAGATGCTGCACCACCTGAACCAGATGGGAGCTGCAAGAAGATGGCTCCTCCTTCGATATGTTAGACTCTTGCTCAGTGCATCCAAACCTTTGGTGTTGCGTCTCTAGGTGACTCAGCGTGGGTAGAAAACCATGCGCTCCATGTTCGCGTTTCATTCCGTGCCGACTGTAGATACGCTGGACTGTGGTCGTTCCCTTCCACGTGAGAGTGGCGTCGAACGTGCCCAAAACGGTCAACACGTGGTTTCCAGGTCCCGTGAGCTGGCCTTCTGCCGGTCGAAGTTGTGGAGGGAGGCCTGGAAAAGTCTCGGGTACGGCTGTGACTTCGGCGCCGGTGTCGATCTTGAAGTTCACGGAGTGACCGTTGACGGAGACTTGCGTGAACTTGGCTAAGGGGCGCGGCGTCACCGCGTGCAGCTGAAGAGAGCCAAGTCGGTCCCGCTGTTCGCACACTGCTGCGAAGTGACCTTTCCGCTTGCAGCGGCTGCATATGGCGTCCCGTGCCGGGCAGTTCGCACGAGGGTGAGCGGTGCGTCCGCAGTAACGGCAGGGGTTGTCGCCGTCGTGCTTGTCGCGGGCCCCGTGCTTGCCAGTGCGTGTGCTCTTGCGTTGTTGGTTTTTCCCGGAGCGCTGTCGACCCTCGGAGTCGTGCTTGCGTGTCTCGGCGACCACGTGGCCGGGAACAGACTCTGCGAAGAGCGTGTCACGTGCACGCCCGGCGTCCTCGTGGACACGAGCCTGCAGGCGGGCTTCGTCCAGCGATAGCTTGGGGACTTCGGCAAAGTTTGTCGACGAGTGCCTTGTCGAGAAGCCCGACGACGAAGCGGTCCCTTCCGAGTCGGTCTTCAAGTGCCGTCGACGTGTAACCGCATTTCTTGACGAGCGACCGGAGCCCCGTGAAAAACGCGTCCACGCTTTCGCCGGGTTCTTGTATGCGACGATGAAACACGACGCTTGCGTATACTTCGTTGGTAGGATGCACGAAGTGGCGTGTGAAGGCTTCTTTGACGGCGTCGAAGGACAGGAGCGCTTCCGAAGACAGGCCGAATGTCTCAAGTACGCGCCGAGCCTCGTGAGAGCCCATGAGGTAGAGAAGAGTCCGTACCTGGACCTCGTCGGCGGCGTGGTGTAGTCCCGAAGCGAAGCGGAAGTCTTCGAAGACTGCAATCCATTTTTCCCAAGTGCTGGGGTTCGCAAAGTCGAACGGAGGCGGCGACGGGAGGGACGTGTGGGGACTGTCGAGCAGCTGTCCGCTAAGCCTTGTCTCCTGCTGCGTAGCTGGCGTAGCCATGCCGGCCGTGTCGAGCGAGTGAGGCGAGGCGGAGCGAGGCGAGGCGAGCGAGCGGGCGGGCGGGCGGGCGGGCGAGCGTTACGCCGCTGCTGTCGTGACCGCTTCTGACACCATGTCGCGGAGTCGAGTGAGACGCAGACGCATCGGGTTCCAGTCGGCAAGTGAAGTGACTTTATTCAGGCCGCCGATAATATAGGCTAGCAACGGAGGAGCAAAAAAGTGAGGGGGCGCCACTTGCGACCTCTACAGTTCCGCCTGCCACTGAATGCGGGCGAGGACCATACGCTCCATGAGCTTGCCCGTGATGGATGTGAGCGATATGGGCCGCACGTTCTTGGGGTCTGTCGGTGGCTTGCCTGGCTTGGGAATCGGTGTTACCCAAGAGGTCTTCCAGCCGTCAGGGAGCAGCCCTGTGTGCCAGATTGAGTTAAACCAACGGAGGATGGCTTCCCGGGCGCCTCAAGGTGCATTACGCAGCATCGGCGCGGTGATTCCGTCGGGGCCGGGCGCGCTTCGGAGGCTGCATTGGGAGATGGCCGCATCAAGTTCCCATTCGGTGAAGGGTTGGTTTCCAGGATATTGGACGTCAGCCACGTCGTTGTACTTGGGACAATATACGTCGGTAGGCGGGGTTTCGTTCGGCTGGGGGAAGAAGATTACCCTGAGCTTATCGAGGATGTCCTTGGTGCTCTCGTCCGAGAACAGTGCTACGACAGGGACGGTGTGGGTCTGGGTGCGCTTGCCGTACATTGCGTTGAAAGTACTCCACACTGTACTCAGCTGAGTGCTCTTGTCGAAAGACTCGCAGTGTGCGATCCACCGCTCTAGCCTTAGAGTATTGACATATTTGTCAGCTTCGCGTGTAAGACTACTGCCTCTGTGGAGGTAACATTGGCGTTTAGTGCTTCGATATTTCGTAAGCGCCTTAGTACGTCGCTCCCATAGCGAGAGAAGATGCGTATCCGGGGTGGGTATACCCTCGCACACTTCTCGCGTTTCCGTTGCAAAGGTCGCAGCTGTCGTCAGAAGAGTGGAGATGGCGGAGGTATCGTATAGGGGGATTTTGTCCTCGATGGTCTTCCGAAATCGGTCCCAGATGACTGTTGTGGTGGAGCGTGTGGTGCGCTTCCGTTTGCCCATGGGGATCTCTATGACAATAGGGAAGTGATCACTGCCCCAGGCATCTTCGTCGAGGATTGTCCAAGTAAGAAGGCCGGCAGTATGGGGAGACGCAAGGGTGAGGTCAAGGACGCTATCGCTTTGTCGAGTATTCGTACCGTAACGCGTTGGCCGGTTTAGGTCGTTCACGATTGCCAGGTCGGTAGACTCAAGGGCAGAACTGAGGTCGTGCCCCCGCTGTGTGGTTGAGCAGGAGCTCCATGCCTCGTAGTGTGTATTCAGGTCTCCTCCGAATACCGTGTAGTCGGTAGGGTATGCGTCGCGCAAGGTCTTCATCCAGGAAAAGTCGCACGTTGTTGTCTTGCCGGTGTAGGGGCGGCAGTATGCCGAGACGACGAGAAGCCTTCGCTCAGTCCCGTCGAGGGCGATGCGCACAGCTGTGACTTCTTGGATGGGGGTGCACCATGCCGCCGTGTCCAGCTTGACGTGGGGCATGTTGCGGCGTACGTAGACGCCGGCTTGCGCGCGAATAACAGTCTCAGGTGTTGGGGGATTTAGGTGCCGTTTCTTTGCGAGTTTGTGCTCGATAGTGGGGTTGTGGTGTCCGTCGTAGCCTGAGAGTTGCACAGTGTCGGTATGCGTCTCTTGCAGCAGGAGTATGTCGAAAGCGTATTGAGGGTCGGAGACACGCGCGAGAAGCTCACCTCTCCGTTTCGCAAGGCCACGACAGTTCCACTGCAAGATCTTGAGAGCAGGCTTATTGAGTGAGGACGCCATCTTGGTGTAGTGGTAGAAGTGGTGGTGGTACCTGCGTGGAGAGTGCTGTCGTACGGTCCGAAAGTGCGAGAGACACGAGCTGCTGTAGTTGCTGTATCTGTTGCTGTAGTTGTTCTTGTTGCTGTTTTTGTTGCTGCTGTTGCTGCTGCTGCTGCTGAGCAAACAGGGCATGCAGTTGATCTATGGTGATATATTGTGACTGTGGTGAAGAGCCACTCGGAGGTACGGGCGGCGGTAAGAACTGGGACTCCTGCTGTTTCTGAGGCTGCAGCTGCTGCTGGAGATGCTGTTGTTGCCCTTGGGGATGCTGCTGCTGTGTCTGTTGTTGTTGCTGAGGCTGCTGTTGCTGTAGGTAATGCCCCTGGGCATGCTGCTGCTCCTGCTGGGGATGCTGCTGCTGCTGTGGGGAATGGCGCTGTTGCTGGGCGGTGCACTGAGAAAGAGCAATCTGTTGGTTCTGTCGTAAGGCTGAGGCCACTTCGGCGTGTTTGCGTAGTCGCCTCATGAGTTCCGCCTTGCGAAGCTCACGTTTCTGAGCTTCCGTCTCGAGTCTTTGTTGGAGTCGTACTTTGCGTAGTTCAAATTGTTTGGCCTCCTACTCGAGTTGCAAAAGTGTCTCTGATGCTGCTTTTTCGGCCTCAGAAGTGGATCGGAGCTCTTCTCTCCAGGCCTGGGCTTCACAGTCGCAGTCAGTGAAATAGCCGGTCTTGAGCATGTTCATCGTGGCCTGCGAATATGTCATGGGTTTGGTGAGAGTCGGTTGTAGGGAGCCGTGGTGATCTGAAGGCGACCGTCGCCTAGCGCCACGGAGTCCTCCGTCAGCAGAACTACGTTGACGACTTGCGGGGCGACTTGGCTGATGCTGCTGTTGTGGTTGTTTCTGCCGACTGCGACTTCTACTTCTGCGATGCGAGGGTGCGGTTTCGCTTCGTAGGTCGTCAACCTCTAGGGCCGAAAACCGGTTGGATGTGGTGATCAGCGGCGGAAAGTCCTCAACGGAAACCTCACCACCGACAACGGTTTTAGAGTCTTGAGTTCGGGCTCTGCTTCGGGACCGTGATGTGCCGGCGGTGGCACGGCGGGCTTTGCTCCCTCTGCGGTGGTCCACACGGGGTGTACAGAGGTATGCGGTGGTGGTTCCTGCCGTCCGCCGAGTGCGCTCTTGGAGCTGCTGGTCAACCTTGCGCTTGACCGGACACTTGGGGTCTGTGGCGAGGTGCGTGGTGACGCGGCAGTTAGCGCTATACGTGCGTTCACAGACGTGGTCGTTGCTTACAATACAGCCGCAGTCAGGGCACCTTGGCGGTCGGGTCCATACATGTTCTTTGTGGCCCAGGCCGTGACATCGCCGACAAACCACGGTTGTAGGAGAGTAGGGCGTAACGTTGATGATCACGTCGTAATAAAAGATAGTTCTTGGGGGTCGATATCCTTGAAATGTCACCAAGGCTAGTCCATTCTTGCCGAGCGGCCTGGCGTTAATTATTGCGTGTGAGTTGCTGCGGAGGGCTCGGAGCAACGTTTCGGAGGTGTCTTCTGGGTTGATGCCGTGCGCAACGCCACGGATGGTGTCGCCGGTCATGGCTTCGTGAGCCACAAGGTCAACTGCCCGGTCGTGGGCAGTGAGGGTGCGCATTGCGAGGAGCTGGTCAGCGTGCGTACGATTTCGTACCGTAACAGAGATTGTGTTGGTGGCTTTACCTATTCGGAAGTACGGCGTGTCTTTCGTGTCACAGGCTGAGGGATGTAGACCTAACGCGGCGTAGAAACCGCGCTGGATCGTGCAGGCAGGAATACGAGTGAGGTCATACCTGTCCCGGGAACGGAATACGATCACAAATTTGGGTCTTTCGTCAGTGGCAGAGTCTGGGTGGTCTGATGAGGACAAGGGCGAGAGTGCTGCGCCGAGGAAGTGCCGCTGCTGCTGCGGTCTCTGTTTGCGGTAGCACGCCGTTTGCCAGCCTACTTCAGCGTCGTCAGCGTCGCCGTCTTTGCTGTCCGGGCCAGAGGCGGTTGTTGACTTAGAGGCTGTGGGGCTAGGCGTCACTTGAGACACAACGAGCGGGGGTGACTCACACGAAACGGTGTGGTGATCTGCGGTGTCGAGAGTAGCAGTAGGATGAGCGACATGCTCCATTTCGGTGTCGGCACCGTCGTCCTCGCTGGCTTCGCACAGACTTGTAGCGACACTGGATCCACTCGGGTGTCTTAAGCGCTTCGAGGTAGGGTCATGGCGTTGGTACGGGGTCTCGGTTTTCTTCCGTCGAACAGTTGCTCGGATGACAAGAGACTCGGCCGGTGAAGTTGTGGCTTTCTTCGATGGCGAGTCCGGAACAGAAGTCCAGTCGATTGAATTCGAGGTAGATCTAGTGGCAGGGGTGAGATCTTTGTCTTCTAATCCGGCGTCCTGCGGCGCGGTTGAAAGCAGGTGCGAGGCCGCCGTAGGCACGGCCATGCCGCCGGCGAGCACACCGGGCGCTAGGCCCGAGGCCTAGCTTCCTTCGTTGTCGGGGACGAGCAAGAAGTAGAGATAAGGCGGAAACGCAAAACTCACTCGGTCACAGAATGTGTCGATATGGTCCGGTGGCCCTCCTGGGATGGTCCGAATGTTGAGCTGTGTCGCAATCGTTTCCGAAAAGGCAAATCTGGGCGATCAAACGGCGGAGCTCGACACGACACGTCCGCTCAGCTCGGTGGCCGAGATAAGCCTCCCTTAGTAAAATGAAAGGCGAGCTGTCGCAGTTGTCACCTGAGGACTTTATAAAATACGATTCAACTATTTCCCTTTCAGTGTTGGTGTTTGCTTTTTTAATAAATTTTGTTAGTTCTAACAGGGGATCACACTCGCACCGCATGAAGTGCACTGCAAGGTGTCCCGCAGATTTGTTACGAACCGCGAGACAATGTTCACTTGGCCTTTCACTAAGACACCGCCTGCAGTCTGTGCAATATACACACGCCCGCACTTTAGCCGAATCTCGTAGACGTTAAAGGCACAAGCTGTGTTCTGAGTGACGTGCTTCTTCGAGCACTGAACACGTTTCTGCCTATACCTCGTTTGAGCTTAGGTCCGAGTGTGGCCGACGTTATGAGCCGAAGGGCCAATCTAACTGCGAAAAAGTCACATCGTCATGGCGTGCTTTCCACAGTTGATAGGACCAGCGGTGTTCGCCGTCTTTCTGTGCATGCTCCTCCGCTGCTCGTCTTATCAAGAGCGAAGAACGCCATGAAGTTGCGCGTTTTGCGCTGTTTGATTGGACCTTCAGCTCATAACGACGGTCACGCTCGGACCTAAGCTGAAACGAAGTATAGTCATCATAAGACAAACTCGTTTTGACGAAACCCCGGCGGTGTCTGTCAGTGTGTCAGCGCCGGGAAGAGAGGGAGAGGTTGACACCTGCTGACATCAGCGCTTCGGACCAATAGGTGCGTCGTATGCGTCACTATCTCCCCTTTCTTCTCCTTCTCTCCCCGGCGCTGACAAACGAAAGCCACCGGCATGTTTTCGTCGAAACGAGCGTTCTAATGCTAGCGCATTAAAACTAAATTCTTTTTCGCGTTATTTAATGGCAAAGTTAGGCTGCCTAGAGTCCGTCACATGTACTAAAATAAACAGGGCTGAGTTTCTATGGTGCTTCCACATTGCATGTCCTCTATGAAGGCTTTATTCGCATGGTTAAATTGCGACGAAATCTATTGGGGAGGAGATCGAACAGTCACGCCTCTAGCAGTACGCTTCAGCTGTGGGGACAACAAACCAAACTTTCTTGTTTGTTTTTGATCAGAGATATCGAACATGACGATTAGAAGGCCGCTGCTTGTGCGACCAATGCACTGGTCAAAGCGAAGCGCTCGTGCCCAGACCGTGCTAGGTGAGCTTCAATTTTATTGTTATGCTGTGTTTGTAAACACCGGGCTGTGGGGACAATCTCAATAAAGCACCCCCTATTGGCGGCTTGCACGAACTACAGGGGGTGCTTCTCTAGCTATCATCATCGTGGTTTGTGACGTCGCGGGTAGGACAGACTGGGGGAGACAGCGCAGATCTTGGATCTCTCGACTTGTCAGTTCGCCTCATGCTCTGTTTGGGTCGCGCGCGGCAAAGCCTGTTTCCCGCGTTGTGTTTATTTGGTGAAGTGATATTTGTAGTAGATCATTTTACTAGAGTTTGAAACCATAGCACGTGTAGTCATGCTAACAAACACTTTTGACGCTAAGGTGTCGAAGCGCTGGGATGGTGGTGTGCTGTTCTCTACCCCAGTACAAAAAGCTGGATGGTGAAAATAGAATATGGAGCGTTTTACCCTACTACAATATCTGCCACGGTGAATAGGGGGTAATTGTATTATGATTCATTCGGGCAAAATGAAACTGTGAAAAGATGTCTAATAGGAATTTGAAAATATAAAAGTGGAATTCGAGAACGTCTCGCGTGTGTAGTAAACAATTCCGTGTATCCTATTGGTTCTAATGTGTTGTGTGAGTGCTGGTATCTTATTAGTTATAAAAGGATTCCTTTTTTTTAATTTTGTGAACCAGTAAACAAACATTTCTTCAAAATACCTGGCAGGAAGAAGCGGTGGCTGACTTAAGGAGTCGCTTCAATTAAATCTCTGTCTATCCACCCGGTTGACGGGAAACGTGCGAGATCCTTTCGCGAGCGAAATTTTAAACCTAGTAAGTCCGTGACACTTCAGCGTCCCAAAACTTTAGGTATACACCTGCCTGTGGCGTAGGCAAGGGGGGGGGGGAGGGGGAGGGGGGCATGGGGTTCGGGGTCAAACCCCCCCCCCCCCCCCCCCCCCCCCCCCCCACACCCACGGTGCCCATCGGGCCCGCTCGCTACCCTGCTCCCGCAGTCGGTCTTGCACGGGGCTTGGAGTAAAGGGTGAGTGCGGACTATTTCCAACTTATATCCGTTCGGGAGCAATGTTTTTGGGGTAAAAAATGCTTAAATAAATAAAATAGTCAATATTTCTTCATTTATGCTTATTTGATGGGACGCGGAACTTGATCTCAGATACTTATATAGAGAACGGATATTTCGAAACATTTGTGAGGTGAAGGATGGCAATTTCAAGGCGAAGTATAACAAACTATCTTCACTGAAGTACATAGTTAAATCAAACTGAAGTGGACATAATAAAATGAACAAATGGTGATAATATAAAACAATGTCAGTGATGTAAGGAATATTAAAATAATTGTAAAAACAATTGCACTCTAAGAAATGGGTGGCGCTGCGCTCATGCACACCTTGTGTACTTATCAGAAATACGTACTCTGGACTAGAAATTACTGCGAATAAAAAAGTACCCGTGACTAGTTATTTCAAAAAAGCAATTGGCAGTCTTACTTGATCATTTCATTTATGCAAAGCGCCTACATATTAAGATGCAGCCGCCTGCGTCCACGGCAAAGAATATCCAGGATATCCACCGCTTGAACTTCAATGTCGCGGTGAACATTCAAATCACTAGACCGAGCAGACGCTCATTCGAAGTGGACGCTCTCAGGTATGTTTTCAACCGTCGTAGCGAAGAGAACGAGCGCTCAGCTTCCGCTGTTGTTTCGCGCAGAGTCGCTAGGTTCTTGAGGAGACGATAGACGCTTGGGAATAGGGCCTGCGGACAGAGGGCGACCGCTTGTAGCGCAGACGTGACGGGCGTTTCATGTGTCTCCCTCTATCATTGGGCGCCTAAAATTTCCCCATTTTTGGTGAAGTTTCCATCACTTCGTGAAATTTCCCTTTATCGAGACGCCCGTCTCACAGGTCGCTCACGGATGCGATAAAGTCCGTCTTGCTTTCTGCTTTGCATGTCTAGGTGGCATCCGATGCAATTCGTTATTAGATTAATCTTTTCGTTGCACGGAACATTGCAACGGTTGCAATTGGCAAGGGTATTTAAGTCAGTTTCTACATTCGGCGTGTGGTTTGCCTGTTTCTGGGTGGTGTGCGATGTCATTTCTCTGAGTGACGGAGCGACGAGTTCGGACTGACCATTTCTCATCGCCCCGAGGATATGCCGCTGCTGCTTTTGGACCACACTGCAAGATAAAGCGGCCTAGCGAAAATAAGACTATTTCCTTCGGCATCTTGTACTGTAGCACGAATTTGTTAAACCTTTAATATATAATAAATTTTGGTTTTGTGATTGTTCAGAGTTACCCTCGCCCTATATATGGGCCCCTAGTGTTTGTGCGAGGACGGTTGCTCTAATTTTTGAGCGTCGAGATTTTTTTTGCTGCTTAAATTTTTGTGACAGTATAGTCTGCCTTAACAGCCAGGTGGCGCCAGTAGAGTGAGAGTTCAAGGTTACACCCTGCCTCGGTGTAACTTGGCAAAGGGTGAACCTTAAGCCCCCCATTGCGGGCCGACGGCCTAGATATCCGCTACGTATACGAGCGCCACTCACGGATATTCGAGCATGACGCAGCGAAAAACTTGATACTTTTTCGCAGTAAAAGCACACTCCGGTGATACGTAGTCACGTTCCGATTGGCCCGCCAGGCCGCAGCTTCCGCCGTACTTGCATGTTGTGCGATTACGGCTTTCTGGACTACCCAGTATTTCTTGCTTCAGACACTAGGCTATAGCGGCGCCACCAGAGTAATAGCTCACGTTTGAATAATGCAGCTGCCACTTCCAGGCATACCCAATGTGCCTTGCTTCAGTCGCTAGATAGCGCCAAACCAAACAGCATTGCAGGTTGCCTATAGTCCTGTGTCCGAAATCCTAGCCCCCAGCGATAAAAATGTGAAACAATAATCTCAAGCGCAGGCTCTTGTGAAGATAGGGGCTGCGCTCTAAACAAGGTTTTTGCTCTTTACAGCACTCTTGGCATTGGTGTTGTTCTTGGAGCTTCGTGACTATGCCTTTCCGACGTTCTTGCACTACAATATGTGCGAAGGTTTCTACGAAAAAACGGAGTCTCACAAAAAAGACAGCTCCCCCCCCTTTTACCATGTCATTTCGTGAGCATAAAAAACATGGTGGCGCCCAAGGAACAGAGCAGACACTGGTGCATAGCTATCCTTGTGTTTTGTCTGGCCTTCACGCGTTGGTAATGCAGTGCTACCTCTAAAAGCGGGGGGAGTTGTGTGCTGTGAGGAAGCTTTTAAAATCTGTGGGCCGCAACTACGACGACAGTAGAACAGTGAACAATGCAGTTTTACCCGTTTTATCTTAACAGCGCCTCGCTATCCTTTGCGTGAGCGTCCGTACCGCCGAGCTCACCCTGCTTCGCCATTTGGGGGGGGGGGGGGGGGGGGGGGAAGTCATGTTATTGGACCTCTCCGAAATAAAATCTTGGCTAAGCCACTGACACCTGCTACGAATTGCTTCCGTTTGTGTGTTTAATTTTGCGGACCCAAATGCGCCTAATGAGTGATGCGCTTCTCAGCTAGCGATTTTAAATTTGTAAACAATTCTTTGTAAACATTGGACAGAACAGAAGAATCAATCGCCTGAATATGCCGGGTCATGTCTGACAATTTAACAATTTACGAAAATGTCTACTTTTCTTTCGAACAGAAGTCGCGATGTGACAAACTTCTTTGCCACGTATTCGATGCCGGAGGAGCTACGCGTCGGTTGCTGACGAGCTTGCTCATCAGCACCTATCGCGTCACACTTAGATAGGAGCGGCGGTATCGGCAAGCTCAATGTACCTAAAACAAGTGTGACGAAAACACGTGCACAGCTAAGAAGACAGCACGTCATTTAATCTGTTGAATACGAAACATTTCTTCTACAGCAGCCTCCACAGGCCCGAAGAAAAAAAAATCAAAGAGGCTGTGAATAACCCTGATGCACGTCGGTCAAGCCTTTTTATTTTTTAACGTTTGAATGATTTTTTGTTTATTGTTTTCAATATAAAAGGCAAGTTTGAGGCGCTGTTATTCTTTAGAAAAATCGCTCACAGAAACGACATACACGTTTCTTTAATAAATAAACCATTTTTAATCGGCATAGATGCGAACTAATATAGCCGCTGCGTGCTTTGACATAGCGCGTCGTCTGCTCGCATCCTACCAGATCCGCCACAGGAGGGCGCCCGCAAGGTTTCGTCGTCGAAAACAGTGCCATCTCCTTCACAATAGCGTGTGAAGTGGAGACTACGCAGAACCGATGGAAAATCTCAACTGTACAGCACGGACTTCATAAAACAGACAGCAACGTAGAATGTGGGAAACACTAGGCTGGCGTTCAGATTGGTCGTCGTGAATATAATTATTCGTTGCGATTGCCTGATGCGTTTCACACCTCTTATCAGTAATATTGACTTTATTACTTTTGAAAATTAATATACATTTGCCAAGAAATATTAAGATGAGCGGAAAAAAGATTAAGTGAGATGACTAAAAGATTGCGTTGCGGGATATTTTTAGAGCAGAATGTCAAGTGGGATGTTCAGACACAAAATATTGTTGGCTCATGTCAAATGCATAAAAAGATTCAAAACAAATATTGCAAATTTGTAGTAGCATATTGTAAAAAGAATCGAAATGTGACTGAACTGGAAATGCTCACTATTATAACTTTTGAATATGCAAATGGGAATATAAGAAACTCCGGGGAAGCTCTATGTCCATCACTAGGATACCTCACCATGATAGCTCAGTTTTCTAAGCTAACACTAAACCTTAGTATAAAGTTTTTGAGCGACACAAGCAACAATCACAAGGGAGTAGACACGGACAAGCTTGACCGTGTCTACTCCCTTGTGATTGTCCCATGTGTCGCGCAAAAACGTCTAGACTGCATCGTGAACCAACTAGGCCAACACGTTTTTATTGACCAAACCTTAGCATAGACGAACGGAGTTAACCTTTTCGGATTTTCAAATAGCCGATTTAACCAAAAAATAAAACATTTTCCCGAACGTAACCATGTGCTCTTATTAGTACACGTAGATACCAAGTCATTCATGATACTCAGTCTGAACCGTATCAACAAGTCTGACCAGCAGGTAACATTTCAAAAACATAAAAACATTAACTTCGCATGAAAGAAACAAAAAACAAGAATATAATAAAATTTAGTTGAAAACGTGTACATGGCAAAAACAAGCAGGTAATTTAGTAGATGATAAACTCTTGTAGAATATACATCAATAGCTCTCGGGAACATACACTTCTGAAAGATGAAAAACCTAGTACCTTTGAAAAGGCAGCCCGCTCTATATGTAACAGCCTATGCGCAAGGAGTATCTTTTTTTTTATTTTTTGTTGAATATTAAATAACACGAAAACACGAAATGAGTAATCTTTTTTTTTTCTAAAAGCCAAACGTGTTTTTGCGTTCTTTATTATAAAATCGTGCAACATGAAAATAAAAATATAACAAAAAGACGTTTTAGCTCAACCTTCTGGTTCCTACGATGATTCTGCGTTATGTCAAGGCGGATAATATTTGCTTTCGTCCTAGAAATGTTTAACAAAGAGCACAATCAATGAGCTTGCACTTAGGCGAAACCTAATAAAAGCAGCGGTGCCTTTAAGTGCACGCGTCTTATGTGTAATGACGCGATCGGACCACTGTATCTCACAGTGATACTTTCTCTTTATTTTTCTCAAGCACAGAAAATGAGTTTGTCAATCTACGCCACCTTTGGCGTTGACTGATGCTTCGCTACCATTTTGACACCTGCTTTTTTTTTAACATCAAAATCGCGTGAAAAACGTGCTGTGCTGGGTGACGTCATACTACATGGCAGCAGCCACATCTTCTAAATACCGTCTTTCTAAATAAAAAAGACCACCTTCCTAATAAAGAAAATATTTAGTTTCCCTTATCGAAACCTGGAGTAAATCTGTAGCATGAAAATATGACTGGTAGGATAATCGCATCCACCATGTTCGTGACAGCCTGAAAGGGGCGTGTGCTACATAAAAAAAGTTTAGCATACTTCTTACGATAAAAAATATTGACCGCAGTATTACTTGAGCGTCGCAGAAAAAGTGGACGTAGTAAAAAAAAAGTGACGAACTATTTCATTCATGGCATTACATGGATTGCTCATGTTCACCAATTCAACTTGTAAATGCGATTTTCATAAGTTTTTCACGAATGACCTGTAATATTCTTCGTACATACGCTAAGAAACCGCAGCAAGCGTATATGTGGAATAACACCATGCGTCATGACAGTCGTGGTGAAAAAGGCTATAATACTGAGAATATTTCATCTGATAAGGAAATTCTAAGGAGGATGCTTTTTTTTTTTTAAGGAAGCGCGAGTTATGAGGGGCGCCAGTGCACGTTCTCACGGGAATATTGTTTGCTCGTTCATAAGATATTTCTCTGTTAAGCACACATTAATCGTAAAAAACAGAAGTTATTCTTCATACCATCTTCACTTTATGGGTTCTTCTCTTATCTACAAGGAACAAGCTACATTTGGAGGCTTATCTGTTCGTCTATCCGTACTGTTCCGGTTGCTGCACCCAATCGCAAAACAAACAGCAGTGACCAGAAATTCCCGCCGAGCATCTGGTACTTTTCCCAATATAGTAATCTAGAATGTATGTTTCTATAAAAGGCAAATGCTTTGCCGATCTAACTTCACTCTATAACTCGTCCAAGGACCAGCAAGCTGATCGCGGTAAGCTCCTTAAAGGCCTTGTGGCGTCGCCGATATCTTCTTTGCAGTGCAGTGAAGCTTTTACGTAATATCGTGTCGACGTATTTGTCAGCTTTCTAAACTTGCACATCGCAAGACCTCGGCAGAAATCCTGAAATAATACAGCGATAGCTAAAGACACGTCAATATTTGCCGAATGTGCGCACCCACGGTGTGTATGTCCATGCATGTTTCAAAATATAGTTTTAACCAGCAGTGCTTTAAGCCTTCTCAAGCACTCAATTGTATCCAATGCGTTTTGTTTTATTTTCTTGCTTTTTTTTAAACTTCCAACTTGCCGGCTATTTGAACCCCATGCTTTCCTTTCATTATAAGACTGCGATGAGCGCTTGTACAATCTCACACGAAGGAAGCAGTAAGCCTGATGAGGGTGCATCGATACAGCGACACTGCGTTTTTTTTTCCGCTTCACTGCAGGGGTGAACACAAGCAGTAAACTTTCGATTATGTAACACAACTATACCTCCTATTTTATAAACGTTTTTCTAAAAATTGAGGCTAAGGATTAATTATCAAAATATGATGATATATTCACGCAACTCTCGAATGCTTTTCTCATGTCACCGGTTACTGACACCTCATTCGAAGACAGTTCCATTGATTCTTTAGCGTCTCTACAATTGCAGCTTGCAACTACATTTAAACCGCTGTTATAAAAAAATACTTGAACTATACTCAGCCTTTTTTTATTCGACGAAAAGTATCTCATTTGTTTTTTCTATCAAATTTATTATTTTAACGCTTGACTAAAACAGATGATTATCCTTAAACGTCATACATTTTTACACTAGACCTTGTAATCGGGCTACAGGGTGGTTACTGAATTTGATCATCTTAAAGGCGTTAGGACACAAAATGTAAGCGGGTAGATTGTTCCTGAAGTGTAATGCTCGTAGGTTCCTTGGTGTATGCACCAAGTTTCGCGATTTCTAAAACTTTAGTAATTACAATAATCAATTTAGGATCTTGTCATCGTCGATGGAGCTGGTCGTGAGCTGGTCAAAGTCAAAATAACCAACTTCCAAGATATTTTAATGACAATCACACTAATCGCTCCTGCCATCAGTGTTGAAGACTCCATCAAAGCAAGCGATGCCGTAGACGTTATGGTATTGAAACCGCGTGCTCGAAACGCGAAAGGTAAACGAGGATGCTGAAGCGTGAAACGCAGAGAGAGAGACAAGTCCGTGAGTGCGTGCAAGCGAACGCCGCGTGTTGAGCTAATCACGTCACCGACCCAACAAACATGGCGGCATTTTCGAATGGCGTGGGTCCGAGGGTCCCGCATATAAATCGATTTATCCACGAAACTATAGCGCCATTTTAAATACAAATATAGCAGAAATATAGGAATATACAATGGGTCTTAGCAGTGTAGTTATCTCATGTTATTTTTGGCGTGTCCTAACCCCTTTAAAGTCGGCATACCCTATTGCCAGAACGTCAGCTTACAAAGAGTCCCATATGCCATGAACGCCATCTGGGTGGAACCGTTTTCCAGCGTCATTAGTGCCTCTACCCCCCCCCCTTTGATTTATTTAGAGACGTTATGTAACCATGTTTGCTAGTATTACGCCCGACTAATCAATATACGACAAAATAATTGTTTTGTTTACGTTCACCTGTTATTTACTTGCAAAACATCAAGCCATTCCCCTCTATTTTGCTTTCTGCGCCCTTAGTATATTGACATAAAAATTCTTAATAGACCTCTCGAGCTTTCCATAAAAAAGGCAGCTGCACGGGAGATAATATTAATAACTGTAGAGAAGAAATTAAACAAATCTATGGTATTTGACCCATATGACATTATTCTCTAAAAACCAAATATTTCAGTGAAGCGCAAGTAATTTTTCAAGTAAGACCAAATATAAATCAAGGAAAGATGTGCTTGCTGATGTGCGAATATTCCCATACTTAATTATATTTGGCCGTCCAATATTCCTACAACTTTTTGCAAAAAAAAAACGTAACTCTACTTCTAGATGAGGCTCCTATTCTTCGTGGCTTTGTCATTCCTGGCCCTCGCAGCACAAGGTAAGCTTTAAACAAATATTTTTTTTTTCAATCATCTAACACGTTTTTACCTTTTATTTTTCCAAACTTCATCAACTCTCTGCTAGTCTGCAGTGGCAGGTAAGCGTTTTTGATTGCATTTCAAGGTTGTTAAAAATAGGATGCACTACAAAATTTACAAGATTTCTGTTAAAATGTTTACTTTTTAGGCCGCAAGTAGACGAGGGCACAGCTGATTTAGAAAAGATCAAAGCCGACGCGATCACCACTGAATCTACTCAAGATGCATCAAGCGAAAAGGATGCCCAGGTCACGGTTATCGACACCCTCAGAGACATCTCCAAGACCCTCAAGGAAAAATTCATCCTTCTTGGGGACAAGATCAAGGAAAAGATGAATCAGCTCAAGCAAGCTGCCGGCGATCAAGCACAAAAAATCAAGTCGCAGCTCAACGATCTCAGAACGCAGCTGAAAGACTCTCTCCAGGCTCTCAAGAAGAAGGTGCAGGGTTTCTTTGACAAAGGCCAATACGCGTCTTTTGGTGAGCACGCCATAGAAGTTTTTGGAAAGATAGTCGAAATCCGGGATAAACTTAATGAGTTTATAAAAGGCGTGAAGGATGTCACCGGAGATAAATTGAGACAGATGCAGGAGCTAGCCAAGCAGCTGAGGCAGCAGATCAAGATGAAGGTGCAGGAACTTCTTCACGGCTCTAGCGATTCTCAAACGGCAGTTTACTCTGTAATCGATGATGACGATGTTGAAGATAGTGAGGCTTATGTTATCGCAACCCTTAAGGACATCTCTAAGTCTCTCAAGGAGAAGTTTCTTCTTCTTGTCGAACACTTGAAAGGGAAATTTGCTGAGCTGAAAAAAGCTGGTAGTGAGCACGCAGAAAAAATTAAAGGCGAACTCCAAACCTTGATGGAACAGCTGGCAGATGCTCGTGAAGCAATGAAACAGAAGGTGCAAGAATTGTTTAAACCGGCTCAGTATGCGTCATTTGGTGAGCACGCAATGGAGATTTTTGCTAAGCTGGGAAAACTTCGCGAAAAGCTGAACAAGTTTCTTGAAGACGTAAAGAAAGTCACTGGTGAGAAAGTGGAGACGCTTAGAAAGCTAATCAAAGACACGCGTGAGGAGATAAAGAAGAAAATTCAGGAACTTATTCAAGGCTCCAGCGATTCTCAGATAGTTTTTTACCATGTAAGCGATGAAGACAATGATGAAGATAATGAGGCGTACGTTATTGCAACCCTGAAGGACATCTCCAAGACCCTCAAGGAGAAGTTCCTCATTCTTGTAAAGAACTTGGAGCAAAAATATGCCGAGCTGAGGAAGGTCGGTATTCAGCATGCCGAAAACATCAAGGCGCAGATACATGCTCTGAAGGAGAGGGTGTTCGACGCCCGTGACGCTTTAAAGCAGAAGGTGGAACAATTGTTTAAACCGGCTCAGTATGCGTCATTTGGTGAGCACGCGATGGAGGTTTTCGCTAAGCTGGGAAAACTTCGCGAAAAGCTGAACAAGTTCCTTGAAGACGTGAAGAAAGTCACTGGTGAGAAAGTGGAGATGCTTAGAAAGCTAATCAAAGAAACGCGTGAGGAGATCAAGAAGAAAATTGAGGAACTCATTGAAGGATCCAGCGATTCTCAGGTGGTTTTTTACCATGTAAGCGATGATGACACTGATGAAGATAATGAGGCCTACGTTATATCAACCCTGAAGGACATATCCAAGACACTCAAGGAGAAGTTCCTTATTCTTGTCGAGAACTTGAAGCAAAAATATGGTGAGCTGAAGAAGGTCGGTAATCAGCATGCTGAAAATATCAAAGCGCAGATACGTGCTCTGAAGGAGAGGGTGTACGACGCCCGTGACGCTTTGAAGCAGAAGGTGCAAGAATTGTTTAAACCGGCTCAGTATGCGTCTTTTGGTGAACACGCGATGGAAATCTTCGCTAAGCTAGAAAACCTTCGCGAAAAGCTCAATAAGTTTCTGGAAGACGTGAAGAAAGTCACCGGCGAGAAAGTGGATAAGCTAAGAGAGCTCATCAAAGAAACGCGTCAGGAAATCAAGAGCAAGATTCAGGAACTTATTGAAGGCTCCAGTGGCACTACGACTGCCCTGTACCAAAAAAGCGATGATGACGAAGATGCAGAGGCCTACATTATCGATACCCTTAAGGATATTTCAAAGGCCCTCAAGGAAAAATTTCTGGTTTTGGGTGAGAGAATCGCCCAGAAAGTACAAGAAATCAAAGAAGCTCTCGGACAGCGTGCTGAGGTTCTTAAAAAGCAACTTCAGGAACTGAAAGGACAGCTCAGCGAAGCATCTTATGCCTTGAAGAAGAAGGTACTCGAGATGATCCGGCCTGAGCAGCCTGCGCAGTATGGCATGTTTGACGGCATTTCCTCGGCAGTTTCAGAAAACCTGGCCACTCTCCGGACCAGGCTGGAGAAGTTCTTGAACAAGGTCCAGAAACTTGCGGGAGAGAAGTGGGTGAAGATGCAGGAGACGATTCGCGATCTGAGGAACGAGATCAAGCAAAACATAAGGAAGCTTCTTCAAGGCAAGGCTGAGGTGGAATCTACGGGTGCTCCTGAGCAGACGTCTGCCGTACCCCTGGAGTATTAAGTTTGATGCGCTCTGCGTACTGAAGACGTGTTGCACATCACAGGTTCTTAGAATGCGATTCTCAAATGTGGAACGTTTCGTTTTCTTGCTATATTAAAAGTAAATAAACTAATAGGTCAATTGCATTCTCCTGCCTTGTTGTGTAGAAAAAGTAGGTGTTAAGCCGAAAGGCCACCCGCGCCATATTTCTATGGTGCCTAGAACACGTCTCCGACTGGTGTTACTACCTCGTTCTAAAATGTGTTCCTTTGATTTCCGCCAGATAATATATGACTGAAGTGTCATGGTGTCGCCGGGCGCTACCCAGGCTGTATCACAGAAGTGATGGTGCATATGGCAAACGCCTAGTCTGCCGCAGGTCACTCTCTAGCTTAACAGTTCAAGGAAACGTCAGCTAGCAGGAGTTGAAAACCCGCGACAGAAGCGACACTCGCGTTCATTCCTACATTTTTCCGGGACTTCTAGCACAATTCGCCAAGATCGTGACCTCCGACAATGTGACAAAACTTCTTCTGTGGTGTCATTTCTTGCTACTGTGGGACCATGTTTGATGTAAGGGGGGATCAGGCGCTGAACGCAGCAATCGAACACGGATCCCAGGGACCGTAATATTTCTACTTCGCCGGGAATCTTTGAACATAAGTTCAAAAACATGTAGAAAAACAAATGAATCCTAAAGAAGACCGATCTTAACAATGTGATCAAGAACAACTTTTTTTTTTTTTTTTTTTGGGGGGGGGGAGGTAATTATTACGCCTAGACAAAGCTGAAAACGTCAAAAGATCCATATGCATAGGTTTAGACCCCTTTGTGCCATATGATAATGGTTTAGTAACCAGATAATAGAAAAAAAATCTTCAAGTTGGTCAACATATGTTTGTGCAATATGAAAATTAAAAAAAACGCGGAAATTGCAATTTCGAAAAAGGAACAACATGGTAAGCGTTAACTTTGATCTACCTTAATCCATGCAATCATAGAGACCATCGCCCGCCCACAGCACATGCGCAAACACTCCTGCGAAAAGAGCCATCACTTCCAATACGAAAGCTCTCTCACAACATCAATACAGATTAACCATTCACACAATTAGCCCACACGGACATGTCAACAAAAAACCATCATGTTATTGATTTTCGTTATCACCGAGTAAAATAGATGGCGTGCTAACGCAGTTTTGGCCTGTATGTGTGACAAAACACTTCAAATATTTCCCTTTCTGTGTTGTATTTTTGCGTTTTATACCTTTGAAATGAACTTAAACCAACGATGAAAATAGTTCCGTTCAAAGTATTAACTCATCATATTTTTACTACTTTGTGCACTCTCTATTGCCATTCCTACGTGCTAGTCCCAGATTCTTGCGTTCTTCATAGAAAGAAAGATTTTCCTCTTGGAAATGCGGGCTCTTTTCGAAGTTTTAGACTCTTCTTGGGGCACGCTAGGAGGGGTTGCAAGATTCTGGTGCCTGAATATTGGAGACAGGTTCGGCCGTATCAGGACTGGCTGCGGTTCATAGTACACCTTGGAAGTAAGCCCCACATTGACGACTGGCGGTATGCGAAGTTCAGGGAGGTGTAGTATCAATCGACGGATTAACGTTGATGTTTGTGCCAGTTGGTATATAGACAGAATATAAAAAAAGACACGGTGCTAAGACGAGGACGAAGTAAAAAGTAATCGAGAGGACACAGCGCTGCTGCCCTGTCGGTTATCTACGAATCTCCGAACCAGCCGTGTGCCATTGACTTTGGCACGTTTATTTGTGTCATAGTGAATGCGTTAGAATTCATTGCGCTGTTGCATGCAGCTGTCTTTCATTTGGACGGTCGTGGTTTGGACTGGACTGGTTTCGGGAGGCCGTGGCGCAGTTCCCGTCGTGCTCTTTCGCTAAGTTCGTTCGCTCTTTACATCCACTTTCTCTCTTACAAAAGGGAAAGAATCTTCTTGCACGCTTCCGATGATGCGCCGCGAGAGCGGGAGAGGAAGAACACTGTGGTGGCTGCATCCGAAAGCGCCGTCACAGATAAACTCTCCGGAGACAACAGCCTCTGCGGATCAATGCGAGCTTGGAATTCCCATCCTTCGCTGAGCCGGAACCTCTGCGCAAAATGCTGACGCATTTCGTCAAGAATGACGGTATACCGACAGCAGCGCTTTCGGCATAATTAGTTTACAAGGAGAGAATTATGCCTTGAATTTTCACAAGCTAATATCGATCACCCATCGCCTGAATGCACATTCGCTGAAAGCTTGACATTTTCACGTAAATCCGCCGATTGTCCGTCATTTTATACAGCGTAATATTAAACGTGGCCGCCCTATATACCACCTCATCACTTGTCACGAATGACAAGTGATAAGGCGGCGAATGACTGAGTAAACTGAACGTTTAATGGGGCGAAATTGTGCCCAAAAATGAAAAGGAAGCAGAAGATAACAGCAGAGCGTCGCGGGCATCGAAGTCGGCGTAAGAGCAGAGTCGAACGCTGGGGCGAGACTGACTCCGGAGCCCCTTTTGTACACGGGTGTGCTTCTGGAAAAATTGGCGTAGAAGGTTCGGCTCGTAGAACATTCGTAACTGGATCGGACAAGAAGGTTCTCGAACTTATGAGAACGCCAAGTAGAAAGAATAAAAGAAGATTCCGCTCCCTGGAATGGAACGCGGATCCTTCGCGCGACAGCCAAGCACGCTTACCACTCGGCCACGCACGCGCTCGCTCGGCGACGCGTGTGGCAATATGTAAACGCGTGTTATGTGGTAGTAATAAAATGTGTTCATATTTTTTACTTGGTAAATAGGATTAGGTTTGAGATAGGACCTCACAGTGAGGCCGCATCGCTATTGATGCTTCTACATAGACGCGACAATGTTGATCAGTCTGACAGGAGATATAACAAGATGCTACATTGTGTGACTGCGGTTCTATGTCTAAACCCTGGAGGCTAATGCCTAGGGCGTGGCAGCCCTCTAAGACTGGACAACCTCCTGGAGTCCCACTGCTTTCACTTTGTTAGCGATGATACCATCAAACCAACAGGGGTTTCCAATCCGAGACATTTATTGAACAGCTCGCTGGAGGTTACCTCAGCTCGCTGGCCGACTCGCCTGAACTTTTCCCGAACCTTCGAGCAACGGTGCTTGGGATGTTGAGAAAACCGTGTCATCCTCCCCTTGTACATAGCATCTCATAACCACTATCACTTTAATCTTGTATATTATATAAAATATTCACCGTCATTATACGCGACACCACGGGCCTCCATGGTATGGGCAGTTGCCTTTCTGCGGTGTCGCGGTTCTACAGGGCCAAACATTAATAATAATAATAATAATAATAATAATAATAATAATATAATAATAATAATAATCAATCAATCAATCAATCAATCAATCTTTATTATACAGTGCTCAGGAACAACCCTGAGGTCTTGGTGCTGGTACACTGGTGGATAAAAAAAAATACATTAGACATTTTTGGTATAGCGTTGCTGGATCTTACGTACGTAATACGCAATAGTATAGCGTACGCTAAAAATGACGTGCTCGGACCGAATTTAGTTGTGCATTAAGGCCGGTTCAGACACTTGCGTTTGACTGCGTTGCGTCGAGAACCGAAAGCGAGTCACCGGCACATCTGTGCTTCGTATGAAGCGTAAAATCCAATTGAAGGAATCATCCTGGCGCGCGATATAAGCATCAGGGATGTCCTGGTTTCTCGTTGCCGCAACGCAGTCAAACGCAACTGTCTGAACTAGGGTGCCTCAATGTCCTTCTGTTTAGGGTGATGCCACC
This sequence comes from Ixodes persulcatus, assembly GCA_013358835.2. NCBI lineage: Eukaryota > Metazoa > Arthropoda > Arachnida > Ixodida > Ixodidae > Ixodes > Ixodes persulcatus. Next base: position 29,513 of record JABSTQ010011379.1, read on the forward strand.
CTTTGTAGTACCCGATGCCGACAGCACGCGCTCACGGGGAAAATACAAAGAAATCGACGAAAACAAAATGTCACCATAGCACAGTCAGCGCCACAAACGCGTGCAGGGGCACGCTCTTTCACGCGCTTCTGAACAAAAATAAAAATAAACTTGTGAGACAAAATGGCCGGATCTCTCCACCCTAAGCAAAGCGCACATGAAGGCACCCTAGTCTGAACCAGGCTTAACGTTTTCGAGGGAACACCGCGCATGATCTTGGTGAAATTTGCTAGAGCCGTAGAATTCCGCGTGCTTATAGTGCAACCATGCTCCCGGAAAGAAATATTGAAAATGAAAACGTGTCCAATCATCTTATTTCAAATTAAACCAAGCCGCAGCTGCCTCGTCAAGCGCGCTTTTCTGCGGGGTAGAGGCTACGAGTACGAGTACGTAGCCAAAGTCAATTACGGAGCCTCCGTCAGTCGTCCCGTCGAAACGGCAGCTTTTATCAATGCTATCGCGGAATGAAATTCATGACCTACTGATGTCCAGTGCATAGCGAGAACTTCGGCGATTTCTTTTAGAGTCGTTCGTCTGTCGGCTATGAACTGTGCGAATAGGCTTAGCGTTGAGCAGATCGCAGCCTTGACGCACATTCCGAGCGGCGAACATTTTCACTGTGCACTCCGTCATCTGCACGGCGATCTGATTCGACCGCGGTAGGTCACAGAAAGAATTGCCGAGCTGAACACCACGCAATTTCACGTAACACAGAACTTCGAAGACACCACGTCGCCCTTGCTGCGCCAGTCGAGGTAACCGCCATCTTGAAACTGGCGCTCTCGTTGGGTCCGAGATCTCTCGAGAGTCTCCCGCAAAGCCCGCTAGCCCGCCACGCAAAATCCCCAGCGTTGCGTGCGTACGCAATACGCTAGCTCTTCTATTGCGTTCTGCGCACACGCACTCCTGACCCGCAATTTTATTGCGTACGCAAGGCTTTAGCGTACGATCCACTAAAACTGTCTATTATACACATTTCCGCAGAAAAGAAGATACATTTTTGAGCATAATACTAGGCAGTGCACGAGTAATTAGTAGAATAAAATAAAAACGAGGCAGTAATAGTAGACACGGAACACAAGACCGTAGGACAACAAGTACACCACCAGAAAGCACGCCATGGTGATAACGAAATTGAGACATAACAGAGCCATTCAGCAATGCTCATCCTGCACGGGCACGTTTTTAATAGAAAGGACAAACGTCCTGTAGCAAGGATGGAAAATATCAAGTTTTTCAGAGTAATGATTCAAACGCTGTGCCATTCTCACAATTGGGTTTACCGGACTAATAATAATAATAATAATAATAATAATAATAATAATAATAATAATAATAATAATAATAATAATAATAATAATAATAATAATAATCAATCAATCACTCACTCATGTTTATTAGAGTGTCCAGGAACAACCTCGCGGTTTTGGTGCTGGCACACTTTAAACTACAAATTATTAAAAATACAAAAACACAATTTTACACGAGACGCAACAAATGCAGAAGGGTAACAAAGGAATTCTACTGGTGAGAATCATCTGTTCGAAGGAAAGTTAAAGCGGGCAAAGTAAATGCGAAGCATCGAGACATCTGCAAGGCACACATATTGTAAGAACAATAAATTTCACACAGTCGGACATTCGGCACTTCTCAGTCCTGCTCAAGCATGAACAGGTTAACAATAAATTGATTGAAAGCCCAATAGCACGAGTCAAGCATATCAAGTACTTCCGAGTAACGATTATAACATTCAGCCAACCTGAGGATTGGGACTAGCTGATTAAAAGCTCGAGAGATATAAAAATATGACTGAAGACGTGTACGTACGCGTGGAACTCTAAGACTTACTTGAGACAAGAGGTATGGTGAATCAATTAGGCCGTGCGTGACCTTAAACAGAAACAACAGATCTGCTTTCTCCCGACGCCGGTGCAGGCTAAGAAATTTAAAACGTTTTAGCGCACCTTCATAATTCTTACGAGGTACATCATCCTTAAGGTAGCGATGCTTCATGATAGAAATAAACTTCTTTTGAACTCGCTCAATCCCTACAGAATTGGTTTGGGAAATTTCATTCCACACCACCGAGGCGTGCTCCAGCTCTGACCTTGCAAGAGAGCAGTACAATGTGAGAAACGCAGGCGGGTTTTTAAACTCTTTTGTTACACGACATGCGGCACCCAAAGTGCGGAGAGACGAGTTGACCACCTTGGTTACATGGCCATCGAATCTCAGGCTCTAGTCAAAGATGACACCGAGATCTTTCATTTCATCGAAACGAGACAGGATTTCGCCATGGATATTATATAAACAAGAGGTATTATGCTTCTTACGAGAAAAAGTCATGACCTTAGTTTTAGAACGGTTTAAACAAAGTTCATTATCCAAGCACCACTGGAAGAAGGAACATGCGTCTACCTGAAGCTTAGTGCAATCCTCTGGCGTTACTATTTCCTTTTAGATTTTTTTATCATCCGCGTATTGAAAAAACATGGAATTTGAAATAACACGGGAAACATCATTTACAAAAATTGAAAACAAAAGGGGACCTAGGACCGATTCCTGAGGAACACCAGAGCATGTCTTATACAACGAAGATGACGAATTGTTGACACGTACGTATGCGTTTCTGTTGCACAAATAGCTCTTCAGCCACTCAAATAATGAGCCGCACACACCGTAGGCGGAAAGCTTGGACAATAGCATCATGTGATCAACAACATCAAAAGCCTTACTCAGGTCAAAGTAAATAACGTCGAGCTGACCCCTGTTACAGACCACCCGAGCTGCGGTCGACATAAAAGTTACAAGATTAGTGGTTGTTGATCTGCCAGAGATGAAGCCGTGTTGATTAGGTATTATTACGTTGCGAAACTTGAAAGACTGGAATTGATAAACTACCATTTCGAAAAGTTTAGAAAATGAAGAAAGAAGGGAAATAGGCCGGTAGTTAAGAACATCACCATTATTTCCCGACTTCAAGACCGGAACCACAACGGCGGTTTTCCACATTATGGGGAATATTCCAGACTTTAAAGAGATATTAAATATTGTGGATAGTATGGGTGTGAACAGTTTATAAAAAGATTTGACAATTACGGTGGGTATTCCGTAGTGGCCAGAAGATAATGTGCCTTTCATTTTTCTAATGCAAATCTCGACACATTCTTCGTCGACATGAATGCAATTCACCATTTCGCTGAACTCAGACGGGTTGAGCGACGCGGTGCATGTGGAGTCCGTACTATCCTTGTAAACCGACCTAAAATACTCTGCAAACAACTCGGCCGCGCCCCTCCCATCTCGCCCGATGTCCAAAGGAGATGTCGGATCTGATATTCTTTCCACATCGCGACCTAGCGCATCTCCAGAATTTCTTCGGATTTTAAACCAAATCCGATCCTACCTCAGCATGGTGGGTTTTGCGATCGCGCTTTAAAAGCTTCCTACACTGTTTTCGACAACTCTTGAATTCTGCTTCCCACCCAGAAAGACCGCTTTTCTTAAATTTTTATGAAATAAGTTTTTCTTTTTTAGTAGCATCCTTAATTCACGAAAAAACCAGCCAGGGAAAGAAGATATTTCCTGAGCTCTTAGAGGGATATAGGTATCCATAGCCTCCTGTACAATCCCCGTGAACACAAAAACTTGTTCATTGACATCAGTGGATTCAAAAACATATGACCAGTGAACAGCCGAGAGGTGGTGGCTTGCGGCGGAGAGGCATCAAAGTGACTGCGAGTTGGATAATTAAAAAAAGAGATCACTACATCAAGCGCGGGGTGGTACACATCCTGAGGCACCATTGGCATTTCACTCCGAGTCACACGTACACCGTCCGTATTTGAAAAACATAAATCTAAAGCATTACCTTCCTTATTAAGAATAATATGTAATAATAATAAAAATAATAATAATATTATTATCATTAAGGGAATAATATTATTATTATTATTAAGGGAATAATATTATTGTTATTATTATTAAGGGAAAGAAAATGGATACAAATACATTTGGCTCAAAAACGCAAACATTTATGCACGAAAAAGCGAGGGCTCTCCGGCTCTACGCGTAAACTCAGTTAGGGATCTCGAGAAGCTTATCTAAGAAATGACAGCTTGCTTTTCTATTCCAGACTGTGGCTCTTTTCACCAGGTTTTAGGACCTACTTCTGAATACTCTTTTACCATTATTCTCGTTAATATTAGGAGCTTACGTAAACATTGGGAGCAGTTTCGGGATTTAGTAAGTCATTTTAACCCTCCTATTGACGTATTTGTGCTTACTGAAATTAGTATCTCATCATCGCAAAGCAACCAGTTTGTTTTGAATGGTTATAACGAGTTGTTTTACACTCGTGAAAGCAGTAGAGGTGGAGGTATTGCTAAATATGTTAAAGAAAAGTGGCTATTTACAAGTTTGAATGTCTCTTTCGCTCATGCTGAATCTCTCGCTTTAAGTATTTCTCAGTCTAGGTTTTCTTTATATTTATTAACAATTTACAGGCCTCCATCAGAAAATGTCTCACTTTTTCTTGCAGAACTAGAAGTTGCACTTAAAGAGTCTCGCTCCGAAGGGCAATTTTGCATGGTCGGCGACTTGAATATCGACACCCTTAAACCTTACAAGTCCAATGTCTGCGATTACTTAACCCTGCTTTCGGAATATGGAATTGAAAGTACTATCAGCCTCCCCACAAAAGAGGAGCTCCTATCTGGAAAGTTTGTCGTGTCCTGCATGGATCACATAAATACCCGCTCTCCTGACACCACAATAAAATCTGCCGTCATCACCAATAAGCTCTCCGATCACTACTTCATAGGTTGTCGGTTAGAAAGGGAGGTGAATGAGCGAAAAGAAAAAGCACGCGGTTGTACTTTCGTTTCGATTACTGATACAGTCAAATTTGATCTGTCGGTGGCTGCATTTGACTGGAATCAAATATTGATGTCGGTAGAGCCCGCCAATATTTATAGCGTTTTTGTAGAGGTATTCCAGTCTTTCTATCGTGACTCATTAAAAGAAGTGAAATTCAAGAGACGGTCGGATAAGCCCTGGTTAAACACCGACATCATGGTAGCCATTAAGACTAAGGAGGCATTGTGGTTGCGTTCCCGTCGTGCCCCTAACAACTTAGAGCTGAGCGCCGAATTTAAATGCGCAAGGAACCGCGTAAATGCGATTATTAGGTCCGCGAAATGACGTTACTTCCAGAGGAAGTTTTTTGAGACAAGAGCAAATCCACGGGAAACATGGGAGTTAATAAACACCTTCTGAGGGGGCGCGCATCGCGACAACCGATCAATATTTCCCTAGAGAGGCATTTCGGAGCTAACATACAATCCACCGTCGATGACTTCAACAAGATATTTGCTTCGACATCAGGTATCGCCAGAGATCGTAAAGATACCTCTACCAGTTCAGAGCATAAGCTCAGATCACCTTCCTCGGCATTTTTACCTCCTCTTGATTTAAGTATATTGCGCTCTATTTTATTTGGTATAAAGCGGAATAAAGCACCTGGAATCGATGGCATCCGCGTTGGTGACCTATGTCGTAACTTCGATGCAATTAAAGAAGTCCTCCTTGTCATGATAAATAGTTTTTTGTGTTCTGGTATTATCCCCGTTGACCTGAAAACTGCACTTGTGAAACCCCTTTTTAAAGGAGGCACACCAAAAGAGCATGAGAGCTACCGTCCTATCTCAATATTGCCATTCATTGGGGAAATATTAGAAAAGCACCTATTCACAGTGATGTCAAGCTTTATTGACAGCTCTGATATATTGTCAAATAACCAGTATGGTTTTGTGGCAGGGAAAGATACCCAGCTACTCCTGGAAGACTTTGCAGATCTTATTCACACCGCATTTGAGAACAACCTATTTGCGTGTGCCCTTTTTTTAGACCTATCTAAAGCATTCGACGCCGTTAGCCATGATGTGCTTCTCAGCGAACTACATAATTTCGGCTTCCGCGGTCCATTTTTTCTTCTCCTACAAAATTTCTTTTTGTAGCGTTCGCAGATCGTATCTGTAGGACATTTTAGGAGCACGCGCGTAATGATAAAAGCTGGTGTCCCTCAGGGTTCGGTGTTGTCGCCACTTCTGTTTAATATATACGTAAACGATATTTCCACCAGAGTATCTAAGTGCCGTATATTTCAGTATGCAGATGATACCTTGCTCGTCTCTCGCCATCTGAACTATTATCATGTTGTAAACGTATTAAAACATGATGCCACGCAAATAATGGACTGGTTTGATGAAAATTTAATTACAATTAATGCATCAAAAACAAAGCTGGTATGCTTCAGAAACCCACTCAAGAAAGTAAACCTTGACTCACCAGTCACTCTACACAAATCGAATTGTATTGACTGTCATTGTACTCAGCTGGACTATGTTGATAAAGTATTTGGGAGTGTATTTCGATTCAGACATGTCATGGAACTCCCATATGTCGTACATTTGTAAAAGGATTCGGAGCGTAAGCTGTTTACTTTTCAACAACAAAGTTTTTATGCCGTTTGCGGTAAGAAAGTCTATCGCGCATGCCATGGGCTATAGCATAGTTAGGAACGGTATAACGATTTTTGGTAACTTTGCAGAGCTATGGAAAATTAAAATCGATCGTATTTTGAGGGCCATGTTAAAAAGCGTTTGGTATAAGTGGGATTTTCCGAGTGATATTAATGTTTTCAAGGCACTACAGATGCCGAATTTCTCTGCTCTTTTTGTACAAAGTGTAGTACTTCGTCACTTTTGGAGCAATGATTTCAAGCTCCCCTTCGTCAGTCATAAAAGTCTCAGACATACGTCACGTTTTGTAACCCCTCGTTGTGTGACGCGCTACGGCAAAAGAGTTCGCTCGTATTATGTTCCCTTCATCTTTAACACACTTCCAGAGAGCGTCATCGAGGCCAGTACAAAAACACAACTGAAGAAATTGATGAACAGTTCGTCTCTTTAGTATTGCTGCAGCATTGTTTTCTTTCTTTAATGTTCTTCCTGGTGTATAATTCACATTTGAGTATGACTTGTGTGGTCTTGTGCAATAAGTCTTCTCTGACTTGAATAGAACCGTATTTGTATCATGTACATATATTTTGTTTTCTATGAATATAGCGTACATAGTGTGTTCGTGCTATGAAAAACTATTACATTATCCACAGATTAATCAAATCGCATGTTCCTCTTTGCGAGCCGATTGTGTTGTACTTTATTTCGGATAGTGTTTGTGAAACAAGTCTGTGTGTGAGTGCGCGTGTTTTGTGACTCATCTACAAGACAAGCCTACTCTTCCTGACATTCTCTCTAAGGAGACTGATATTCCGGGTGACTTCTGATATTTTGTATGCCCATGTGAATGCGTGATTTTCCTCTTCCTTTTATTTTACAATGGTGGAACTGATCCCACAAGCCTCTGTGGCTTTGATCAGTCCCGGAACTGAAATGGCATATTTGCACCACGGAATAAAACTATTATTATTATTATTATTATTATTATTATTATTATTGTTAATTATTTAGGGGTGTTATTTGATTCCGATATGTCATGGAACTCGCACTTGTCGTCCGTTTGTGGGAAACTTCGGAGAGTTAGTTGTATACTTTTTAATCATAGAGTTTTCATGCCATTCTTCGTGAGGAAGTCAATCGCACATGCCCTTGGCTATAGCTTACTTATATATGGTATTACAGTGTTCGGGAATTGCGCGCAACTGTGGCAAATTAAAATTGACCGCATATTAAAGGCTTTGTTGAAGAGCGTAGGATATCAGATGGATTTTTTACCTGACACTAATGTTTTCGAATTTCTACAGATGCCAAATTTTTCTTCTCTTTTTTTGCAAACTGTAGTGCTGCGACATTTCTGGAGTAATGACTTTAAGCGCCCCGTTGTAGATAGAAGGAGCCTTCGCTGCACGCCACGATTTATTACCCCCTCTTGTGTTACGCGTTACGGCAAAAGAGTTCGTTCTTATTACGTACCCTTCGTTTTCAATAAACTTCCGGAGAGTGTGATCAACGCCAATACAAGGAGAAAGTTAAAAACATTGTTGACGAATGTAACAATTTAGGGCGATTCCCCAAAATCTGCCTCTAGTACTTTGTGCCACCTGCTTTGTCGAAATGTTAACTATTGTTTATTTCTTCATCTCTTTTAATAGCCACTTGATATTTTCGTCGTCCGACTTGCCGGGTCCTGTCCCACAAGCCCATTGTGGCTTGGACAGACCCGTATTTGTACTGAGTTTCTGAATTCCTGTTGAATAAACATTATTATTATTATTATTATTATTATTACTTTTATTATTCCACATATTTTTTCAGTCTTGTGGTATTTCATTTTGCTTTGACATTGCTCTTGATTTCTGTTTTCTTATGTGAATTATTTTTGTCGCGTAAAATATTCACGTTATAACCATAGTGACTAACTTCATGAAATTGTGTTTACATTTCTATTTTTTCTTTGCTGGTAGCAATAAACTATTTTTATTATTATTATTATTATTATTATTATTATTATTATTTTCTTTTTCAAGGCTATCAGATTTTTTGAGCCTTAAGAGTAATTTCACACTTAGCGGCGGCATCACATATACTATCGTACACATAAATATTCGCAGCATTAGAAAATATTGGGACCAGTTCTGTTTTTTGATAAGAGATTTCATCGCCGATGTTGATGCGCTTTTCGCTTTTACTATCGGAAATGAAAGCTCATGAGGGATCAACTGAATGTTATCATCTCAATGGTTTTAACCAATTTTGTTTCACACGACACGGCAGAAGAGGGTGCGATATAGCTGTATTCGTAAAGAATGGGTGGCAAGGCAGAACTTCGGGATCTCACGTTCGAAGCAGCCGAATACTTATCTCTAAAAATAACAAACTCACAGTGCAGTTTCATTCTGCTTGCTCTGTACATACCGCCATCTGGAAACATTGTCAGCTTTATTCGGGAGCTCCGGATAATGTCAGCTTTATTCGGGAGCTCCGGACGGCACTCGAGGGCCTGGAGGCTGAACGCTGTTTATGTGTTACGGGAGATATTAACATTGATACGCTGCCGCTTTCTAAAAGCCACGTGGTGGATTGTTTAAATTTGCTAGCGGAATTCGGAGCTGACTGCCTGATTGACTCGGCCACAAGAGAGGAGCATCTTTTGAACAAGTTGGTGTCAACCTGTATCGATCATTTGAACATAAGAGCGCCTAACGCTTTAATCAGATCAGCCGTGATTGGCCAGAAATTGGCGGACCATTTCTTTGTTGCGTGTCGTTATGTTTTTTGGGAGAATCTGCCGGAGCGCTCCCAACCCCGACGAACAATCACTATAGTTGATTGGAAACCTTATGATGAGCTCATCAGGCGTTACCGCTGGGAGGCTCTTGTTGGCTCGTCAAGTACATCCGAACTTTATGGCAGGCTTACTGAAGCTCTAAATTATTTAAAGCTGGCTTGCATAAAAGAGGTGAGAGTTTGAAAAAGAAAACCTGACTTTCCGCGGTTTGATGCTGACATTTTGGCAGCAGTTAAGCAAAAGCAGCTGGCATGGGCTCGCAGCAGGAATAATTTAAAGAGTAAACAGCTAAGACAAGACTTTAAGATAGCCAAGAAACCACGCCAATGCCATGCTGCGTTCGGCTAAAAGAATACATTACAAAAATAAATTCCTTCAATCATATCGTGACTTTGCCAAGACATGGAGTCTTATAAACGAACTTCGCCGGATTCCTGTATGGGCAACTTCCGAATTGGAGATCTGTTTTGGACGCGACGCATTCTCACTTGCAAACGACTTTAATGCTTATTTCGCTTTGTTTTCGGGAGTTGTCAAAGACCGGGAGGAAAGAACCCTAACATTGAAGAGAAGCGTAGCTTCGTCTGCTTTCCTTCCGTGTTTGGACAGGCAGGAGTTGTATTCTTTAATGTCCGGCCTCAGCTCCAACAAACCGGCCGGTGGCGACAACATTGGAATGGGTGAGCTCCAAAGAAACTTTGACGCCTTGTGTAATGTGCTACTCAGTATTCTAAACGAAATACTAACTTCTGGTTGCATACCGGCCAACCTAAAGACTGGAACGGTTAAGCCGTTATTCCAAGGTGGGACTAGAGGAAAATTTGAAAGTTATCGCCCAATATCAATCTTGCCTTCGTTTTCTAAAATTTTGGAGAAGCATCTGTTTAACGTTATGACCTCATTTTTTGAGAAGCACAATCTTATGGCATACTGCCAATACGGTTTTGTCAAGGGTCGTGGCACACAGATTCTACTGGAAGAGCTATCGAACGTGTTGAACACCTGTTTTTGACAATAATCAAATCTCCTGTGCTCTGTTTCTTGATGTATCCAAGGCGTTCGACACAGTCAGTCATGGCATACTGCTTCAAGAACTGAATCTTTATGGTTTCAAAAGTCCATTTCTTTCACTTCTTACTAACTTTTTAACCAACCGGTCTCAGATGACTTTGGTTGGTGAGAGAAAAAGTTCTATGGCTTGGCTGAGAGCGGGAGTGCCACAGGGTTCTATTTTGTCACCTCTATTATTTAAAATTTATGTTAACGACGTGCAATCTTGTATTCAGAACTGTATCCTTTATCAGTACCCGGATGACACCCTGCTTTTATCTCGCCATAGGAAATATAGTACCGCGATATATATGCTGCAGGACGACGTTATACACCTGTTGGATTGGGTTGCGTCAAACCTTATTAATATCAATTGCTCAAAAACAAAACTTGTCTGTTTTTTTAAACCCGCTGATGAGTGTTTGCCTAGATAGGCCCTTGATTTTGCATACGTCATGTAGTGCTGATCGTACGTGTGTTCCTGTTGAATATGTTTGTGATATTAAGTACATGGGAATTGTGTTCGATTCTGATTTATCCTGGAACACCCAGATGGCGAATCTTTGCAAAAGATAGAGAAGAGTATTCCGTCTATTGCATTCCATTAACATGTTTTCCCCGATGTCAATACCGAATACTTATTATGCAGACACTGGGATACAGTATTTTAAGGTATGGCATTACTTTATTTGGAAACTGTTCCAGGTGATTGCATACCAGGATTGATGGTATCTTGAAAGGTATGCTGAGAAGCGTAGCTTACAACTCGGAGTTTCTTGCAGAGGACAACTTGTTTAAAGCATTTCACTTGCCTAATTTTGAGACCCTGTTCAAGCACACCATTATCACCAGGCACTACTGGGACAGTTCCTTTAAGAATCCCAAGTATGTGTCTAGGTCTTTCAGGAGCAATCAACAGTTTGAAGTGCCCTGAAGAAGAACACATTATGGAGAAAGTGTAAGATCTTTTTATGTATCAAAGATATTTAATGAACTTCACGAAGACTTACATAACATAGAGTCGGTGCGAAAATTAAAGAAAGCTCTCAAGTGTGTTTGATAAAGCCCATCTCAAGACCGTTGGGGAAATTTCTTTCATGTTTTGTATATCCCTGCTTTAAGTTTGATTGTAAGGTGGTGTCACATAGTGTGAGGAATCATATTAAATTACCATTTTTATTTAAGTAACTCTGGAAACAAAATTTGTTAGCATTTGTGATTAACTGTTTCACTACACGAGCAACATGCTCATCAAGATGGTGTTCATCATACAAGCCCTAGATGGCCTTGATGAACCCTTGTCTGCACCTGGTTCTGTGTTCGTGCAATAAACTATTATTATTATTATTATTATTACAGAGTGGAACTTGTGCTTCTGGTGTTTCTTTTTTTTTTTTGCCACCAACTGCACTGTGCTACTCTTGACTTGTGGACTGTAATGGATAACTTCTGCATCGCGTGTCAGAAACCCCTTTCCGACGATGGTAGATCTATGTCTTGAGCAGATTGTAACCACGTCTATCACCTAGGGTAAGTATGCTCGGGTATTACCTCGAACACCTCTTCGACAATGGGTCAGGACAAGAGAGAGGCGTGGGTTTGCAAGGCCTGCTGAACAAACAAAAAACGTCTCGGCGCTGATTCCCAGTCAGTTGAGGATGAGAAGGTAGAAAACGCGCACTCCGAATCATTGTTGCTCCGTGAGCTCAGAGAGATAAAATAAAACATGGAATGTTTGCCACCGTTGCATGCAAAACTGAACTCTGCTTTTTTTGAAAGAGGAGTTCACGAAGTTGTCTAGATCGGTTCAGGAGCTTGATGTCGCGGTGAAGAGTTTTCAAGAGCGGGAAACTACATGTGAGGCTGAGATGAACAGCTTAAAAGCATCTGTTCAGGCGTAGGCGGACCAGCTGCAGCAATGGCGAGATGATCAAAATGGCCTGGAACAGTACAGTAGAAGTGCAAACCTCGAAATTCGGGGCTTGCCTTACAAACGAAATGAGAACTTGAGGGAGAGGCTAACTCAGCTTGCCTCACGGCTTGAATCACCACATTTTTCGAACATCGACGTTGTGGCGGTTCATCGCCTTCCAGGCAAACCAGAAGCAATTCCGACACTCCTAATGCGTTTTTCTACTGTCGCCACTAAATATAGTTGGTCCAACGCGCGCGAAAGGTTGCAGCGGCTTCACCAAACGGAGGAGCTACCAAAGTTGTTCTTCAACGATAACCTTTCGAAACTGAACTGGGAACTGTTCTGGCATGCAAGGACTACAGGCAAAGAAAGGGATACAATTTTGTGTGGTCCAAGGGAGGCAAAATATATGTAAAAAAAGCAGAAAACACTATTCTAATTTGAGTCAACAGGCGAACAGATATCGATAAGTTTGTATGAATAGCTCGCCTTCCAACTTATCGAAATTTCGACTTAGTTTTTTTTCTTTTTAACGATAAGTTCCAAACACAGAGCGTGGCTTTACACCGTTCCATATATTAACACAAGAGGCCTTCGGAAGTACTCGGAAGAATTAAAAATTTTGACGGAATCATTGGCAATATGTGTTGATATTTTTGTTGTCCCACAAAGTAATGTTGCAGACAAATGTCTAGATGTGTCTACTTTGCAAGGTTATGGTCATACTTTGTAACGCGACCACTGCGTCGGGGTGAGGGCATATCCATTTTAGTAAAAGATATTTATGCCGTGTCACCCCTCGATATTTCGTTTGCGCATGCAGAATGCTTAACCATTAAAGTGAGAATTGGCAATTTTGTTTTTGTTGTGTTCGCTTTGTATCGCTGCCTTTCAATAGTGTTTCACGTTTTCTATTGGAACTTGATGACATGTTGCAGCTGTGGGGGTCGGCAGTTCAGATTTGTCTGGTAGAAGACGTGAGCATAAACATTTGTATTTCTAAACATGTGTTTTACTAAAAAGATACATTTGTACCACAGGGGCAACTATGACATAATTTACTCCGGAGCTCTCTGAATATTTTGTTTATTTCAATGAAACCTTCGATTTCCATAATGCTAACAAAAATTGCAAGCCTTCAAGACAAATTTTTTGAACTTATTGAAAATTACATACCGTGCGCAACAATTCGAACTACGTTTCAAGCGTGGTTCAATAATTCACTTCGTCGTTTATCTAATAGAAAGAAGAGATTTTTCAGTAGCGCTAAAAAAGCAGATATATAGGAAGCTGGGTCTAAGCATGCCACTTGTTCTGAATATAAAAGCATGTTGAAGGTGTGTAAGCGCACATTCTTCCTGCAAACTCAACCTTATATGTTAGTAAACAACCCTCGCAAATTTTGGAGATTTGTTAATGAAAAGCCATACTCGGAAATTAATCTAGTGAATAACTCTGGTGATAACGTATTGAATAGTGAATGTGCGAATATTTTAAATGGTGTATTTTCTGATGCTTCCACCGTTTCTACACCCATTACTGGAATTCTTTCTGTTACAGAGAATGATTTTCCAATGGATTCAATTGTTATAGACTTTCAAGGTATTATCAGCATTATAGAATCCTTCAAAATATCTTCATCGTGTGGCATAGATGATATCAATACGAAGGTTCTCACTAACACTAAATTTTCACCCGGTCTTTACCTCACAGAGATATTTCAGCAGTTCCTGGACACAGGGGTGATACCCTCTGACTGGAAAAGTGGTAAGGTCATTCCGGTCCACAAATCCGGCACTAAGACATCTCTACTAAATTATCGACGAATATCACTCACCTGCAAGATCCTCGAGTAAATCATCTCACCTGATCAACTTCCTGGATTCCTGCAATTTCTTCTCCTATGCGCAGCATTGCTTCCGGAAACACCTTTCTTGGGAGACCCAACTACTTATTCTAACTAACGACTAGTCAACAAATCTTGACACCGGCTTTCCTACTGACGCTGTTTTTCTTGATTTCGCTAAAGCTTTTTTAAAGTTCCACACAATCGCCTTCTTTTTAAACTTTTATCACTAAAACTAGATCCTCACGTTCTTAAGTGGAGTGAATCATTTCTTAGTCATCGCTCTCAATTCGTTTTCACTAACAGCACATCCTCCTCTCTCTCTCCCCCTTCTGCCGGTGTTCCGAAGGGAACTGTACTTGTTCGTTTACTCTTTTTAATCTACATTAATGATCTCCCTCTTCCACTCTCGTCCTCTGTTCGTCTTTTTGCTGATACTTTGTTGCTTATAGACTAATAAAAAAAAACGACACCCATTTTGCACTCCAGAGTGACAATACCAAAGTTACTGAATGCTGCATGCCCCTCTGCTTCACACGTTCTTCCTCTCAGCCCTTAAACTCATTAACACTCAACGACACTACCATTCAGACTGCTACACAGTACAAGTACCTTGGTGTTCATTTTACCACTAATATGTCATGGAACGTTCATGTCGACAAGACAATATCATCTCTAAACCGCTCTCTTGACTATATTCGGTCGCAATTTAAAGTCTACCCCTTCTAACCTTAAACGTATCCTTTACGTCACGCTTGTTCGCCCTAAACTAGAGTATGCTTAAGCTATCTGGTACCCACATCAGTCGTTTATAAATGACGCAATCGGATCTGTTCAAAATCGTTCCGCTCGATTTAATCTTTTTAATTCGAAATTTTAATTGTCACGAAGCGGCGGAACTCTTTACGACAGTTCAATCAATCGGCGAGAAACGCGGCAAAAACATGGTATGTGATAAATTATCCTCGAGGACAAGATAATACCGGTTTCGCTATCATGGATCGTTTTGCTGGGAGTCCCACTGCAGTGGCCGATAAGGTTAATCAATACTTGGCACGGGCTTCGGAAAGCTAATCTGCAGTGCAAGATGGCCAGTGCGCGCTTAAAGAAACTATCCTCAGCGTTTTTGACTGCACTAACAAAATCTGAGCTTGCAAGGATAATATTTAGTTTTTGACAAAATAAGCCACCCCGCATTGACGGAGTGTTGGCACTTACGCTCTGAAGGAACTTTGATGCTCTTGCTGATATTTTACTGTTTATGTTAGACGGCTTCTTGGATAAATCGGCTATTCCAGGAAATTTGAAGACCGATATATTCAAGCCACTTTTCAAGGGAGGACAAAAGTACAAGATGGGAAATTACAGAGCAATATCACTATTGCCAATACTGTCGGACATATGAGAAAAATTTATTCTCGAAGGGATGACGTCATTTTCGGAAAAGTACATTCTTTGTCCATCCGACAGTTCGGTTTTATTACAGGACGAGGTGCCATACCACTTTTGGAAGAATTTTCAGATATGCTCCATGGCATGTTCGAACAAAACCTGTTTAGCTGTGCAATCTTCTAAGACTTAGCAAAAGCTTTCGACACAGTTACCCATCAGATGTTATTACAAACGTTGTATGCGGTGGGTTTTCATAGACCTTTTTACGAGATTCTTAAAAATTCGCTTTACGATCGATCCCAAGTTGTGGTATTAGGCGATAAAATTAACTGTAGCAGTACATTACAAATGAAGGCCGATGTCTCCCAAGACTCAATTTTATCCCTTTTGGTTTTTAGAATTTTTATTAATCATTTCGCTTCAACAGTTAATACCTGTACTGTGTTCCAGTACGCAGATAATATGATTCTTTTTTCGAAAAACCTGTCCTACGAAAAGAACCACTTGCAACTTGGTGAATCGGCTTTGATGCGCGCTTTATTCGTGGTGTTCTTTCATGTACGAAGTGTGTCTTTCTTTCTTGTTTTTGTTTTCTGAGTGGGACCTTCCTGTTATTGTTGTGCAAGTGTTACACTGAACTGTGTCTCGTTTTTTTTTGCCTAACTAGGGTTTTTTTGGTGTTAGTATGATTATATTTTTCTTCTACGTAATTATTGTCGCTTTAGCCGATGTTGCCGGGGCAGGACATACACGTCTGCCACAGACTTCGACAGGCCCATTTTTGGATTGTACTAAACTTTGTTTTACAATACAAAGTAATATTATTATTAATATTATTATTATTACTGCTACAACCACTACTACTACTACTACTAGTACTAGTACTACTAGTACTACTATTACTATGGAGGCGGGGAAATCGGAAATACTGATGACATTCAGCAGCGTCAAAGGTCATTGATGTCTGACCACTAGCGTCCCTTATGAAGCTCGAAAATTAAGTACATCAAAGTTCATACTTTGAAGTTATCTAAAGCATGCATATAACATCAAGTCACGCAAAACTGCCAGACCAAAAAAGACAAAAATAAAACTTTAGAAAATATTGTTAACTATTAAAAATGAAATAAAAAGAGCCGATCTCTAACACATTTTTTCATTATAGTCCACATTACGCGAAAATCAGGTGGTCTTCTTATATCTAGTGAAAGCAGAAGAAAAATTGAAAACAACCCCACATAGTGCTCTGCGTTTGACAGCGGCAGCTGTTGCGTTGCTGAAAGATGTGCTTTTGGAAGGTTTGCTTTTAGTTGTTGTGCTTTGGGATATTTGCTTTAGGAGCTTTGCTTCAAAGAAGCGGTGCAACGAGTTTTGTATTTTGCGCAAATACTGCTTAGAATGGATCCATGTCGTTTATAAACAATGAAACACGCATTAGTTCCTTTCTCCCCACCAAATGGTGGTCGCAGAAACACTTTACTACTTTAACTCGCAGCCAGAACAAACGGCCACGTGATCTAAAGCCGATTATATGCCACCAGTGTTCATCGTAGCCACGTGCTGGGGTGAGCAAAACAGAGGATACGCGCTGAGTTCCAAACATTGTTAAGGTTTGGCTACTGTCGTCATTGCAACGATTAGACACGCCGGTTCTGGCTGCGCGTTAAGGGAATGAACGCTGCCTTTTTTTTATAATGCGAAAGTATTAACTGTTTCATGGTGCGAGCTTACGTCATCAGTTTGAAGCGAGAAAACGGCTCTTAGTTTCCGCGCACCTTCGGTTTCATTGGCTGGCGCGCGTCGACGGGGCTCCCATTGGCAGCTGCGCCATGGCCTCCGAGATCCCGAAGCGCGCGCGCGCTAGTACGCAGCAGACGACAAAGGGAGCGGACGAGCGGCTTGCATGCTTTCGCATTCACAACTCATAAGAAATGCTTAGGTGTACCTCGAGCTTTTTCTTTCTGCGGCTAACATTGCGTGCGGAGAAAATCCAAAGATTGTTTCTTAAGTTAGAATAATGATATTGTTTTTTATGTAACAAAAATAATACAATTCTGGTGTGGACATCGGAAAAAGGCTGTTGGGTGGTTTCATTTGAAATCGTAGTGCATGCTTGTCGGAGTGGGTCTTTGGATGTTTTAAAAATATTTGTAAAAGCCCCATGTCTGTAAAAAACTAAACCGCTTTTCAAAATTAAAAAAAAAATCGCTTATCAAAAAAGTTATAAGTGGAGCAGGGTGAAAATCTCTTTTTTACTCCGTGATATTTCTTCCCAGTTCTGTACGCTGGTATAAATACGAGAAGCATACAAAACTGCCAGTAATTTTTTTTTTGTCCTTGTATACTAAGCCGACTATTTCTAGTTCAGAGGAAAATACTTTAGTATTTCTGTTTACTTAGGCAAAAAAAAAAATGCCAAGCATCGTCTATTTGACAATCCGGTGGTATCTTCAGAGCCTTTTACCTCATGAGTTATTCTATTTGTCGCTTACCAAATACTATGCGGGTGTTGTCCCATACATGGGCTATCGACCGACATAAGTTTATCTTATTTTATTCTCACGGAATATTTTATATTAAATCTGAAATATGGCCAAAAATTGGATTTACCAATATGTTGTACCCGCTTTATAAAAAAAAAAAGTTATTTCGTTCTATTTTTTTTATTGCTGCCGATCAGATTAACTTTTAATTAGCTTGATGCGATTTCTCCCGCTTTTTTGTGTATCTTCTCTAGAAGTTATCGTAATTGCACTCTTGCTCTCGGAACGGTCGACCGCAGTTTCCGGAGGTCGGCTTCGCTGTAAAGATTATGTTGCTTAGTTTTCTGTTAAAATGCAGCGGGTAAACTTCCTTGATTTAGAACACTCGTGCTTGGCTACATCAGATATTTTTTTTCAATTTTGTAATGATCGCAACTGACATTCCTTAGTCTAATCGTTAATGGAGCAGCTGATGTTTTATTGTGTAAAGCCAGGGCGCAAAGGACGGAGAAAACAGAACGAGCTCTTCATGTAGCCAGACCGGGGTCATATATCTGTTTGTGCTATACTCAGCTTGTGAGGCACGTACAGTACGCCTGGCCCCTCGCGCCATAGGCCCGTCTCAGTTACGCCCCGGAAGCCCCCGGCACGGACCGCCAGCCCATGTTGTGTCTTGTTGCGTGCGATCATGAGCCATGTAAGTGGCTATTTGAGCGCAGTGTGTATGACAAAATATTTAATATCACATGCTCCTCTTTAAGAAGGAAAAGTAGTTTACAGAAAAAAAAAATCGGGGAAAACGGACTGAGTTTACATGAAGCGAAGACAATTGTTTACAGAGCACAAACACCAATTGGCGAGGAATAGTCACTTTTATTAATTAAAGCTAATAAATTATATTTAGGATGCACTTGTAAAACAATAAGTTGTTATTCTTTAAATAGTCCAGTTATATTAATGCCTTTACTTTTCTAACAAAAAGTTGAAAGGCGACTAGGGACAAAATCTTTAAAAACAGCTTGACTGGCTCCTAGCCACCCCAAAAAACGGTCGCAAAGCAAGCACCAAAGGAATTATACAGGGATTTTTTACAAATTTATAACATGAGGGAAAAATCATCACACCAAAGAAACAGCGTTTTACAAAGCAATAACACATTGAATCAACACACACATGCACCCCTAAGACATACAGTGCATTCTAGCTAAGCTCAGCACAATCAGCGCTCATTGTTGATGATAAGGTTTGAAATAAAATATTCCCGTAGAATGCTCACCGATGTTCTGCTGATATCTATATCTTGCCTATTCAGCTCATTAAGGGTAGTTGGTAAAGTATCTGCCATACTTTTATTGCTGTAATTAGTTCTCGAAAAGCGGACTTCCCAGGGTTCCTTATGGTAAATTCCACTCGTAGATCCAGAGTGCTTTGCAAAATCCGCGAGGGAGGCAAAATTCCGCTCCGTGGGACCCGCTCCGGATCACCGAGGGGAAAATCCGGAGTGCTCCAAAAACTCGCATTTTTGGAGCGACCTCCCCCACACCCCTCCCCCCGCTTCCCCCTTGGCCGTTCAAAATGGCCGCTGCTCGAACTTGACATGCCCACCAAAGCCTCAGCCGACTGATCTTCCCTACGACCGGTGACAACTGTCACTGCTTAGCTGCAGAAATAACAGGCGACACAGGCCGGGCAAAATTATACGTACTACGGCGCCCATGTCAGGAATAGCGAGGAAGACGTCCGCGTTCGCCACCGTCACATACCTTTCGGCCGCCTCGAAGCGGCGGGGCACGCACAGCGATTGCCATCGGTGGAGTTCAGATTTCTGGTACGACTTTAATAAACACAAAGGTAACAAACCATCACTTGCACGGTCATTGCCTAATCTGTTCTTGCTTTATTGCACGGGAAAACGCTGGCGGAATGCAATGTAAAAAGGTAAGCAATCATTGGCTGCAGAATGAACAGGCCTAACCTTGCTTCTGCCTTAGGATTTTCTGTCGTTCTTTTTCTCGTTCTTCCTCTCATGATCACCGATGTCAGCGCTTACGATTTACCACACTCCAGACCCGGCTTTGTATCCCTGATGTACGCGAGGTAGGAGCGTTCGAGCCGTCGCAATCCCGCGTAAACAGCCGACGCATCGGAACAAATCCAACTCGACCACCCGACCGTGGCCAGACCGGCCCGGCGACCTCGCCAACCTCGCCGCGCATGCGCACTGCCGATTTAGAAGGAAATGACGTAGTGCGCTCTATCAACTTCCGGAAAGATCTGTGAAATCCCTCGGAGCAATTTCGGTGGGGTTGGAGGTGCTCCGTGTAGTGGGAGCTGCCAGAGATCTACGAGCGGAAGATGACCAACTCGAGCCAGATCTGCGAGCGGAATATGCGCCCTCCAAATGGAGCGCTTGTGGAGCGCTCGAGATCTGCGAGCGGAATTCACCATTAGTTAGTTTTGGATATGTATGTACTTTTTGTTTTAGGTTCGCTAGATTTTCGAGGTGAGGCTGGGGTAGATTTTTTTGTATGATATATTTTGCACATGAACGATATTTGTATAAATAAAAAAAATTCGTTACACCAAGCTGACCAAAAATATCACTAAGTGGATATTCAATGTCAACATTACATATAATTAGTATCTGTTTTGCAACATAAATATTTTCGGAGGTTGGTTTAGGTTGTGGTGCCCCATGTGAGATGACCGTAATTTCAGTGTGAATAGAATAATGACTTATACAAAATTAACTTTGTTCTGATTGGCAAAATGTGTTTATGACGATATACAATACCTACTATACTAGATAATTTAGATATAATATAATTAATATGGTCATCGCATGATGGTTTTTTTTTAAACGACGCCTAAGGTTTTACACTTGAGGACAATTTCAATTTGAGTAGAATTTAAAAAAAAGACCTTAGTAATGTTGACACGCCTATTTGTTGATCGAAACAGAACTGCTTTCGTTTTATTTGCGTTTCTTCTTAAAGCATTATGTTTACTCCAAATATCAAGCTTTTTCAGTGTTTCATTGGCATCACCTATAAGATCCGAGGGGTTATCACCGTTAAAAAATAGGCTTGCGTCATCAGCATAAATAACAAAGTATATTGATGCACTTATATTAAATATGTCATTTATATATATGTTTAATAAAAATGGCCCGAGATTACTTCCTTGAAGAACGCCTGATTCAATCGGTTTGATTTCAGATAAATAACCATTTACGTATATTAACATACTGCCTACGAGAGGATAAATATGATTGTAAAAGTTGCTGCACTTGCCCACGAAATCCATACATGTCTAATTTTTTAATAATACATTATGATCGAGATAGTCGAATGCTTTGGTAAAGTCAATGAATAAACCAAGCGTGAGTTCCCTTTTTAGTTTTTGTTTTTCTTTTTGCGCAAGAAGTGCGAGTTCTCTAGGTCGTTGTTTGCGAAACCCGAATTGCGATGGACTTAAAGTGTTATGGTTATCAGCAAATGCTGTTAATCGTAGAAGCATATTTTTTTTAGGCCTTTAGAAAACTCAGAGAGTACTGAAATAGGTCGGTAAGTACCCAAGTCGTTTTTATTACCTTTCTTATATATAACAGTTACTTTAGCCAGCTGCATTTGTTTAGGAAACACGCTGTCTAGCAAATATGCATTAAAGATGTAAGTCAAAACAGGACAAATAAGATCAATTACACATTTAACTGATGTAATCTGTAAACCATCAGAATCACAACTTTTACTATTTTATTTATTCAGCAGCATTTGACAGCATTCAACTCAGATATTACTTCCGAAGTAGTAACAGGCATAAGAATCAAAGATTGAGTTTTTCGAACACTGGGGTACTTGCATGCATTTGACTCAATATTTTCTTTAACTAGACTTACAAAATACTCATTAAACAGATAAGCTAACTCTTTCCGGACACCTCCTGACTATTGAGGTTTAACTTTTCTACTTGTTTCTGTGAACATGAACGACTTAAAACAGAGTTTAACTTTTTCCATACAACGTCGACTTTGTTTTACAGGATAGAATTAAGTTACAGAAATTAGATTCTTTTGCATGGCGAATTTTTTGTTTAGTTGGTTTCGATAACGTTTGAAGAAAATAAAATTTTCAGTTTCTTTTTGTTTACAAATTTTTGATATAGCAAATTTTTAATACCAATTTTTGTGAGCAATTTTTTAGTGATCCAGGGTTTGCGACATTTTCTAGAGGTGTTGAATGTTTTATATAGAAAACAACTTTCATACAGTCTTTATTTTTTATTCTTTCAAATATAAATTATAAGAATTATCTGCGTTCTTTTCTTGGTGGACATCCTTCCAATCCAAACAAGATAGTCTCTGCCTGAAGTTGTTCAGGTTATCAGCCGTTATATTGTGGAACTTTGCCCCTAACAGATTTTTCTGTTTTTTTGTTTTTGTTTCTAGCATTCTTTTTATTTATACACAAAAATATACCCAAATTATCGCTTATATCAGTTATCACTATAACAGATTTGGTATCTGACTTATCGTAGCTTGTAATAAAAAGATCCAGTAGTGCCGATGATTCAGTGATAATTCTCGAAGGAGCTGTTATCATATTCACACATCCGCATGTTTGAATCAGTGCTTCGGATACCATTTTATTTGTTGTCTCAAGTAACATGTTATATTAAAGTCGCCTCCTAGAAGTATGTTATATTTATTTGTATTCGCAAACTCTAAAAAAACTCTAAATAAGCAAAAAAAAAAAGAAACATTTCCACTTGGCGGATAATAACACACTGCTACAACACTCTGCCCTATCAATAACAACATCTCCTAGTCTTTATCAATTCCTCAGTAATCGCTCAGCCTTTCACCGGAAATTTTTGCCTTTATCATTAATGCTACGCCCCCGCCTCGGCTTTTTGTGCGGTTTAATAGTAACAGTCATACATTGGTAATTTTACGTCACTAGAAACAGTGTACCACGTCTCGGAAAGCAAAATTGCATGAAACAAAAAATTTAACTGACTTAAAAGTACTTCCAGCTCGCCTGCTTTATTTCGCGATGATCGTGAGTTTATTTGAAAGCATTTGAGGGAGTTTATATTCTTATCTCCTGAGGAAGATTTTATATTCGACGGAAGGAAATAATAATCACCTGACATAGCGCTTTGGGCATCACGGGAACCTGTCGTGTCAGCCATTGCATACAAAAGAATACTTTAAAACTTGGCAAATGTAAATATGTGAGCTATCAAAGTAGTTTCTGCAAGTCATCCATAGACTTAATTACGTATATTTGCTCGCGATCCCTCTTGCGCACAAGGATGTTGCCGTTCCTATGCCAGACGTTCTGGCAGTTTATAGTTTTAGCCCATTCTATTGCCTCCCAAAGAAGCCTACTGTCCTGTTTCGTGAGGTTCTCCTGGATGTAAGTGTCCTATTTTTGTTTCTTCAGATTTGTCTGTTTGCTTAGCCATTCATCCATGGTTGTCTGCTGAGCAAAACGTATAATAATACCTGGAATTGTTTCTGGTCGGGACGGTAGTCGATGAATGCTGGCCACTTCGTTCAGATTCGAGTTTGGCACTTCCAGTTTCTTTGCTACAGCACGTACTTTTGCTAACAAATCTTCGTTGTCAGTTTTAGGCACTCCATGAATCTCGAGATTTAGCTTTCGGCTTCGCCACTCAATTGCGGTGATTTTCTGCTTAAGTTGTTTAATTTCTACGTCGGCATTGGTTCATTCCAGGGTTTCTACGCGTTTATTTAGTTGCTTCATCTCCGTTTTTCGCTCACCGATATTTTTTAGGACTTCGTCATACTTATCTGACATTTCCTGCATGGATTTCTCTTTGCCACTCACAGTTTCTTTTAGGCTCATAAGGCTGTCGAGTTTGGCATTTATGAGGCAAACATCACAGCTATCTTGGGTTCCGAATCCTTCTTGGCGCTCTGACCTCCCCGAAATTTCAGTTTTGCATGTTGGGCATCGCCACGACTTCCATAAGGCACTGCCCTTTGACCTGGAAGTCGCTTCGGTGATACCAGAGCAAGGACTTAAGTGATACAGACATTCACATTGTTGGCACGTCAAGCCTGAATCACTATCTGGCACTTCTTCGTTGCACCTTGCACAAACATTTTCAATAGTTCAGGAGTTCAAAACTACACAGTATCAGCAACAGCAGCAGCCGCAGCAGCTGCGTTATGCGCCAACAAAAGTAAAAATGCAGTGAAGAATTCAAGCCAACCTGTAACGATAATAGAAGCGAATAACTTCTGGCTCTCGGCGCCGCTGCCACTGCTGTGTGCTGTCCAAGAAAGGAGCGGTTCCTTTTAACTTCGGCTGTTAAAGACGACGTAATTAGGGATGCCACAAACCACCCTAGGTTCGAGTTCAAAAGGTTTCGATATTTTCGAACCGAACTGAGGTTCGAATTCGAAAGATTTCGATATTTTCGACCATACCAAGATTCGAATTCGAAAAGTTCGAAGCTTTCACGGTTTCTAAAAGTTCGGGTTTGATTATCTCCAATATCTTTTTACTTGAGGTTCGACAAATTCGCAAATTTCGAACTTTCGTAACTTGAAATTCGAGAGATTCGAATGTTTTGAATTTCTTGGGATCTAAAGTTCGAAAAATTCGAAGATTTCGAATTTCTTTGAATCTGAGGTTTGAAGAATTCGAACGTTTCGAATTTTCAGAGACATAAAGTTTGATAAATTCGAAGATTTCGAATTTCTTTCTTATAAAGTTTGTAAAGGTCGAAGGGTTCGATTCTCTTTTAGGGAGAAATTCGAAAATATTTTTCGAAGGTTTCGAATTTCTTTTAAGTCCAAGTGCGCAAAGTTCAAAGTCCAGTTTTCATGTTCCTCCACAGTTTCAGTTTCAAATGACGTTTTGACGCCTAACTGGTTTTCACAAAATCAGGTTTAGAAAAGTTTGGGTGTGATATTTAGACTGCGCGAAGTTGGTCAGGCAATTAAATGAGACGACGAGTGTCCCGGATGTGGTCGAATATGTGCCAGTGCAGAGTGACGTGTGACCATAGATCAATAAGTGTGATCCCCAGCCCGGGGGGGGGGGGGGGGGGGGTCTTTAACGTTCATCACGCAGTAGTGATTACACGAACGCACTGTTTAACGATACTCATCCAGTTCGAAACAGCCAAGGACAGGCAGGTGGTTGAGGCTCAGAAAAACCTTAAAGCGATCTGGCAAACTGCCTCCCTGCTGCCCCTTTGCAAGCTGGTAGTAATCCGATCGAACGCCACTCAAGTTACGCTGGCATGTCTTAAGTTTAGTTTGTACATGATGCAAAATCCTGAGACTGGGAATGAAATTTGAAAGAAAAAGTGTAAGAAGACAGAAAAAAGGGGACTAAACAAGGTCTCAAACTCAGCTGAGTCGAGTTTGAGACGTTGTCCTGGCCGCCTTTTTCTTTCTTCTTACACTTTTTCTTTCGAATTTTCAGTCCCAGGATTTTGCATCATGATCAACATACACCGGCTCGCTTACACCTTGACAATTTTTTAGTTTGTAATTGCTTTGGAGGATTATTTTCCGGGACGGAAGAAACGCCAAGCAAAAAGCACAGAAGCCGACACAACTCGAGTTCGAGGAGCGTTCTACCATACCAGTGGCGTCGGAACAAGAAAAACAGGGAAGGGGGGGGGGGGGGGGGGGCTCCAGTCCCCCCCCCCCCTCACATATTTCGAACTGTTAAAAAAAAAACAATACGAGGAAAGAGGGCGCGGTTGAGCTTATTTTAATCTGAAATTATTTACGCATATGTATAGCTACTGTCGCTCTTCATTGCATAAAAGATCGCGTAGATGGTCATTGTTAGAAACTCGTTGTCAGAAGGCACTACTCGTCACATGCTTAGTGGTTCGGAAGTTCAAAGCCATGTCTTTTCGACCTAAATAACTGTGCCATTGGAAAAATAAATAAATAAATAAATAAACATAATAAATGCGGGGATGAAAAGGTGGAGAGAAAAAAAAAGCTATCAAGAACTATCAATAACTGTGCCATTGGAAAAATAAATAAATAAATAAATAAATAAACATAATAAATGTGGGGATGACAAGGTGGAGAGAGAAAAAAAGCTATCAGTGCGGAGCTGACTGGCCACAACACTATGGACAAAGATGGCGTGCACTACGGAGAAATGGGTGCTTGTGTGGTGTCCCAACAACTGGCACAAGTGGCAAGGCGTTTTTTAGAAGGCACTGTACAGAGAGGCGTTGGAGGAACAGCAAGCCAATCGTGGAAAGCGCCAGAAAACCTGGAGCGGCGCTACCAATGGAACCGCGAAGAGCAGAGGACGAAACCTCCTTTCGGCTTCAACGATGCTCACCGAAAGAGCCACCGGAGGACTGCATTTCGCCTGCTCAAGCCATCAAGACATTTCTGTCGCCCAGATTCCAGGGCTCATCCATACACAAAGAGGCCCCAACAAAGTTTCCCGCAAGTGCGGCACTACGGGAACACTGTAACAGACAACCCCTTTCCACACCCCAGAGACGCGGAGGTGCGATAACAGCTGCCTTATCCTGCTGTGGTAAACTACACTCCGACACCAGGGTTCGAGCAGCAAGTTCGTTACGTGAACTTGAACATACACCTGCCACCGGCGACTGGAGTCCCAGGGTTATCACCACTGAGGTCCACACTGGCCGCACACAACAATCTTGCAGCGTTCGGATGGCCTCCCGAGATGTCTCCACTCCACCCTCAGCGCCAGACAGATTCAAGCGGGGGACTCCCGGTGCCTTCCTCGGGACCTAGGACCTCCCCAAAGAAAGCACATGTCGCCCAGTTGTAAACACATCTGGTGCCTCCCCTCCCCCTCCACGATCTGCGTGCCATCGTGACCGAGCGGAGCTTTTCCCTCGGGGCAATCTGCCGCAGTGACCACAGCTGTTGGTGAGCTTGGCAGCCCGATACTCTTTCCAGGTCAACTGAGGCTCACCTACCACTAGTGCCGTCTTTGTTGATTCTAGGCGAGTGTGTCCTCCTGAGGCCCCCCAGCAGGTTCCAAGCGGTGCTGTACCGAACCTAACTTTCCCAGCTTCCCCAAAGCAGCCTGGTTCGGCAACCCCCCCCCCCCCCCCCCCCCAAGCCGCTGGTGAGTTTAGCACAATGATACTGTTTCCAGGTTGACCGAGGCACACCTACAACGACTGTTGTCTCTGTTCATTTATTCATTCTAGAAATGTGTGCCGTCCCATATGGCTGCCCGAGCAAGGTCTGAGCAGCGCCCTACAGGCCCTTGCTTCTCCAGCTTGTCCTGGACAGATTGCCGCAGCAACAGCTGATGAGTTTTCATTTTCGACTGCTGTTTATTTCCTGGCAGAGTGCAGACAGTTACACACTGTTACTTACATCCGATCTTATTGTCTCACTGTTAGCCACTTAACAAGACTAAAGGAATAATCTTTTTTTTCTTTTTCAGGCACACTGTTTACACTTGGTATCAGGCAGTATCATCAGAATGCCAGTTTTTTCTGGTGTACTGATGAATAACAAAGAGCTACAAAGAACTATATTCAATGCAGATAAAACTGATATTGGCGCAATGAAAGGAGTATCAGTTGTAACGTGAAGAGAACAATTTACAATTTGGGCTTAAACGCTTTCTCGTTGCAAATCAACTTAAGTGTCTCGAAAAGTCCACTATGAAGGGGACTGCATGGAGTAAAGAAATCCTCGAGAACGTTTTTAAGATTCATCTTTCTTGTGTTTCCCATGGTTTCAATGTGGTACTGGGGAATTGGGGTAGCTTTTGCCTGTAGAATGCACACTTCATTGGCATCTACAGGACTTCAAGTTTGTGTCAGACATAATGCACAAGCTGATGGATTCTTTAGCATAGAAGGTGAGCCAAACTTGCAGCATATAACACACTCGTGCATCTGAAGTCGGATACCTGCAGACCCGTCTCATCAAGCAGCTCGATGTTCAATTCCATGTGGTTTGTACAATTTATTGTCTACAGGTGTACCGTACCAGTGACAGCATTAGAAGGTGGGCTTTAGAAGTATTTTATGATATGTAAAAGTGACTGCACCTGTCAGTAAAGCTACCCGCACATTTTGATTGTGTATGGTGTGTCTCCGTGTCATTTATCTTCTTTTTTCATTCTGTGATCTCTTTTGTTATGTACTCATCATGTGTTCTACTTGTAGTGAATGCTCCTGCCGTGGCCTTTTACTTGGCTGGCAGTTTTGTGAAATAAATAAAATTGTGACTTCGATTTTGTTCCTTTTAACATCATCTGTACTTGTGTATTTTCATGGAGATTTTGATCTCGCATTCGCTTATTTTGCATTGTTCTCTGGGTGTGATTTGAACTATTTTTGCCTCATTCCCTTTTACTGACATAACCAGCAATTGCTTGACTCGAGAACTAGGTGCTGAAATCGAGCGCTAGTTTCCAAATCTGCACCAGGACGCCCGCCCAGGAGTCTAAAAGCAGCGTAAATCGTAATTAAACCTGGATTTTTTTTAGTATGAACGAATAACAGAAAAGATACAGACCCTCTGATAAAATTACGGAGTAACAAAACTAAACGAAAACAGAGTTTTCATTTCTCAAAAAGGTTTCATCAAATAAAATAACGAAAATAGTATTTATTATACGCTCGGAACAGTAGCGGTACCTCGTAGCCCCGTAGTGAAAGGCCCGCGGCCTCGCAAAGTTTTACACCATGCACATAAATACGTAGCGATTTTTATCATTACTAGTACTGCAGGCAGCTTAAAAGTGCTAGCTTAGCGTCATCCACATCAACACTTCCCCGATTAGAAAGAAAATAGTCTCTTGCTTTCTAGGCCGCCAAATTGTATTTAGTGCCCGTAGGCCAAACCCTCCCGAAAGCTCGCCAAGGACACGTATTAAAAAGTAGTCAATCATTTGAAATCGTGTAGAATAAAATTGCAATTTGGAAGTTTTATATGACGATTAAAAACGACTTGCAATTCCTGTGAAGCCGAATCACTCACGAGACACTGACCTAATGCAACTCGGTAGGGACGATTATCCAAAGTACTTTCGGGATGCACGGTTGGACGAACAGATCTAGAGTGGCTTCAGGACGGTCGGATGCGAATGCGGGCTCTAAATAAGGTCATTGCCACACTTGTATGACAAGAAAAGTCCACACGATCGGCAACTCGCCCGCTCCAGCTGGGAAGCCGAACACTCACGAGACAGTGACCTAACGCAACTCGGTAGGGACGATTACCCAAAGCACTTTCGAGATCCACGGTTGGACGAACATATCTAGAGTGGCTTCGGCACGGTCGGATACGAATGCAGGCTCTAAATGAGGTCATTGCCACACTTGTTTGACGAGAAAAGTCCACATGATCGGCTACTCGCCCGCTCCAGCTGTGAAGCCGAACACTCACGAGACACTGACCTAATGCAACTCGGAAGGGACGATTATCCAAAGCACTTTTGGGAGCCGCGGTCGGACGAACAGATCTAGAGCGGCTTCAGGACGGTCCGATACAAATGCGGGCTCTAAATGAGGTCATTGCCACACTTGTCTGACGAGAAAAGTCCACACGTTCGGCATCTCGATCGCTTCAGCTGACCGAGACGTCGAGACGCTTGAGAAATTCCAGAGGGCGTCTCCGTCGCAGACCGGAAGTTAGAGGTGGGGTAAGGAGGGTTTTTAGAGGAGAAGGAAAGAGAATGCGCCACTTTTCCTAGATACAGGGACTTTAGCCGTTTCTGGATTGCCACGCGGAACTACTGTAGCGGAACCACGCGGAACTGTGTCGACGTTTTCGACGTTATGGAACTCGCAGGAAGTGCGTCCAAGGCAGGCAGGTTTTCGTGCCGGCTGCCTGGGTGCCTTCCGTGCTGAGTTTGGTTCTGTTTTCCGGTGCCGAGTGCCAACCGGCGTTCAACGTGGTTCTGTATTTCTGCGTGTCAGCAACCAAGCAGCAACATCGTGATGGCAGTGTTGTGCGTAGAGAACAGAAGACTGGAATTATCGCTGATGTGACCGTGTGTTCGTGTATCAGTGGTGTAACAACAGGATGAGATGACGTAAACTGTAGGGCATTGATGACGCTGGTCGGGCCTTGATTGGAGGGGGCGGGGTGTCGCAGGTTGACATTCCGCTTTACACTAAAGAGTTTCAAACCACTTGAGGAATTAGGTGCAGTCGATCGACGTGCGGGTAGTCATGTTGGAACGCTGGTCTGAACGGTAAGCTCCTATCGTACAGTGGCCAATGTGACTGTCGGTCCCCGGGAGCGATTGCGCTCTGGGGAAAAGACTGGACAGTACGAAGTTATGACGGAAAGTACATATATTTACAATGGAATTTTAGCATTAAAAATAAGAAAAAACAGGTAAAATCGAAAGAAAAAGCTATCCTTCATTTTGCTGTTTAAATATACTGCGGTTCCTGGAGAAACTGCCCTTCAAGTGGCGCGCCGGGATGAGTGCAAGAAGTTTTCGAGCTCGCCACGGCGTAGCTCCGTACACTTAACACCTGCCGCAAGTCGCGGCTTTGACTGCATTCAAGTTGGTCAAAAAGCGATTTGTCTGCCCGTGAAGCATCACTTCCAGCTGAGTGAATATCCGCTCTACAGAGATTAATTCAAGACGGCAATTGCAGCCGTGCGCGAACAGCACAAGTAGAAAAACAAACATTACAATAGAAATACTGGCTACGAAGTGCCGTGCGGGGAAACGAACTCATGGCTTGGAACCGCATTGGAGCGGCTCAATTTATTGGCTTTCAAATAATTACGGCATGATCGAGCGTTTTCTTTTTAATAAGAGATTCATTCCCTGATCCATTAAAAATACTCTCAGATGTATGACATTGCTGGGAAAAAAATCAACATGCTGTGAATATTTTTTATTGCTTTGGGAGTCACCGACAAATTCCGTGCGTTCAAAACGACCAGTATAAAAGACTGAAACGCAGAGCTCTAGAGTAGTGATCGGTTAGTTTGTGCTGTTGTATTGATGTTAGTATGTGCGATGCATGTGTATGCGCTCAATGTATGATCAGCTGATGCTTGTAGTATGCCTAATGTGTCTACGTGTGTGTATAATAGGGGTTCCTGAAGATACCGAAGCGCAATGGTGGCGTGAGAAAATAAAACATTTTTTTGTAGAACATGATTTGGGCGGTACCTAGCGTCCCCTAGCCTAGCTACTTGCAATTACTTTGCTTGACCCTGCCATCTGGTGGCAAGTGATTTAACCTCCTTTTACGCTACGCGGCTACGCCATAATTTCGTGTTGCCGTGCTGAAATGAGCCAAGAGGCTGCTTCGGATTTGCTTTTTTTTTTAAGAGCGTCGTTTAATTTCGCGGGCGAATGGTTTATCACTCCTCCGTGATGTGCGGTTGACGCAACGATTGACGAAGAAATTGTGGCTCGAAGAATAGCAAAGGTAAGACATAAAGTGCGCGAACTGGGTGCCGGTTGTCTCCGTTTAACATCGCAGTGCTGACGATGACAAGACTGAGTGACTGCATGCTTTCGAAACGTAAGTTTCTTTACCTACAGGGGGAAGCCGGCTTCGCAAATAAATACCATTCGCGGAAAGCTCGTGTTACGTTTTTATTTGCTGCTCCTCTCGCTACGTACAATAGACTTAGTGTTCTCGTTAAGCCTTATTGAGCTCAATTTGCTCGATTCGTGGCCGCCATATCGAGATGCAGGCGACGGAGGAACTTTTGCTCCCCTGCTTTAGGGACGAAAGTTTCTCCCTTTCTGTAGGAACATATGTATCAAGAGCGTTCCTCCCTTTAGGGAGGACTATACTGAACGTTTTTTTCTAAGAGTGTAGAGTTGTACCAACTGAGGAAGCTGGTTTCAGAGCGGATCTGGGAAAGGTTGCTAAATCTTACGCTTCGCCACGCACAGATGTCTCATTAGTGATAACGCTAGTTATTTTACTAGTAACGTGTTTATGGACTCCTGTTTGGCGCTGAATGTAAAGCACAAAAGGACGAAACCGTACCATCCACAAGCCAATATCACTGAGAGTGGTGAATTTGAATGTGAAGTGGACACTGATCGCGATAGCGGTAAGTCACCGAGAGTAGGATAAGCACATCGCCGAGATGGGTTTTGCCATTCGGAATACCGTGAACAGATGGTATGATATCACGCCTTTGTTCCTTAACCTGGGTAAAGAGATACCGTCTCCACAAGAGAACGGGTTATGAAACAACCAGGGAACATCAGGACGCCCACTCTCTAGGTACGCGGTGGAGCTGACGAACCGCTTGTCTGCGGTGTTGAATGAAGCTAGAGAGAACCTAGATGCCGCAAAGATGGAGCAAGCAGCGCAGTATGACAAGAGCCATCGGCACTTAGAATTCAATGTCGGAGAGTTGGTCCCGAGAAGAACCCGCACTCTGAGCAACCCAGCTAGCGGTTTTGCTGCATCGCTTATTCTGAGATGGAAAGAGCCCTATCAGGTGAAGACGCGAATGTCCACGAAATCCCAAAGCCGTTCAGTGGTCCACGCGGCCGTTGATGCCACGCAATGTGGGAGTGCCCGACACTTCCTGGCTGTGCGTGGATCCAGTAGTACATCTAAAAACCCACAAGGCAGGTCGACTCCACCACGACCTGCTAGAGGTACGCTCTATCCCTGGCAACGTGGTGGCAGCGGTACAAGTGCGGAGATCTCCCAGACCTAACACCGTTGTCTTGGGCCCCCTGCATCCAGCCCAGCGTCCCGAAGACCCCGCCGCCGCAAAAGTCGCCACGGCCGCCGCCGTCGTACCAGCAGCTACAATGGCCCCTACCACATCTACCGCTTCCGCCTCTTCCGGCCCAAGCCATGTGGCCGGTGTCGCCTAGCTGCCCCCTCCGTCCCCTCGAACTCCGACGACAAAGTTTTGGACGAGGGGGTACAAGAACAACCGTCAATAATATTCACCAACGACTACATAATGGCCGAGGTGGAGGAACTCCTCGGTAAGGCTCGTGAGTCCCCGACCTCTCAAGGTCCCCCGAAGACCGGGCTTTGAGGGGGGGCGGGGGGGGCGGGGGGGGGGGGGGTGAAGGGGCTGAAGCCGGCGAGGAAGACGGCCCGGGGGGACACGCGACGGGCGGCCGAGCGGCGTTCGGGACTGGGGCACGTAGTGAGTGCGAGGCGAGAGGCGCTAACCGATCGGCACGACCGGGCAAGCTCCAGGAACTCGGCCGTGCATAAGACCAGGAACAGGACCTTGACTGGATTGTGAGGGACGCTGGGCGGTCATCGAGACGTCGACAACAAGGAACAGTGAAATGCTTACTCCCATCTGCTTAAACGTGTGACTTCTTGGGAGAGCGAACCAGGCGGAGGCCGATCGGGCGGTAAAAAAAAGATATTTATTGAGCAACCCACAGTGTGCAGTCAGATGTAAAAATGAAGTATGTGCTTACATCGTTTCCATCAGAACATGTACTGTTTTTAATATGATGGCAGACATTCTGTAGCTAGCAGCAATCAGCATCCATTAGAGTGGTGCACGTTACACATACCTGCGAACCTTGTTGCCACAACATGTCTCGTACTAAGGAATTATGGTACATGTTCCGCAATTCAATATGTTGTGAAAACAAGGTTATCAGAGGTATGTCCCGTACATAAACCGCCTTTTTTCTAACATTTCACGACACTGACACTTTCGAAAAAATGGTCGAGTTTGAGGTAGTCTCAGTGGGTTTATTAGTGGGGTGAAGAATATCGCCGTGATAAATTCAGGTAGATGCGAGAGCTTTTTCAAGTACCTGAGATCAGGTGTCAGGATAAACGTACAAGAACACTACTACGGCTTAGCCAATTATCACACAGCTCTCCTCTACGCAACCTGCAATTAGAACAATGTCGGAGAAAACAATGAGGCTATGGACATGTCATAGACCGTCGTTAAAGCTTCTTTATCTCGTCGAGCACTTGACGCAGATGATTGCCGAGCTGAAGCAGATTGGAGATAAGCACTTGTTGGAGATTAGAGAGGATGCTTCAGATTTTGAGGGGATGATGGCGAATGGCCGTGACGCTTTAACGCAGAAGGTTTAAGAATACCTAAAACTGCCTCAGTAAGCGTCATTCGAATAACACATGATGCGCGTTTTTCTTCTACTTAGAAATTTTCACAAAAACCTTTTGGAACTGCTGGAGGTCAATGGTGAGAAAACTAAGAAGGTTAGGAAGCTCATTAAAGAAACACTTAAGGTAGTGAAGGAGAAGGTCTAAGAACTCATTGGCTCTGCAGAAGCGACGGTACTTTACCACGGACGAAATACCGCCAAAGACGGCGAGACCTCAGAAATATCTCAAGCATGCTCACTGCGCAATTTCCTCTGTTTGGAAAGATGCGCACAAGGCATGAACAAAACTCCTGGTTAGTGTGCCTCGACACTAAAAACACAACCCCAATAGCTCAAGAGGCAGCTCGGCCTAGCACCTGGCTGGTGTCTTCAAAGAAAGGTGGTGGAGATAGTTCGGCCTGGGCAATGGTAAAAGTACAGCATGTGAAACGATCTTTTTTTTGCAGTATCAGATATTTTGGCTATTATCCGAAACAGGGTGCAAAATTTCTTAATAAAAGGTGCAAAAAATCTAAGACGTACAGCGCAAAAGAAGAACCAGCAGAGCAAAAAAAAAAAAAAAACGAAGCGCGATACACTTTTAAAGATACAATGAAGATGATTTTACTAAATTTTTTTTAAATGGTGTTTTTATGCTTCTTGGGAACATAGCATGCTGCCCAATTTTTTGTAAACATTAGTGACGCGTATTTCTGTGCCTACGAAAGAAGTAAAGAAACCGAAACTGAACAATCTCCATTCTCGTTTCTGGGCCTCCGAAAACGGAGGTGACGTAGGGAGTGACGTCAAGTGTGAATAGTCGGTATCGGTAGTATTTAGGAGATCGAGACTCTGGTTACCGCGGTGGGTTATAGCAGCGCGGTGGCACGGTCGTTTCGCCCAATCTGTCAACATGGACGGCAATGCCGCTCTCGCGAGCGACTTCGAGCTTCCGTCCTTCCGTTCAGTGACCGAACACCAACGAAACGGGAGTACGTGTGTGGCGGCCTCTGCCATCACCCGACGGAGACCACCCAGTCGGCAACGAGCGGCCCGCATGCCGAAGGACGGACGCGGGGGAGATGCCGAGGGGAAAGTGGCAGCTATCCGGCCGTTCCGGGATCCGGTTCCTCCGCGGACGTCCTCTTTTCGTCGTCAAAGAACACGAACAGCAACCCACACGTGAAAACTAGCGTCGCCCGAACGAATACTGGTCTTCAGTCGACCGTTAGGACAGCCATCTACAGCTACCACTTTGCAGAATCCTTCGAGTACCGTGTTCTTTTTTATTTTATTTTGTTTGCCCATAGTTGCTCGTTGCCCGTT
This sequence comes from Ixodes persulcatus, assembly GCA_013358835.2. Classification (NCBI taxonomy): domain Eukaryota; kingdom Metazoa; phylum Arthropoda; class Arachnida; order Ixodida; family Ixodidae; genus Ixodes; species Ixodes persulcatus. Next base: position 64,943 of record JABSTQ010011379.1, read on the forward strand.
TCGCGTCCAGCGTAGCGGAAATTAGAACAGCATTCCTAAAAATCGCGAACCAAAACGTGACCGAGGGCACGTTTCTCGTTTCGACCAATCGCTGACGTGTCTTTTGTGACGTCGCGCTTCTTGGCCTCGCAACGGTCACGTGAGCTCCGCTTCTCCTGGCTTCTCCCGCAACTCTCGGGGCGTCGCCCCAGTCGATCCCGGTAAGATTATTACCGCGACTGTTTAATTAATTTTTGCGGCACAGAAGCGCCGGTTTCGGCTGAAATTTGGGCAACGTGGCCTGAGACGTGCCTGGAACCCAGTTCAATCGCCAAAAAGATGTCCGAAATTGGCTTCATTGTCCCTTTAAAAAGAAAAGACGCGGCCTGCTTTGCACAGTACTATAATGCCTGACATGCATTGTTTTAGAAGCGATCGTATAAATTTGTTCAGAAGCCGTTTTTGGGAGTAATAAAAACATATTGTTTATTAAGTTTCATCACCCTCCTCGTCAACATCAACAGGCACTACGGAGACCCCCGGCCAGTGGTAACTGTAGCTGGAGGCGTACTCGGAGAAAGGCCTCCAACTGGCACAAAGGTGGAGCATTGGGCTGCGGGCCGAGATTCTAGGTTTGATTCGTGGTGGGTACTAAGTACGTATTGGACTAATTCCGAGTAAGCGGTTGTGTACATTGTTTCGCTTATGCTAAGGCAAACTAACCGATTGCTGATGTGCCGGGCCTTGGGCAAACGCGGAAAGACGAACCGACAGTCAGTGAAATGCATTTCTGGGAATAGGGGGTTTGGTTTGTAGGTCTCATCTTTCCGCCATCTGGTCATCCTCCGAACGCCGGCGCCTAAGGACTTGTCATCGGTTGCCTCCATGGCGGTGACGGCGCCTTTGATGTCTGAGTGCCTCGCACGGGAGGCATCTGGAGGACAATGGCGAGGGCAGTGGCGTTTATCCCTGGACCCCCTCTTCCCAGACGGATGCCTCTGAGTTCCCGCACGTGCGGCAGAGATGGACGGCGGACACCAGCGACAAACCACCCTCGTTGGAGACAGAGACTTCCGCCTGTCTGGCATTCGGCGGCCTCGGGAACCAGGAAAGAAGTTGAGAAGGCAGAATACGGAGGACCGTGGGGGACTCTTGCGCGGTACACGGATCACAACGGACGTTCGCGGTGGTGGCAACCGCGAGGTCGGACGACGGCTCTGTGGCTTGGTCCGGACTTCACCCTGGACCGGACACTCGACGGTGACGTCCTCAGGATGTGGTGTGGGCTAGCACTGCGGGGACAATTGGCAGCTGCAGCAGTGTAGGAGCACCTTCACCAAGGCTTCCTCGATGACCGCCGTCCGATCCCCAAACCCCCGAGCAGAATGTGAGTGGAATAAGCCCTTTCTGCCGAGAGCTATGCTTTCCTGTGTCACCTTCATCCGGAGACAGGGGACAGGGAAGTCGGACTAGAACCCCGAAGGTTATAGTTTGCAAAACATTCCGTCATTTAAAAAAAAACTGAAGATTTTCGCAAGACACACGAGCCGCAAGAACTTCGGCGTTTGAATGAATCAAGTGGGGCTTGACGCCCACGAGATACCTCCGTGCACTATTCCACCACATGCAAACTTCAGGTTACTATACTTCGTTTCAGCTGAAGTGGGAACGCTCTCAAGGCCTAAAAAAGGCACAAAAACGCAGACACACCGGCTAAAAGTGCGGTCACAGCATGCTTTCTGCGCTTGGTTGTATTCGCTCTTTCTCGCATTAGTTGAAACGTGGTGGCGCCAGTGTTCAAATAGCCCCCCGCCATTTCCGGTTCTGAACTAGACGGCGGGTTTCACAGTATTTCCGAAGTCAAATCTACACATTATCTTTTGGAAATGGCTACTTATAGCACAGCCAGAATTAATTGCATCTTACGATAAAGGAATGATGAGTAAAAAATTTGAAAATATACGTCAACTGGAAGTGTGCCGGAGCCACCCAATAGGTAGCGCTATCGCATATAAAGACGGCAAACACCGTGACGTTGCGCCTTTGGCGTTGCTCGATCGGCTACGCGGCTGGTAACGTTGGCTGCGCTTTGACTTAAAGGTGGGCTCCGGCGATTTTGAAACGCGTTAACATTTATTGCCCTGGTGCATGCCGCCGTTTTTGGTTTGGTTTAGTTTGGACTGGCCAGGGCCGTGGACTGGGCTGGTTTCGTGATTCCGCGGTGCGGTTTCTTGCGTGCTCTTTCGCTCCGTTTGTTCGCTCGTTACGTCCACTTTCCGTATAACCTAAAAGGGAAAGAGTCTTTTAGCAAACTTTGAACGACGCGCCGCCGTTCACGCACACTCCTCTAAAAGCTGCGGTGGCTGCAACCGAAAATCACCGACGCACGATAGAACCGACTGGCTCCCTGAAGACAGCAGTGTGCGGACCGTATGCGGCGATCAAGGGAAGGTGTGGTGGCTGAATCCGGAACCGAACACGCCCGGGAGAACAGGACGGGCCCTCTGAAGACAAGAACAAAGCCCTCCGATAAAGGCTAGCGCATTTCGTCGAGAATCAACGTAGCTGCAGCAGGAATTTGGGCATATTTTTTTTAACAACCTAATTTAAAGGCATAATTTGAATGCTAGTGGATCCTGATTCCGGAATGCTATCTCGTTCCCCCATATACACTCTATAGATGAAGGGTCTCCAAACTTTTTAGCTCAGGGGCCGGATTTGGGATCTGTTGCACTCTAGAAAGCAAAAAAAATAAATAAGAAAATAAGAAAAGTAAATAAACCTAGAAGGCTTTAAGTACACAAATTCAAGCTATAGTTCAAAAATAAAATCTCAAATGGCTTCATAACTATATTTTCATTCAATATTTAGTTAATTGGGACATTAATCAAACATTGGGAACAAGAAACTTCACCTGGCGTTAACAAAACTGTCGAGAAAGTCTTGTTCATTCACACAAGGCAGAAGACCGATGAAAATAATAGGACAGGTGATGACACTACACAATCGTTATGACACAAGGCACTAGGCATGTAGACAGGAAAACTCAAGAAAACTTTTAGCATAGTTAAACACACGTTAGACAGGTGACTAAAAAGGCTGATGCCAGTGATGACAACGTGCAAAATATGTACCATGCTATATTGTCGCCTGCATGACCGACAAGAAACGCTTTTCCGTACATCTAGAAGATTCCCTTATACTCTTACTCCGAGCGTAAACGATAAGGAGGCCAAAATGACCTTGCCTAGTCTGTCTCGCCCTAGCTCCCACTCCCGTACTTTCTAGGTCAAATACTCGAGAGACCGAGTGTGCTAGACTAGGAGCCGAGTGCGTTATCGCCGATTCTTTTGCTCTCTCGCTAGCCAGCTCTCACGCCAACGCATGCACTGTCGCTCGCTGGTGTCTTTCTCGACGCTCGTTCTTTATTTTATTTCTGGAGTCAAGTTCGCCGATTAAACCTTTATTTCAGCTGATTATTCATTGTATCTTTGAATTGAATATACAGAGTGTCACAAAAGAAAATTTACAGGGTTTTTCTTGCCGCAAAAATAAACTTGGCATCGCTGAACGCTCATTCTCCGCCCAAAGGTAGCGCTAGAGGTCACAACCAGATGCCAAAGTTTCAGCCCGATCCAATACCTAATTCAAAAGTTATAAGTGATTTTCTGAAAATTTCAATGGGAAAATGGAGCCCATTTTGACCCGTTTTCGGTTTCTGGTGCCATAGAGCCCCATGCATTTGAAAACTCCGTCGGCCGCCATTTTCCCATTAAAATTTTTAGAAAATCATTTATAACTTCTGATGAAGGTATCGGATCGGGCTGAAACTTTGGCACCTGGTTGCGACCTCTAGCGCTACCATTGGGCGGAAAATGGGCTTTCGGCGATGCCTAGTTTATTTTTGCGGTAAAAAAAAACCCTTGTAATTTATTTTGTGACACCCTGTACTTTATTCGGACAAACGTCTTGGAGGGTAGGGCAAAAGGCGACTACGGTCGCCTGCAAGGGCCCGTCCCCCTGTACAGTCCAGCAGCAAAATGTACGTACAGTTAAAAAAACGAATCAAAACAATTACACCATTACACAAAGACACAGTGAAATATACAAAATATAGTCTTATAAAACAGAAACACATAAAAATATCAACATAGATTATATTAGACCTAGGAGAAAACATTTTATGGTGGTTGTAAATGTTGTATTGTATTAGAACTATTAATCAAGCACAGTATTTCAAGATAGTTATTTAATAATTGTGTGACCTGATTAAGTATTTTTTGACTACCAAAACTGGTGAGTATTCTCGACTGTAGGTAGTGCGTATGACAGAAGGTGTATGTGGATGCCCTGTTGATGTAATTCTCTTGCACGAACTCAGGGTGTAGTTTAATTTTGTGAAACATGTATATTGCCAATTTCTGAGCGAGTGATTGTTCTAGTGTAAGAAGGGAGTATTTTATAAAATATGGGCGGGAGTGTTCCCGATATGATACATTGGCAATTGACCGCACTGCTCTTTTTTGCAATGGAAGTAACTGAGATACACAGGTCTCTGAGCATGTATCCCATACTAAACTGCAATAGTTTAAACGAGAATGAATAAGAGTATATTACGTAGAGCTGTCGATCGCTTTAACCAGACCGGAAGAATATATTTAGACTACTTATAATTTCGCTTGCCCGTGATATGTCAGCTCGATTCCTATCAATTAGGTAAGACCAATTTACATTTTCAAGAAAAAGGACTCATAAAATCTTGTGGGTTTTTACGTAACCAAATTCAGTGTTCCAAAATCGAATGTTCAGTTTTTGACTAACATTTCTATTTTTTTATCTAAATATCATACGGTTCGTTCTTTCAACGTTTAATTCCAATTCATTGCACGCCAACCACGTACTTAACTCTACCATCCAGTTGTTTGCCAATGTTTCTAGCTGATCTATGTTCGTACCAAAAAAAAAAAACATTTGTGTCATCTGCACAGAGTATACAATACCAGGAGTATGTGGTATGTTAACAACATGATTAATGTACATCAGAAATAGAAGTGGTCCGAGGATTGACCCTTGGGGAACCCCATAATGTATATTACTGGTTTCTAATTTTTCGCAACCAAGAGAGGTGTATTGGACATGTTCTGATAAATAACTTTGAATGAGTTGAAGATCCAGACCTCTTATACCATAATTATAAAGCTTTTTAAGAACGAAAGCTTCGCCTTCATTCGTGACAACATGAGACAGTGCTATCAGCTAGGAAGCGAAACGGATGGAATGAGATTGCTGGGCGTTACGGCGCCGTTAATTTACGCTCGCCTATTCTTGCGCCGGTTGCAGCGGTGGAAACAAGCGGCGACACGACCGGGCGTCATTGAGCTGGCAGCCGCGGGGCCAGCCAAAAGACCTCAGCAGGCCGGGGTTTAGAGACCCTTGCTCTAGATCATCTGAAAAAAAGACGTATTTTGTTCGCTACCAAAACTACTAAAACATTGTTCTCCCTAGTTTTCCCCCAGTTTTCCCCGCCCTCCAACATGTCGTCACCGACGGGCAGGAATGCGCGCGACCGGCCATCAGGTACGCTCGCCCACAACTGGCTCGCGTCTAACAGTGATCAAACAGTTTTGTTCGTGCTATCTGAAGTTAATAGTAACCTCTAGTTGCTGAAAAGATGACCTTGTCCCTCGTAAACTTCTTAGATAAGAGCTTCCTATTAGTAGCGACATTCTTTGAAGCGCCGACTGAGTGACGGTGCAGGTTTTAGGAAACGAATGGCGGCGCACAACAGAGGTTTGAAATGAATGCCGCAATTTAGTTCCATCGGAATGTTCATTGTCATTTGTATTGGTTGTCGTTACTTGTAAAAGAACTATCAAGGGACTTTGGTCCCACGTTCTGAACTATTCGAAAATAAAAAGCTATTGTCATTTCGCAGAAACCGTGTTTGCGACGCGGTACGCTCGAGCCGCGGCTCCCTGGCATCGTAAAATTGCTGGCGTAAATGTGTTCTATCACAAGCAAGCAATTACACTGGCAAAAAAAAAAGTATAAGAACTTTCGCAATACATTTTTGAAAAATTGCTCAAGCACCACGAAGGATGCTCGGAATGTGGGTACAGGAGCTGCACCCGCACGTCACACTTGAATTGATGTTTCATTTGTTTTAGACTGGCTTTCGAGTAGTTACCGCTGCAGACGCCAGCACGCATAACTGCACTTGTAGCATGCATATGCTCCTTTGTCCTTGGGTGATTTGGCAAAACTACCCATACAAAAATGTCCTATGGTTGGCTATAGAAAATTTTTTGTATGGTCGGCTTTAGCTATTTGGCCCAATTAGCTAAAGAAGTTTCTATGGCTGTCTTTAGCATTTTTTATGGTCGCCTTTATGGGCCTCTTTAGCTTTGTCTATGGCCCTATCGCCGTGAAGCCATAGCGGTCTTTAGCTGCTGAAGACTTCACTATGGCTTTCCCTATGGCTCTCTTTTACCAGCAAACTCTAAAAAAAATTTTTTTTTCTTTTAAGTTCTTTTGACTTGTGAGCGCTACATGGTAGATATACATGCTTACATCTCTGAACACACAGAATACACAGAACACAAGCAGAACACTACCCCACACAACTGCGACAACGCAGCGCCACCGCAGCGCCACCGGGCTTTTCTATACATGCTATGTTCGCACTACCTGCAGTCTAATTTTTGAATCCGACTTTGCCGGTGACCCATTTTTTGTCGCAAAAACACGGAGAGGCGGAACAAATATTGTTCGTATTTAATACATTATTTGAATTGTCTTTTGGAATAGCCCCCATCTCTTAATCCAAACCCTGAAAAAAGCAAATGTAGATCATTAGGCTAATTAACTAAAATTTATTAATTATCTTTTTAATAAGTTTGATGAATCACTTTGACAATGCAGTGATGACATGCAGTACACTGGTGCTGAAGATTGCAATCAAGCTATTGCTTGATTGCAGTGTTCGGCGTGAGTGTAATTTATTTTCACATTTGGGGGGTAATACTTCATTTCAATTGTTGCACAAGTATTTCAATGGTTTTTTCAAACAAACAATATTACTGGTTTTCACGACTCGTTGCAACAGCAGAGAACATATCTTGGGTCATGGTTTGTCACCGGCATTACAGAAATTCAGTATTGATTTAATTTTCTAACGTGGAGTGTTTTTACTAAAACGTAAGCGCCGGTAGTGATTTCCTATAGGCGCGGAAAGAAAATTTATTGGTTCCTAGTCTTTAGACTCGGGGCCATAGATTTTTCTATAGTCGCATAAAGACAATTTATTGGTTTCCAGTCTTTTAACTCGGGGCCAAAAAATTTTCTATAGGCTGGTAAAGAACATTTATTGGTTCGCTGTCTTTAGACATGGGGCCATATAATTTTCTATAGGCATCTAAAGAAATTTTATTGGTTCCCCGTGTTTAGACTCAGGGCTATAAAATTTTCTATAGACGGTTAAAGACAATTTATTGGTTCCCAGTATTTAGACTTGCGGCCATAGAATTTTCTATAGACGGGTAAAGAAAATTTATTGGTTCCCAGTCTTTAGTCACAGGGCCATATATTTTTCTATAGCTGGCTGTAGCTGTCTTTATGGATTTCTATAGCCGACCATAGAGGGCCATAGGGGGTGATAGCCTGCCATATAATTTTCCATAGACGACCATAGACCATTTCAGTATGGGTATTCCAGATAGGCGCTTCTGGTTGTTGCCATTTTCAGCGTTTGTGCGTGTGGCGCATACTTTGCTCGTCTTTCCATGAGACAAGCATGCGTATTTTTGGGCTCTGACCCGACACATGTGGGCTGCGATTTTCGTAAACATTGAAAGTGCGCGTAGAATGGAATAAACGGCATTTGTGTAAACCAGGTAGCAGGGAGTTACTGTTTATGAAGATTCTGCTAAAATAAAAATTAAAAAAAAGAACTCCGAAATACTAAGCCAACCATTATCAAGGTGCAATGACAGATCTATAAAATACACAAATGCACTATTCATCATCAAACAAATGATTGCACCTTGAAGCTCAATTGTGCGTAAAGTATAGGATTGCATCATAAAATTGAAAGTTCAAAATAAGGCAACAAAAAGTTAGCCGCAAACAATTCGTTCTCATATATTTTTTTTTTTTATTTTGTTTTGTTCAATGTCGGAGTAAAACGCAACGCGTTCGACCACTCAACCACAAGTGCACGGAAGAAATAGAGTAATTGTGTAAAATATTTTTTGGGGGTTTCGCATAGCTTTTTATTAGTAGTACAATTACGCGCTACTCCTCAACATTTATAGTTTCAATAGTTCTACAAATATATCAACCCAATTTAACATTTATCTGCGATAGTGTGAAATAAAGACGTTTTCACCATTTCTCCTGTAAAGAAAATTGTACGCCAACCATTTAACAAATGTATATATAGCAGGGAACTGCTCTATCGTATATAAGGCTTTCCTATGAGGTTTTCTATGTGCCCTTTTTTTTGTAAGCAGTTACACATTTTGTCTGTATTACTTTTTAATCGCTTAGAACTTATTACATGCCGGTGTGCGTGACCATGAACCATGTTACGCGTTAATGACTTCTGCTAGCGTGATTATGTTTCCTTTTATATGTTCATGCAATTATAACATTGTACGACTATGATGACATTCTATGTAATGCCCCCTTTGGTCCTTTAGAGGTAATTAAATAAATAAATATCGGAGCTTAACACCTGCTCCCTAAAACTCTGCAACACGGGGCACGAAGAGCAGTGTGTCAAAAAGCATGTCTAAACTTAAACTTGACCTTTCGTTTAGACGATTCACTTCATGCTTTTGACAGATCCGCCGCGTGACAGAAGCACCGAGAGTAGCCCGAGCTGGCTGCGACGGCTTTCGATGTCTGAAGTCAAACTACTAAACAGTTTGTAAAAATTAAAAAAAAAATAGTGAAGTTCTTGTGAGAAACGGATGTGACTGCGTCAAATATCGGTTAGTACAAGCAGCTGCACTATTCTTCACAACTTTATTAGCGCTCCTCTTTAGACGGAGGCCGTAGTGATACAGAGACGACATGAGTCTGCGATTGCCACTCTTGAAGACGTTCCAACAGCAAGAGGATACTCAACTCTGAGCACACGACTGTAAAATATTCCCAGCACAGGCGAGAATGTTTCAAGCGACACTAGTTCTCTCGGTACACGGCTCGCGTGAATGCAGCTCGACGTGTCTCGCCTCCACTGCTGCAAAAAAAAAAAATCTTTATGTATATATTGCGAAAACGGTAATATTGCAAAGAAGCTTTTTCCAGCCCCGTTTGCGCAATCTACTGCGGAGTACAGTCGGGAGCAAAAGTTTGCGGGGCACGGGAGCGCGTGCCGAAATGCATCGCTGCGCCGTGCAACGGCGCGCCGCCGCATTAAAAAGCCGCGCTTTGCGCATGCGCGTCCTTCGTGCTGGCAGTCATGTCTCTTTCGCTCGTTTCTGGCCGACTCACTCCTGATAACCGGAGTCGGCGCCAGGGGCGCAAGTTGCCGTTTCGATGACTGTCATGCCTCGCGTCCTCTTCTGCTGACTCAGCAGCCGCGCTGAGTGACGGAGCACCTATAATTACCCATGCGGCGGCTGAGGCGGGTGAAGCAGACGCGCAGTATGACAGCCAGCGAAGCGCTAACTTGAGCCCCTGGCGCCAAATTCTGTTATCAGGAGTGCGTCGGAAAGAAACGGGCGAAAGAGACATTATAGCGAGCACGAAAGGCGCGCATGCGCAAAGCGCGGCTCCCTAATGCGGCGGCGCGCCGTTGGACGGCGCGGCGATGCATTTCGGCATGCGCTCCCGTGCCCCGCAAACTTTTACTCCCGACTGTACATATTGCTACCCATTGCAGAGAAACTTTGAACCTTGAGGCTGCGAAAAAATATTCTCGATCGCTGGCGACCGGGAAAGACTCTTCGCGGCTTCCCGGATAGTTCATCTGCAGCCTCCTCCAACACCACCTAGAGCTAAGGCCGTAGCGCTCCCCTCTCTCCCTTCAAGGAGCGTCGGCATGAGTAGGCTGAGCTGGTAGTGCGCTTCTCCGCAAGGCTCCCCTTGACAGTTGGCTTCTTTGCAATGCACGTTCTCTTTTACTTTCCCTTTCTCTCTACGCTTGACGCGGTGCAAACAAAAACAAAAATGAAAAGAAAAGGCGCCATGGTGCACGGCGTCGCGTTTTGTTTTCCTTTTTTACTTTTTCTCCCCAACGGTCTTCCGTCGCGTTCCTTTCTTCGACGGCTTTTTTAGTTACTCCTGCGGGTTGGGTCACGTGACAATAAGGCTGGAGGAATCAACTCATAGAGATCCTATAATCAACTAGAACAACTCTAGAAGCGAGTAGGTTTTTGGACGCCGAGGGTCAGAAGTTCAACTCTCGAGTGAGATCGAGCCATGGAGGATCGAGCACATTTTGGACAACCGCGGCCTCGTGTGTGAACGTGAACGTGAACGTTGCTTTTCGATTGTCGGTGCTGTCCACTGGTGCTGTCATTCCGTACAGATGTTGTTTATCCGCGCTTTGGCGGAAAACTGGATGTGAAAGTGTCCATATTTGAGTTTCTGCAAGGATGACTACGAAAGCGTGGACTATACAGCGACTCGACGGAAAGATCTCGCTCCTTGACGGCATGGCAGGGTGAGAACTTTTCAATTTTTATGATCCTGGTTTCGTTTCTTGTATTTACTTTTCGCTGAATGCGTACATGGGAGTGATTTGGTTGTGGCCTGGAAGCAACATATTCAAATGCTCGCGCTACTTGTAGGTGCAGACCTAAATAAAAAGAACTTGATTTATGAGTTCAGATTGGAGTGATTTTCGCAAGGTATGCAAGTGATAGGTTATCGCGGTTGCAACCAGCACATCAATGTAAAAATTAAATAAAAAAGAAGTACATCGTGTCGCTTCTGTGTATCCTCATCGGAGCGCGGAAATGATCCGCCGCAACTAACTAGTAAGACCTATATTTTAGCGGGTATTTGAGCTGTAGTTAGGAGTGCACGCAAGCCGGAATATGTTTCATTGACCAGTATCCATACACCAGAGCCACATACTAACAATTTAGCTGGCGCCCCTTCAGGCTCCCCAAGGAATCCCAACACACACCATGAAGCGATATGGAGCATATTATTATTATTATTAATTATTATTATTATTATTTTCTGTACCTGGTTCTATGTGCTCGTGAAATAAGCATTATTATTATTATTATTATTATTATTATTATTATTATTATTATTATTATTATTATTATTATAGCGCATTCGGCACATCACATTCAAGAATAATTTTAATGTTTGTGATCCGAAATACCAGATCGAAACACTGCCAGGGTTTTCTCTCAAATACGGAACCACTTCAGCTACACTTTAAAAAAGAGCATTTTTTCTTTTTTTTGTATTTCTGTAACCATTTTTGATTACATTACCTTTCTTTGGATTAATATGATTTCCTCCTTTTTCGTTCTATTTCTTGCAGAAGCGGTCAAATACACATCCCGGATACTGCTTTGATGAACTCGGGCTACTGTACCGGCCTCCATGGGACAAGCTGAAAACTGACAGCTTAGAAGAATGCTTCGGAATGTATAGTCAACTGGCTTGCTTCTAATATTACGTGTCTACAAGGCACATTTATGAAGATGAAAACAAAATACTGCTGAGGAGCACTCTGTCAACGATCACTACAGCTGGCAAGGATGGAAACTAGGAAGATCTTCCCAAGCGAGCGGATACTTGACGCCCTACCTGCAACGTGATATACCTGCAATGTGGCCCTGGGCTGTAAAAAATAAGACAGATCTTCCCGGCCCTGGGCTATGTGGCCACCCATGCAGTCTACACAACCTTGAAAAACCTAAGGGGCGAAAAATGCAAGGCCGCATCAACAGCACGAAACAAGTTGGCTAGAGTTTGCTCGCACAGGAAGACTGTGCTCTTGCAATGAAACTGGTTATAGAAGAGCTTGTTTTTCCTGGTGTAAATGTGTAGAACACAACTATGTTGTTCACCAATTGGTGATGCCCAGCCAGTGCCGACTTGTTACATATCTCATAATGGAACTACTCGCCGAAAAGGAGACTTCCGACTTCGACTACTGTGAAAATTAACATACGAGTGAGCTCATCTTAAAACACGTGTTGTTGTCACAAAAAAATGCACAAGCATTTTCTTGTGACATCTTTGCAGCAAGATGAATGTTCGCATTAATGCAAAGAATGTCAAACAAAAGAAATGGAAAGCTGAAACTCTGCAATCAAAGACACTCGCTGCTAACCGTCACAGATGTCAAGAAGCGAACTCAGACCAAGGATGAACCCATTGTGAGTTTGAGCTGAAGCATGTGTTGGACTGCAGTGGAAACATTCAACTGAGAAACCTTTGTTGCAAGGACAACAATACGAAAGGTGCCAGTGCAAAATCTAAAAAAGAAAAGCTAAGGGGTCAACGCTAAACAAATTAGTTCCTGTCCGGCCAGCAACGTTTTGCGCTTCATCCTCATGCGAAGGCAACTGCTCTCTGAAGTCGGTGAATCTGTGTGTGTGTGTGTGTGTGCAGATAGTCGGTGTCCTTGTAGCGGTGTCTTAGGTATCTTGTGGTGCTACAGCGTAAATGCCGACATGCTGCACAGATGTTGTGTGTCTCGGTGTCACAAAATCTACGGCATCTAAGATGCATGTTATCAATTTTTTTCAAGACTGATATTTGCAGAACTTATGGATACCAGGAGGCTCGCTTCGCAGTGTTCAAAGGTGACCAATTTCTTATTTAGGACTCTCTTCTGTATTGTAAATGCAAGCAACTTTGAATATGAAGCTCCCAAGCCCACTTCTCTTTGTGTACAGAAATTGTTTTTAGCCGCCCTAACTGTCGTTTCACAGACTCGGTACTGAAGTACATCAGCGTATGGGGCAACGCTCGGGTATTGCGGTACTTTTTTGCAAAGATAAAGTTTTCACATTGAGTAAAACTATACGCACTCCGGAGTGCACTTCGAACGGAAATGGCTATACGCACTCCGCTAACTCGTATAAAACGAATGGTCACAGCGTGTTTTTCCAAGTGGACGCGGGTTCGATCCGCGGTGTGCCTACTTTTTTCCTTTTTTTGTTTTCTGGAACATTTTGTTTTGTCGAGGCATTTGGTGATATTTACGACATTTCTTCTTGCGATGAACATTAAGAAGACCGAATGTTGTCGCCGAAACTTCGCAGAACTAAATGGTATAGGACTCCCTTTCCGGAGGTGCGATCGGGGACAGCGGGGCTTGTGTTGCCGGCTGGACGCCGCGATGCGGCGTTTACTGGTTAAGTTTTGTAATTAGCAGCCGATACTGTCGCCGCGAAGCGGCGTGAACGCAGGCGGGGGGCTGTGTTAACGAGCTCCCCAGTGATACACGCGCCGTTCGAAAAGGGGCGACCTAAATGGCACGAGTTCTCCGCGGTGTGCGTATAGCCATTTCCGACGTAAGTGCACTCCGGAGTGCGTATAGCTTTACTCTTTCACATTATGAAATTGCCAAGAAATAGGTTACAGGTGTTTTCTTTTTCAATGCAGTAACCAGATAGGATAGGTTGCTTGCTGCAAAACAAGTACTATATTTGAACAGGCAGAGTTCATTGAATTGCTGAACCTATACAGATTTATCACAGGTCTAAGAAAAGTTTGTCAAAATATGTGCAATACATTTTTCAAACTATGTGCAATACATTTTTCAAACCAGCACATCACAATTTTAGAATGTTATTACTTTTATACTTGTCTGGCAATTTCGGTCCCGTTGCTTTTGCCAGCGGGTGTCCCTAAGGGTAGTGTACTCGGGCCTCTAATTGTTTCTAATGTATGTCATTGACCTACCATCATCAATTAAATCGACAATTAGACTTTCCGCTGATGCTTGAGTTATTTACCAGGAAATTAATACACTTATAGTGATCACAATATTGTCCAAGACGATTTAGATACAATATCATCATGGTGTTCCCTCCTGCAGATGAACATTAACGCATGTAAATGCAAACAAATGTCCATAATTAAGTCCTCCACTAAAACACTAACCCAGTACTTATTACTTTCACAACCACTAGAGCACTCATTGTCGTACAACTATTTGGGCGTGTATTTTACAGACTCATTATCATCGATTGAGCAAATAACAAATAGTGCACTAAAAACACTTGGTTTGTGAAAAAGTCATTTGTGTGAGAAATTTCTTGTCTAACAAACACATGAATCATACAAGATATACAAGAACTATTGAGAACTATATGAGATATATAAGAACCGTATAAGAAACTTTTTACAAGTTTCTTATATATCTTATATAGATCTTATATGTTCTTATATATCTCATTTGATTCATATGTGTTTATTGGACAGAGAAATTTCTCATGCAATTGAGATTTTTCAGTAGGGATCTAGCTCCCATTGAAACAAAACTACTCGCATACAAAACATTTATCCTCCCAAAATTAGAATATGCAAGCATAATTTGGAATCCACACCTAAGCTATCTAATCTCGAGGCTCGAATCTTCGAAACAAAGCAGCCAGATTTATATGCAGTGATTATTCATCCGAAACTAGTGTCTCCGCTTTAAAAGCTAGCATAAATCTTCCTATTTAGAAAGAAGACTAAAAATAGCCCGATTGTGTTTTATTCAAGCTGTATATTACTCAGATTCCGATTTTCAATCAAAGTGCTGGGCTGCCAGTTTTGCATAATCCATATTTGATAATTTTCTGCAAGATGGAACCATTTCAGTGCCATACTTACACTTTCCTCTTTTCCTCCTCAGTACTTTGCACCACTGACTGGAACAAACTACCTGACCATATTGTAACTGAGAAATATCCCATTTCATTTAAAAAGAAGTGCATTAATTTGTGTAACTGAACCTTGATTTGTAAAACTGCATCATAACAATAATATGGTAATAAGTGTTTTTTTGTGTGTGTGTGTGTGTGTGTGATTTTTTTTTTTGTTGGTGTCTATTTTTTATGTTCAATTACTTTTTTGTCTGTTATTTTTGAATCTCCCTCATGTAATGCGTCTTCAGATGCCTTTGAGGTGAATAAAATGAAATGAAATTAAATGAATGCCTCTGCATCATTTATCCGATTGTTACAGTATTTCATTTTATCTGGTCCCATTACTTCGATTACTGCCATTTCACATCGCTTCTTCTATTATACAACTCCCATGTCGTTCAGAGACAACTACACCACCCAGTTTATCGCTTAAAAAAAGAACACATCTGTGTCAAGATATCACTTTCTTGTATTTCACTACGATAATTGTAGGTTATAATAATTTTCCTGCGTTCTCAAATTGGTGCTTTAAATCACTCGGCGTTCACAGCTCTCATGTTAGCACATAAAAAATAAATAGTGCGAAAACCCGTGTTTCTACGACGTAAAAACTACGCGCGAAGCCTTCAGCTCAGCTTATAGCGCGGCGCACTGGCCTTCTCCTCTAGGTGGTGTTGCCTCCTCCCGCTGACGTACACGAATAGGGAAAAGTAGAGATTTTTCAATGTTGCCAGCAAAGAGTCACCTCCTGGAATATTCGCCGCCGGCGTAGTTTGAAAATTCAGTAACGCCACGGAAAATATTTATTTTTATAAAATATTTTGGCTAGCAGTGGAGACAGGGGTATTGCTACGGACTGCAATTTTCCAACCAGACCGAGGAGTACAAAAAAAAAAAAAAAAACTAGGCGGAGTTTCTCTTTAATGAGGGTCAAAAAACGGCAATATTTTGCAGACTTTAATTAAGAATTACGAAAGTTTATTATCTTTTAGTCCCATTTTATGTAAAAAAACGACTTATTATGAATGAAAAATTAATCAAATAAGCATTTGATCAGCACCTGTCAACCCCGAGCGGCATAAATTTGAACAATTTTGGTGTCCGCGCCTCTTCAAATTGTGACGTCGCCAGCTATCACATTTATATCGACAATTAGGCCTAGGTATCTGACTTCTAACACAGTTTTCTAAAGCTTCAATTTATTATATAAAATTATTCACAAACATATATTTTCCCGCCGCGAAAGAGTGTCGCTACACATCTATGATAACGTTCGAACGCGTTTTTCTCTTTGTGCAATTTCGGGGCATCTTCACAGTTTGTCCACATTAATGTTTGTTCTTAATATTGTCCTATCGCAACCGAATTTGGCATACACAGGCTTTAGAATCGTGCTTCGGAAAGTGAAAGTCGCTACTGGCAACAATAAAAAAGTGACATAAGCGGAAGGCAGAGGATCACTCTTTGAACTACAGACCTTGTTTTTAACAGATTACAAGCTTTTTCATGGTGCTAAATTAATACATTGTAAGCTCGCCCCAGCATCCGCGCAGCAGAACGAAACAAATGCTCGGCCTAGTCTAGTTCTAGACTTGCCCGCTCGACCTGCATGCCTGCCTTCCATTGACGTCACGGCACTGAAAAGCGCGGTTATATTTGAATGTTGGTTTTGGCATTATTTTCACTTGCCGATTTCGCAATAACTCTTCGTAATTTCGCGATACTAAATCGCATACCGGAAAGGGTAAAAGCTGGTGATTCCGAAAATGTAGTAAGTTGCGGTAGCTCAAAAAATCGCCGGAATATCCTTTTTTCAGAAATGAAAGTAAAAGTATGTGAGGTGTTTCTGCAAAGACATCCAGAAGAAAAAAAGAAACTCTTATGGGAACAAATTGACAGCCACAACGGACGTCGTGAATTACCAAAAAGATACTAGTTAGCAAAATAATTAAGCAAAATGAACTATTAACTTCCTTAATTACAAAGAATAAACGTATGTTTCCATTTAAAAAAAAAAAAAAAAAAAAACTTGCTGAGCGTCATTGAACACCCCTAAATAAGACAATTTTAGGAAGAATTGAAGCACTTCGGAAGCGCGGGAGTACGCTAAATTTATCACACGTGCAGCAGGCACAATGTCGACAGTGCGGAAAGACGGATGATATCTAGAATTGTCTGATTTAGGAGTTTTCGATGATGTTCAGCAAGTTTCTAATCGGAACAATTTGTTTATTTTCACTAATTAATTTTTTTTTAATTTTACTTAGTTATTTTGCTAATTAGTATGTTTATTGACATCTCTGACAACCACCCTGACTGGCAATTTACCCCCCCCCCCCCCAAAGACAATTTTTTTTTCTCACTTAGTTTAGTTTTAAGTATGTCTGTTAACCTTCCCAGGAACACCCGGTGTAGTCCCAGAGCCGAACTGAAGAGGAGACTATCTCGGTGGCAGAACCTTGTCTTGCCGACTTTTCAACAAGCAACAGCTTCCAACATTCTCTTTGTCGCTAGGCTGAGGCACCAGTTTATGCTTCGAACGTTACATTGCGTTCCACGTAGCATGTCCAAAGCTGTCGGGACATTTACCTGAAAATTCATTTTGAAGCCGATAGAAAAGATTATATCCTGCATCGAATTCCTTTGGGGCTATTAGGCCTATCACATTTCCAGAAAATAAAAAGAAAGTGCGGAAAAGGGGGGGGGGGAAGTTACGTTCCAGATCAGCGGTCGGCATCCGTCACGCTTCAGCCAAGAACTAGGGATTAATTTGACCGAATGAGGACGTTTTGACGTGTACCTAAAATCTTGGTTACATGTCGCTTTCTCCATCATATTGCGGGGACCTTGGCCGGGGTTTCAACCCGCCAACTGAGGACCCTTAGGCCGGCACTTTTCCTCGGAACCATCAATCGCATTTTCGATGAGAACAAATTCGGCCCCATCGCATTTCTTTGGGAAGGTTAGGCTTATCAAATTTGAGTTTACCTGGGGCTCCTATCTCAACTTATCTTTTTACTTGATCATGGCAGTAGTAGATGTAACTCAGCACCAGTAGATGTAACTTCCGGAACTCCACAGGGCTCGGTCCTTGGGCCCCTCTTTTTTTAATTTTCGTAGATAACACCACCCACGGCATTGACTCGTTCCGGCAGCTATAGTATGACGACTGCATTTTATAAAAGGAAATCAATTCAGTCTCGGACATATGAGAACTTAAAATTGATCTGGATAAAATTCATTTGTGGTGTTCACAATGGAGAATTACTTTGAATGTCTCAAAGTGCTGTTATGTAAGATTCACACACGAAAAAACGTAATTATTATTACTCAATTTCCACTATATACGGATAGCCTTTAAACGTTAAAAAAGGAGCTAAATATTTGGAGTATATTTGTTTAATCATTTCAGATAGCCAACACGTGTAAATTATGTAACAGGAAAAGCTACTAAAACCTTGGGGTTTCTACGGCACCCGCCTTCTTTCAAACACACACTTTTTCTTCCTGCCTACAACCTACCCTCAAATGTGCTTGTGTTGTATGGCATTCATCCCAACAGTACCTGATCGACAATATTGAAAGATTCCAAAGCAGTGCAACTAGATATGTTACAAAAACTACAATTTTCAAAGTAGTGTCTTCGCAATAAAAAAAAAAGAATCTGCAATGCAAAATCACTTGCTGCTAGGTGTAAGCATTAGCGTTTTAAATTTCTTCAGAATATTTTTATGGTTTGTAAAAAATGGAAAACAAATCTTAATGTCCGTTTGATTCGTTTTATGCATCGCTCTGAGAAGATAAAAAAAAATGAAATACTTGTTGGTGATTGCGTTGGTAATACTGTAACTTTAGAAAGTGTTTTCTTTCCCTACTGCGCCCTCCCCCGTCTTTCACCCCGGGGCCTCCCTTGCTCCCCTCCTACCCCTCCCCCCCTCCTTCTACTTTCCCTCTCCCTTGGTGAATTTCCCAAGGTGGTGCGTGCCGGCAATAAATCATTTGAGTGTTGGTTCAAAGATGTGTTGTCCGGTCACTTGTTTTTATGTATAAAACTCTTTCTAAGGTTACATGAAATAAAAGTTCGCTACTACACATCAAAATGTGATTTGCTCCGTAACTCTTTTTTTTGTTTACAAACACTACAGAAATGGAAGTTTGCCGTGAGATGTTGTGACCTTAAGAAGTACAATTGTTTTTTTCTTTTACAACTCCCGCGAGTTATAAGCTGCGTCTTTTGCTAAAAACCTTTTGTTGCTTATATGTAAAACCTTCCTGCAAATCTTGAGCTGAGGTTGTTTTGTTATTCTTGAACGCTATCATTGTGATTGTTATATTGTCGCGAATGACGAGGTGACGAAACAAAGAGTGATCGAGAAAACTAATACGTTGAATGGGGCGAACTTGTGCCCAAAACAAGAATGAAACAGAAGATAGCAACAGAGCGTCGCGGGCGTCGAAGTCGGCGTAACAGCAGGATCGAACGCTGGGGCGAGACTGATGGCTCGTTCACACTTGCGAAATACGCACTCGCCGCCGACTGGATTCGCTCGGCGAAAAAAGATCGGGCGGTTCCCATTTGTTGCTGCCTGCGGAGTGCGCGGCGCGAGCGTCTCGCAGTTTCCCGAACAGGACGAGAGCTGACGAGAGGTCCCGAACCTCCTCCTTGCCCGCGCGCGTCTCGTCGCCATCGTCGCTAGCTCGTCTGCGGGGATCTGACGTCAGCAAGCGCCACTTCCCCCGTGCGTTCTGATTGAATTGCGGCGAAAAAAAACTTTTTTTCCGGCGTTCACGATTGGTCCCAGAGCGATATTGCTCTCCGCCGGAAATTCTGCCTGCTTTCGTCACCGGGCGTCAGAATTCTCGCGGATCCGGCCGCCGGTTCGCAAGTGTGAACGAGGCACGACTCCGGCTTGCAACGCGGAGCACCTTTTGTAGCCGCATGGGGGTCTGGAACAATCGGCCTAGAACGTTCGGCACATAGAACATTCGTAACTCGATCAGATAAGCGAGTTCTCGTAATTTACAAGAACGCCAAGTAAAAAGAATACATAAAAGAACATTCCGCAGCCTGCAATCGGAACCCAGATCTTCCGTGCAACAGCCGAGCGCGGTAATCATTCGGCCACGTACGCGCTCACTCAGCAACGCCCATGGCAATATATCTGAACAATATTATATGTTATTATATGAACGTTATTTTTATGAGTGTCCCCCACTTTGTTGGCCTCTGGGCGCTGTAGGTAATATTTAAATAAATAAGAACAGTTTACGCGCGTTTGCAGTCTGTTAAAACTAGCGGGGCACCTCCCCCATTTCATGACTTCAGTCATAGTGGTCATGGCAAGCAGTTATATAAAATGTTTAGTTTTTCTCAAAAAAGTCGTGGACGCTTAGATTTTTTTTTTTTTTTTGTGATGGCTTTATTCTAGGGAATTTTTGTCTTAAATATAAACTTCTGTTCCCAACGCCTTTATATCATATTTTCCATGGAGTATTAGTATTGTGCAATGTACAATCAGTGTCCCGGCTAGGCCGTTCTTTGTCGCGGCAAAAAAATAATACTCCAGCCGTGGGAAAACAAAATTTTTTTTTTTTTTTTTTAGGATCAATTTTTTAACATTTTCCAGGAAAGTGTGGCTTTACGAGAAAGGTACTTTTGCTTCTTCGACTACCAATTTTCAACTTTCTAATCACCAGAAATGATGAAGGTGGTGGTAATTTCTTGTTCAACTGCCCTGCTGTTTTGAGATTGAGGGAGACGAGGGTGAAAGATGACGGGGCGGAGGACACGTGACAAGCGGTGGGCCGAAGAGGCGCGAGCTGGCGCAGGGCAGAGCGCGCTGCGAGAGGCTGGGGCCGGGGCAGGAGCGAAGGAGCCGGTCTGGCCCATGACGATCCCGGTGTGGCTCGGCAGTGAGACTCGGGCTATGATAGCCCGTAACCGCTAGCCTACGCAGCGCTGACGTGGGAAGGACGATTCGCAGACCTGGACACGGACTCCTCCGACGAGCTCTGAAGAACGGGCGACAAACAGGGTGGGCTAGCCCGGACTGCCGGGTCTCGAGGAAGGGCAACCGGAAAGTACAGTAAACCCATTCGCTGCCTTCTCGTTGAGTTGTATCACCCCTCCGCAGCGAACGAAGCACACACCGATCGGGCGGCGATTATCATTGAGCGACCCCACAAAAAATACTTTAAAAAAATTTGAAAAAAAAATGATTTAGAATTTACGTTGCATTTTATACGTTTTCTTGTTACTCGATTCATACGATACGAATCTTGCTACTCGATTTATTGTTCGTTTCAAATGCAAGCTTTCACGCGTCACCACGGACTGTGTTTTTTTCTTTTGACTGATCTCTCAGGGACGAACTTGTCGACATATGTAAGAACGACTTGCATGAAAAAAAAAAAAAGACAAGAGTTATCTACCGACTCCCCGTTCATCTCGGAAAACGCAAAAAATCTATCGAGGGCCTCTTCCAAGAAATCATGAATATCGATATAATTTTCTCCAGTGAAATCACGATAGCGTTTCTCTTCGGCTTCTACGTAAGCATACCGCGAAACAGAGAGGTCGCAGACAACTGGTGCATAGTCAGATAAGCCTTCTGCGGTTAATACATCTCGTACACTCTGATGTATCACCGCTAAAATTTGACATGCGCGTGGGACTTTTGACTCATTGACTTAAAATATTGCTAAAAACAATATGAGCAAGAATACGCGAATGTTCGCAGTTCCCTTCGGGCATCACGCTTTCCCAGTTTATATCTGGCAAATTAAAATCGCCAGCCACTATTACACGGGAATACAATATTCACAATAGAAGTGACACCTAGAAAGAATTTATATTGGTAGCTGTGAATAAGAAGGTACATTACAATCGCTATGAGAATTCTCATATCAAAAATGATCAAGTTCATCACTATTTAGAAATAAATAGCAAATCCGAGCAAACTGAAGACGAGTGCAACCAAAGCTAAGTATAACAAATAAATCCGTGGTTTTCACGACTTTTTACAACAAAGTTTAGTGAATACCCCGTCGTGACAGTGTTAAATAAACAAAAAAAAATGTTCTGTAAACTTTTTCGTATAAGTAGTCACCTATAGAGGGTGTATCAAATATTTAGCTTGGGATGTTAAATGCTTAAGAGCATTTATCCCCTGTTTAAGGTATGCGCATGAACATTAAAGGAGCTCAAATAAACATAATTGACGAAAACAAATCATTACTTTTGCGCATAGCTGAAACGCTCTAGGGTAAACTCTCAAATTTAATTTAAAAAGAAAAAGCTCAGAAATGAAGACGCACGCATCTCCAATTATCTTTCTTAGAAAAAAACTAGAACATATGTCTCAGGACCGAACCATATATGACTTCAGTACCTGTGACAATTAATTAATGTGGACCTTTATTGTTAAAATATCGGAAGGCACACCGGCAGGCCATGTTTCAAAAGAGTGCAGAGAAAAAAAAAAGAAAGACGTTTACAACTCTTTGTAATGCCGAATTAGACCGAAGCTCTTGAGGAGAAGGAGGAAAGGGTACGGAGGGAAGGGTACGGGAGGAACGCGCAGGTCACGAGCGAAACCCGCGCGTTTAACATGGGACGCTTTGTATAATGCAAAGCGCGGGACCCTCGTGACGTCACGTGTGACGTCACTATGGGAAACATTTCAGAATGTAACGCACGGGTCACGAGTGAGACACGCGCGTTGCATCATGGGACGTGTCCCATATGCAACGCGCGAGACTTTCGTGACGTCACGTGTGACGTCATTATGGGAAACGTCCCATAATGCAACCCGCGGTTCTCACTCGTGACCCGCGCGTTGCATTATGGGACGTTTTCCATAATGCAACGCGCGGGACCCTCGTAACGTCTCGTGACTCTTGGACGTCGTTCGTGACGTCACATGTGACGTCATTATGAAAAACGTCTCATAATGCAACGCGCGGGTCACGAGTGAAACCCGCGTGTTGCATTATATGGGACGTTTCCCTTAATGCACCGCGCGGTTACGCCGAAACGTCCCATAATGCCACGCGCGGTTACGCCGAAACGTCCTATAATGCACCGCGCGGCTACGCTTAAACGTCCCATAATGCAACGCGCGGGTCGTGAGTGAGACCCGCGCGTTGCATTATGGGACGTTCCGACGGCGACGCCGCTCAAACTGGAAACGGGCGCCTAGGAGCTGCGTCCTAAAACAAGAGTTAGCATTTACTAAAACTATTAAACAAGGCCGGTTCACACACTAAAGCTTGCCATGCGCCTTTACATGCTGTCGCCCGCGCGGAGTCTGATGCAAGGTGTCGCTGTTCTTGCACCGAAACAAAACAGACACACACAAATACGCGCACGCCGCTGTCTCTTCTTTTGATGCGTGGCTTTCCGAAATCGTATTGTGGTCTCCGGAAGACGTTCCTTTTGGGTTTGGAAGGTTCAGTGAAGGTCACGACCGGCTTGATGCTTGACAACACAATTTTGTGGCGCGGGCCAGGGTAGGGGTCACGGACGGTCTCTCCTTGAACTAGTTGCTCCAGTGAATAATCCTCAGTTTTTCTGCGTTAAGCGTACTCCACTAAAAGTTTTCACGCTCTGTCAACTTTATTAATGCCAGGTTTGTCAAAACCCAATACCTCACCGCATCGGGGATACACCGGTAGAGCTGCTCGAGGGGCATGCATTCTACGACCTTGTCATGCACCCTGTCTTTAAAGGTGTATCCACACGACGGACCGGGCCGCGGACCGATTGATCACGTGATGCGCGGCCCGCGGGCCGCCCGGCTGCAATGAGCATCCACACGGCGGACCAAAAGAGCAGACGACAGAGCGAACGGGCCGGTCTAACCCTCGACCTCACAGCTCCGCCAAACGCATGCAGCGAGCTGCTTTGAGGCTATTTGTAAGGAGCCAAGATGGAGGTTGAACGAAAGAGACGTTTGGCCGCGGTGGCCCTGGCGTTGACTATTGAGGACGAGGAGGACTTAAATGAACCGAAAAGGGCAATCCCACAGAGCGGGGAATTGCTCCACGAGCGCGATGAAGTAAAATGTTGCATCGTCGTACCATGCCGCCATCGTCGCACAACAAAAGGTTCGTCTTCTTCGTCTTCAGCAGTTTGCGCCGAAAGAAAACGACTTTGGATTTTGATTCCAATGGATGGATGGATGGATGGATGTTGGATGGATGTTAATGGCTATACCCTTTATAACGGGCGGTAGCTTTCGCCACCTAGCCTAAGTCTAAAAAGACAAAAACGTGATTCCTCCCACCCTTTTAAGACCAATTTTCTCCCCCTAACTATCACCAGGCAGTGTGGGATATCACCAGGATGACCTTCGGGGGATCGGGCAAAAAAAACTAAAAACATCACCCCCCTGCCTCTTCCCCCCGGCGAGGGAGTCGCCAATTTTCCTCTGGTCAACCTTGTCGGCGTTACCCCAGCACCGGACCCACTGGGAGACAGGGTTGAGATTTTGGGCCGGAGCCACGCGGGAGGGAGTCCCAATTTTCCTCTGTCCCGCCTGTCCCCAGCTGTGCTAGTTAGTTGCCAAACATTTAATTTTCCCTAGATAATTTCCACCAATCTTCTAATGCATTCTACGACCTTGTCATGCACCCTGTCTTTAAAGGTGTATCCACACGACGGACCGGGCCGCGGACCGATTGATCACGTGATGCGCGGCCCGCGGGCCGCCCGGCTGCAATGAGCATCCACACGGCGGACCAAAAGAGCAGACGACAGAGCGAACGGGCCGGTCTAACCAAACAAAGGTCAGCTTGTTGCCAGACCTAGCGCTTCAATTATACTAAAAACGCCACGGTCCGCCGCCAAGGTCCGGGCAAGAAAAGTAGCTTGGCATTTTCCAGAAGCGCGGGCCGCGGACCACCGGCGGACCTCAAATATCGGTGACGTAAGATCACGTGATGCACAGCCCGCGGACCAAAACAGCAATTTGGTCCGTCGTGTGGATACACCTTAAAGGGATTATCCGGTCAAATTTCGTATTAGACCTCATTGTCAATGGCTGTAGGAGCATCTTCCACGACAAATCTGAATTTTGTGTGCTTCCCTGGAAGAGTAATTGTATTTTAGCCCAAGCGTGCATAAACGGCGTTTTCCTCTTCCACCTTCAGGGAAGCGGAGTTTCTGAGGTAACATCAGGCAAAGAACGCGCCGAACTGAAGTGCACTTCGAATTTTGTCCTCCGCGTGAGCGGTACGACGTGGTTCACCCTCGCTGCTGCGCTAGATTATTTTTTTTTTTTTTTTTTTTTAGAATGAAAGGGTATTTTTGTTGTGCGGTTTTCACGCTCCACACTTCTCCGCGACATTTACAGTGGCGAGTGGAATGCTGCGGTGCGTCGGGAGCACTGTGTTCCCACGGAGGAATGAGGCATAGAATATGACAATTGCAAGACTGGTGTGACGTCACGTCAGGCATGGGAGTGCAGCCGTTGATACTTGCGAAATTCGGCAAGGAGTTTCGTTCAATTATCCGTCGTTGATTACACTAAATTGGGGTGTCGTTTAATGGAATAAAAATGGCCTATGTTAATCATTAGGCTCCCACCAGGTAACCATCACGAAATCTTAAGAACTTCCGGTTTTCTCTTTAAGGGGGATTCAACCGCTATTTATTTGTACCCTTTTTCTCATAGATGGCGCAGAATTTTTCCGGAACAAACGAGTTGCACGTTCGCAGCTGCGCATGCAGGTCGGGCGCTCGAGGTGGGCTTGGGCCACGGGCTGTTCGCCGCCGATCCCGAGCTAGATCTTCTTCGCTCTGCGTCCGCAGCTGCAGGAAGCGGCCAACAGGAGGAGCGAGATACGAGCCAGTACATACGTAGATTACAGTGGCTTACAAAACATAGAATAAGGTCTGATTTTCTAATGAATTCGAAGTTCCATCCACGTTCGAAATTATCGAAAGTCCAAGGTGCGGCGTTGTGCCCATTTGGACCACCACACTTAACACGCAAACGTTGTTTTGCAAAAAAAAAAAAAAAGTAAGAGTTTAATTTAAAGCTAGAAAACAAAAAAAAAAAGAAATAATATGGCAGTTTTGCACTTCCTATGTCCTATATCGGCATGCTCTTCGTCTGAATACTGGTTTGCAAACCCGCTTCCAGGATACGTGGAGTAATGCCCATCTATCCTGGGAAAAGTGGCGCCAATCATGTTTGTGTAAATGCTCGAGACACGTGCTGCGCGCCACTTCTGGGAAGAACTAGAGCCACTAAATGAGCTGCGCTTAGAGTATCGGCACTCCGTTCCCCGATTTCAGATAAAGCTTCAGATAACTGGCGACCATGATTTTAAGACACAATATGTCCAAGTGTTGTTACTCTGAAGCGTAGCTTATTTAGTGGCACTAGGAAGAACTAGAGCCACTATACTCTGTTTCACCTTATGATGTACCGCAGGAAAGGCTACAAGCGCGAGCTCCTTGCTCTAGGGCACATCTCGGCAGCACAAAAGGGGTATTCACACGAGGGAGAAATCCCGGGGATTTCTCCCCGGCACGCGCGTTTCACGAGATGAAAACGCGAGGCTTTTGCACATCGCAAAGCCTGACGTTTTCGTCGTGGGATGCGCGTGCCGGGGAGAAATCCCCGGGATTTCTCCCTCGTGTGAATACCCCAGAGCAGCTCTCAACGCTGTGAGCTCGCGCTTCTAGCCTTCTTTGCGGTACAACATAAGGTGAAACAGAGTACCGGCACTCTGTTCCCCAACATTGTTGTGGGCGCCGATATTTTGGTGCTTGTGCAGAGTAGACGCAACTGCCGATCGTCATGATTCAAAAGTGCGACTTCCTCAGCATTAGATTCGGTGTTAGGAAGCTCGTATAATATTGCTTTGCTCTGTCGTGAACTGTTTAAACATTTGTGGAGGACGGAAAAGCGTTTCCTGTGATTTCAGATAAATCTTTAGATACCCAGCAACCATGATTTTAAGCCACAATATGAGCAAGTGTCGTTACCCTGAAGAGTAGCTTATTTAGTGGCACTATATATAGAAGAACATGGCGTCTGAAATCTAGCTCAGTGCTGCGCTGTTCCACCATGATCTTCCCTAGTGCCACTAAATAAGCTACGCTTCAGGGTAACGCCACTTGTCCATATTGTGGCGTAAAATCATGGCTGCCAGTTATCTGAAAATTCATCTGAAATCACAGGAAACGCTTTTACGTCCTCCACAAATGTTTAAACGTTTCGCGACAAAGCAAAGCAATATTACATGAGCTTCTAACACCGAATCAAATGCCGAGGAAGTTTCACTTTTGAATCCTGACGATCGGCAGTTGCGTCTGCTTTGTGCATGCACCAAGATGGCGGCGCCCACAGCAATATTGGGGAACAGAGTGCCGACCCTAAGCATAGCTCATTTAGTGGTGAGGTCCACACTTCTGCGCGGCAAGGTCCACACTTCTGCACGTCCAGAGGTGCGGACCTCGTCGAAGAGGTCCACACTTCTGCGCGTCGGGTGAAAAGCAACAAAAAGCAACCGTTTCCCACCCGTGAACTGTACCAAGGAGTTCTCTGTCCAAGCAAGTGGCGCGGCTCTACTACTCGTCTACAATCACGCGCCAAGTGCACAGCAGCTGACAAGATTGGCAACGGATATGGCAAGAAATGACACTTTCCGTCTGTCTGCCTGTCAGCGAAAAAGAACCACTACACAAAGCCATGTTGCACTCGAGTTATCCTCGTAAATTCCATAAGTTGAAGGCGCTCCTGGCAAGTGCAGACTAAATTCATTTGATAAAATTCACGCTTGCAAGTACCGCTAACCATTGTTGTGGAAACGCGCAAGACACGTGCGAGGAGCGGGTGCTCCTCTGCCATTCGCTTCCAAGGGCCGCTCATTTCAGTATACTGCGTCGACAACTGCTTCCAAGAGCCGCTCGAGACATGGGCCTCGTGCACTTGCGCATTTGACGCCACTTGCAAGACGAACGCAAACACATCGAAGGGCTTAACCAATTGGCTTAACCCCCCATTCACACTGGAAGCGGATCCGCGTTCGCGAAGCGGTTGCGAACGCGGTTGTATAAAGATCTAGTACAATTGCACGCGCATTTGATGTCATCAAATGCGCGTGCAAATGTACTGAATCCTTATACAACCGCGTTCGCAACCGCTTTGCGAACGCGGATCCGCTTCCAGTGTGAATGAGCCCTTACCGCTCATTCACACTGGAAGCGGATCCGCGTTCGCAAAGCGGTTGCGAACGCGGTTGTATGAAGATCCAGTGCAATTGCACGCGCACGTGATGTCATCGAGTGCGCGTGCAATTGCACTGGATCTTTATACAACCGCGTTCGCAACCGCTTTACGAACGCAGATCCGCTTCCAGTGTGAATGAGCGGTGAGTTCAGACAGATAAAGAGGGATCGGTGGCCAAGTGCAATAAGGGGGAAAAAAAAAGGATCGGTGGCCGAGTGGGCTAGAGCACACCAGCTCGGAGCACGTGGAGCGAAAGCTCGCGCTGTATAACCCAGGGATCCTGGGTTCAATCCCCACCCCTACCCGTTTTGATCTGGATGAGCATCGTACCGGCGTGCGGTCGTCTATCACTACTGCGTGATGCACGTTAAAGACCCCAGGCTACCGGTTGTACTGCACTGGCTAAATTGCTCACCTACAGCTGGGAGACAAGTCGCCCGTTGAGGCAGACTATGTTCTAGGCTGTATCATATACACACACCCCAATTTGTTTCCAGACAAATAAGGTAGCACCGCTTCATACCACCATGACATAGTAAGATCACTGTTGAAAAAGGTGTTCATAACGAACAATAGCATAGTGAACTCCCGAGGTTATTTATGAAGACACTAAAGTTATTTAGAGGTTCATTTGATTTTGCCTAAAAATTAGAAAAGTGAAGAGAGAAAAAAAAGAAAAAGAAACGTACGCCTCACCTTATGTAGAAACGTATTTTCTACCTATTGATCGCCCGTTTGGTTTCCTTAGTAGTCCGCAAAACGGGAAGTGTTACATTTACAAAAAAAAATTGTTTCGAGCGCCAAAACGCTAACTTCAAAATTTCATTTGCATCTCAGAGTAAGCACCTGTTTGTTGGTTAAGAAAATAGATTGTAATTGTTCAAAATAATATAAATCATGATTTTTTTTTTTTTTTGTTTTTCACATCCACTAGCCACCAAACAAGGTCTACAGAGAATGAAAATATCCGAAATAATATTTCATATAATAAGTGTTGTTCGGAATAAGTATTTTAGCCTTCTTTGCAACTCATTGAACAATTTTTTTTTTTATTTTCAAATACATATTAGTTTAATGTGCGCTTTGCTTAGGGTGGAGACATCTGGCCATTTTGTTCCACACTTTTTTTTTTTGTCCAGAAGCGCGTGAAAGAGCGTGTCCGGCACGCGTTTGTGGCGCTGACTGTGCTATGGCGACATTTTGTTTTCGTCGATTTCTTTGTATTTTACCCGTGAGCCCGTGCTATCGGCCTCGGGTACTACAAAGGGTGGCATCACCCGAAGCAGAAGGACATTGAGGCACCCTACATATTAGGATATCTCTGTTCAACCCTGCACGATCTTACCGCTCATTCACACTGGAAGCGGGTCCGCGTTCGCAAAGCGGTTGCGAACGCGGTTGTATAGACCCTTTTCATGGCAAACGCCACCAGGAGTTGTTCTAGTCTTTGCCGTCCCAGAGAACTTCCGGTTCATAAAAAGTATGAACAAAGCCCACCCTAACACTTTGAAATGTTGATGAAACGTTTAACCACCAATTCTCCAGGTGAACGCCAAAAGAACGCAGAACCCCCAGATATGATAAATATTTTCGAACACTATTGTAAACCAACTTGCCTCCTCCAAGACGTTAAATTGACCAGCCGAGGGCCCTCGTTAAATCTCCAACTTTGATGTGCGTGTAGCGTTTATGCTTTCTAGCACTGGCGACATAGGCAAGCTCGACATACTTTCAAAGACGGAGCGACCGGAAGTTGCTTGGGACGCAGGAGGCAGTTCATGTTTGTAAACATGAAAAGGGTCTATAAAGATCCAGTACAATTGCACGCGCACTCGATGACATCAAGTGCGCGTGCAATTGTACTGGAGCTTTCTACAACCGCGTTCGCAACCGCTTTGCGAACGCGGATCCGCTTCTAGTGTGAATGAGCGGTTAGGGTGCTTACGAGCCACGCTTGTAGCGTATGCAAGCGTTTGACCACCCGCGGTAACATAGCACACATAAAAATATAGAATAAACAAAAGTATCGCCTTCAGAGCCTTATCAGGCCTTTCGCTAGAAGTCTGCTGATGAATGGTTACACTTTTTTGAAACGTTCAAAATGTGCCGACCAACGGAGCCATGAATTGTAATTCTGTTGTGTCTATGTAGTATGTATGATCTCTATGGTTTATACAGCGGTTAAGTTAGTCAGCTTTGAGGACATCTGGTGTCTTCGTTGGAGATGAAAGACAGTGCAGTATACCGCTGCTTGTCTGACGACTGTAACGTGCATCACGCAATATTGATACATGACAGCACGCCGTTAGGATGCTCATCCAGATAGAAAAGGGCAGAGGCGGTGGATTGAATCCGCGATCAGAGAGCTTTACAACCTGAGCTTTCGCTACACGTGCTACCGATCCACGAGCGATGAGACATCGCGGTCGAATTCGAGCTCGAGAGAGAAACAACAGCAACAGCAAGAAAATCTCCGGTTTGAGGCATTTAGTACTAGTGTCGCCATCTCGTTTAACAAGTTGGAAATAAAATTAACAGGGTGATTTTATTTACACAAATACGCAAATACAACAATACATTGCTTTCTCGTCATGGTCTTAAAATTAAGATTAGAGGCACCCCTAGTATGTACGGCCAAGCGTTTTGTCACGTTTCTCGTCTAAATAATTGTATTTTCAAAAATGCCTCAAAACGCGCTAAAAACAGTCAAAACGGTCATATTTCTGGATTTTATTAAAACTCTCCAGCGCTCTAAAAGAAAACTCCATGGGCCGTACAACCTTCATTACATTATCATAAGTAACCTCCAAAAGAATGAATACTATCGTGCATTCCTGAAACTCAGGTTTGTGTAGCGAAATTTGCCCACTGAGTGACGAGCGGTTGAATACCCCTTAACCACTCGAACTGGTTTGCCCCTGGGTCGTATGCGAGCTCCAAGTATCCCTGCTCGGGCTTTTTAAGCATCGTCTGGATTCATTGTCAAAAAGCTTCGGAACAGTATTTACAGAGCAGAGTCGCCTTCGACTTTTCATAGTCTTCCGCATCCTCTTTACTCACTCGCGCAACCACGTCCGCAGCTTTACATGGGAGGAGCATGAGCTGTTTCTGCGGTCTACTTTCGTGTCTGACTCCCATCTTTTCACAGATCCGCTCAAAGTTCACCAAAAAAAGGTCAATGTTCTCAGCATCTTAAAACTTTCTGACTCTTTCTGGCCTGATCGCTTACAGCCATTTAGCTTAGCGAGTTTCCGTTTCTCCAACTCGAATCTCTGAGACACCAGTTCACTTTCACTGAGAAGAAGTTATCGCCTGCGATCACTACTTTTTCTTTTCTACTTTAATTATTTTATTAATTTTTTATTTACAAATATCCTCAGGGCTTGAGGGGCTCTACAGAGAGGAGTGGTTGGTAAATGCAATTCTAAATTTAGCGTTATCGGTGATAGTGACGATGTCATCGGGAAGGCCATTTCAGTGCACAATAGCTTCTGGACTCCAGGAATTTCAAGCTCTTATCCCAGCACTCCAGGATCCCAGCACTCCAAGATCTGGTCCTGCTCTAGGCCGAATGCCAAGATCTTATCAATGAGCAGATGTCTCTTGGATACCCTCGGTAGCTCAAGCAATAATTCTCCTAATAGCTGAATCAAATCACGCATCTTCAATTTTGCCCTCTCAATTCTGCCCTCTCCGTGTCTGCTCCTGGGAATGCAATTTACGCTGGGCATTTCCCTTTAATGTGAAATACTACTACGTCACGCTTCTTTAGTAGCCACTTAAGTTTTCAAGTGTCATTGATAAATCCGAGTTGAAAGGCTTGGCGAGCCCTGATTACGCAAGTGCTGTGAAAAGGTGAGCCCCTTTAACGCGAACAAGAAAAGAGCCAGCTCCAGTTATTAGGAACTGTTGACATCTGAAAGTTAAATGTTACTCAAGAAATAATAACTGAGTTCCGGTACCGGTTACTCCTACTTCATTGTAAATTTTTGAAACAACTAAGTACTGATACCATAGCTAATTAGGGTAGCCAAATACTTGAAAATACTCAATTTGAATCTCGAATTGTATCATAGCATTTCTCACACATACTAGAAAAACTCTAGAAAGTGCAGATTTATAGCATTATGTTCCTATAAAGTCATGCCGACGATGATTTTATAATTAAGAGCATGGCTTGTGAAAACGAATTGTGACAGAAACTAAATCGAGACTACAGGTGATCTGATGTATAACAAACAACCCAGGTGCAGAAAAAAAAGCGGACGGACAAAGCAAAACTCCAAACAAAGCTAAAATTAATATTAAGCCAATACATAACTAAGCAGTCCCCCGATCTATCAGAAGTACAGACTGAGCGTTATACGGTATGAAACAGTCTACGAACAAAGCACTAACAAAATGACGAAGACCACTAAGGACACAACATAGAAGCACCTTTCTCCGGGGAGTCGACACGAGGTACGGGACTCACAGCTGTGAGTTCTCACGAGTATTTTTTTTCTTGCTTCAAGGTTAATTATCTGTTAAGAGCCTTTTACTCGCAAGATTAGAACCGTACTCGCTTTTAGTATCTTTATTTTACGAGCTCCGAAAGTACCTACAAGAAGCAGCCCAATTTCGAAGGCTTTATCGGTTGGGAATCAATCCAGATTGTGACGACCACTGCGCCTAATCAGAAAGATCAGGAACGTCCATGAGACCATGCAAAACATCAGGTGCTGCTCCCAGTGCAGTGCTGTATTATGTATGCTCCACATAAAAGGGTGAAGCTTTCGCGACATCAATTCACTCTCTGTCTCTAACTGGAATGAAGGTGCTTGCCACGGTAAGTTTAGCAGTTACTTCATACCTATACTTTGTTTAACCTTATGCCCGGACGTTACCAAAGCTGCGAGCCGATGGGGCCAATTAAGCTAACGAAAAAGCGCTAGTTCACAGTATCATCGTGGTACAGTCATGTCTCATTAATATGGACCCCGTTAATATGGATACCCCGCTATATGGACACCACTTTCGGGGACAAACTGGGAAAATACATGCATTTTTGCCTCGTTATTATGGACAACTTACATTATGGACGATATTTTACGGGAACAGAGGTGTCCATGTTAACGAGACATCACGGTATATAGTTTGTCAAATTCTCTTGGCATCTCAAAGTGAGTTTAACAGACGGCTACCGAAAATTAAGGAAAAAAAAAGGGGGGTGACTAAGGATTTTTCCCATCTTCGGCTTTCTTCTCCTAATAGTCAAGTTTATTAAAGCTTATATGCTTATTTTGTTTTAGTTGATACCTATATTCTATATATACTTCGGCGTACATTTCTGTCTATATTTATGCATATGTCCCTTGTGTATGTTTGTGTAGATGTGTGTGTATATATTTATATGAATTTGTGTGCCTTTCTAATCTCTGGCTTTATCACTTTTGTGGAGTAATTTCCTCTGGGCGCTGCAGGATAAAATAAATGAATTAAGGAATCATATATTCAGATGTTTTTTTTACAATGTCCATCTACCTTTTTGATTTGTTAGGGCTTACAATTCTCAGCTCACACCAAAATGGCGGTATAACCGAAGCTAGATGCTCGTCGGACGAATTGAGTCTGTAACGTTCGCCTGTATACGCGCCCGCAGAGAGTGCATCACCGTAGCGTGAAGACACCTGATTGATCCACGTACGCTGTATTATAGCAAGGACGGCTTTAAAATAAGGGTTTGGAAGGGTGATGGTAAATTAATTTTGAGTTTTATTGCATTGGTATTTTTTGGCTCTTCCACTGGATGAGAAAAAAAACTTTAATTGTTTCAACGCAAAATCGTTTTTATTTTTTTTTTTTGTTGCTAAGGGCGATTTTGAAAGAAAATGGAACGTCACGGTTACATGTTACCTCCCTAAAGCCGCGTACATACGTTTCGCTCCAAAGTTCGTGGGCAAGTATTACCGCTGCATTTAGCGGGCGGTGCTTCCGTTGGAGTCTTGAACTTTATGAATAACTTCACTTCATTTTATTTCCTTAAATACCTCCTTCGGAAGTATTACATAAAGAGTGGGTTACAATAAAAAAGTTCCTCAGATCTTCATTATTGAAGGTGATGAGTTACATGCTCCAAGAAAGATGATGGCAGGTGATGGCAGCAATCTGGTGGGAAAGGCCGTTCAGTCACAGGCTGCTGGAAAAAAAAAATAGGAGAAAAGGTAGTGGTGCAGGTACACGGGCGAGAGACTTGAAGTGGGTGACCGCTGCGCTGGGACATGCGTGCAGGAGGAACAATGTAGGGTGCATGGGCGAGCGAAGAATAATATAACTTTTAAAATAAAAAAGACTGTTTAAGCGGCGACGACAAGCAAGTTTAGTTAGATTTGATTCAGCTTCAGTAATGAAATGCTAGCATCGTACGAATATGAAGGACGCATGAATCTAGTGAAGTGATTTTGGACTGCTTCGAGAGCGTTAATAAGATAAACTTGATGTGGACTCCAGATGGCTTATGCATATTCTAACTTTGATCTAATGAGTGATTTGTGGGCTAGTTATTTTTCGTGTTTATGTGTTTACGTGTTGACCCTGATAAATGTACATTCACGTCTTTTCACCGCATATTATTGCTCAAATTCCCCTTGAATTAGTGGACTCAGACAAATCATTGGTGTAACCCTCTGCAAAGATTGATTATGGCGTTCGCATATAACTAGCATTATTTCATCCACAAATAAAACAATAGAATTTCTTAACCGTCATCCAGGGTGACTATAGTAGGTTACAAGTCAAGAAGGTAGCGGCAAATGCCCCTCAAAGGGAATCATATATCCCTCCGCCACCTCCGCATCCAATAGCGTCCCATCGTTTCCGTGACGTTGCGGCCAACGCGCGAGGAGGGTCGTGCCTTTCTGTACATATTTGCTTTATCTCTCGACTTTGACTTAGCATTGTGGAAGCCACGAGAGGGAGATTAAGTCTTCCCCCTTCCGATGGAAGCAAAGACGACTTTCGGGGATTAGCTTCCCCCTCCGATTGATACAAAGGCTGCTTTCAGGGGCTCGGTTCCTTCTCCGATGAATACAAAGGTCGCTTTCTTAAAAAGGTGGGGTCGGAGACAAGTTGGCACCACTCTGTGGCCATTACCTATCCATTGAAGCGGAACAAGGAGCGTTTCCAGTGAACTCGATCTTCTTTCGATTGCGGAGGGATTTGAAACCGGCGCACCACGCTTGTGGGAGGAGCTTCTCCTACCTTCTTAACTTGTAACCGACTATAGGTGATGCTTCAGGAATCCTAGTGTTTCCTTTGCGGAAGCGATAATGTTAGTGATATACGAACGCCATGATCGATCGTTGGAGAGGGTGACACCAAGGATTTGTCTGAGTCCACTAATTCAACGGGAATTTGAGCAATAACATGGGGGAGACATGGGGGTTACGGCGGCGGTGAAAAGACGTGAATGTACATCTATCAGGGTCAAGTGTCATTCGCCAGCGGTTGCACCATAGCCGAGCGTTGCTAAGATCGCTCTGAAGGGCAGTTTGGTCAGCAGTGTTAGTGACTGAGCGCTAGATAACTCAAATATCGGCGAACATGCGGATATAGAAAGACACGTACTGTGGTAGATCATTAATATATATCAGGAATAGAAGCGGACCAAGAGCAGATTCTTGCTGGACACCTGATGTTACTGGGAGGGAACTTGAAGTATGGTGGTTAATAAGACTATATTGGGAGCGGTTGATCAAAAATTCTTTGATCCAATCGAAGATGTCGCGATATAAATTTAACTGTACACGTTTTAGTAAAAATCACTTGCGAGCTATTTTGTCGAAAGCTTTGGCAAAGTCTAAGAAAATGGCGGAAGTCTGGATATTGGATTCTAGGTTGGAATGCAGGTTATGAAGGAAGATGACCAACTGAGTTTTCAAAGAGTAATCCTTATAAAACCCGTGCTGGGGCTTATTAACGTAATTATTCGAGTCCAAAAAATGCATAATTTGAGAATAGAAAGCATGTTCCATGATTTTGCAAGACACGCCTGTTAGAGAATTTGGACAATAGTTAAATTTTTTGTTACCTTATTTGTATATTGGAACGACCTTTCACATTTTTAGACAGTTGGGATGACGCCTGTGGAAAGTGACTGAGAAAACAGTAAAGACAACTAGATTGCCGAAATGTGTTTAGTATTCTTAATAAATGTTGAATAAATTCCATCGGCACCAGTAGGCGATGACAGTTTTATATTTTCGATTATAGATGAAATGCCGTCGCCTATGAATTTGATGGGAGCATTGCAGATTGTATAATAGAAGGTTACATAGAAATTTTAAATTCAGTCCCTCTAGTAAAAACAGATGAGAATAGATTATTAAATATGTGGGCACATTCAGAGTCTTTGACAATCCCTCCTAAATCATTGTTGAGGGTAACCATGTGCGTCTGCTGCGGGTTTGTAACTCGCCAGAACTTCCTTGGGTTTAGGGCTATAATATTAGGCAGTTCAAAATGAAAAAAAGACCGCTTTGCATTTCGAATTTCAGTTAGATGACATTCTTCTGCCGCGTAACATTCTTCCCACGCAGAGGGGGTCGCTCGCAGATTCGCTGC
Source organism: Ixodes persulcatus (assembly GCA_013358835.2). Lineage (NCBI taxonomy): Eukaryota > Metazoa > Arthropoda > Arachnida > Ixodida > Ixodidae > Ixodes > Ixodes persulcatus. The sequence continues at coordinate 101,610 of JABSTQ010011379.1, forward strand.
CGGAAAAAGACGCTTTTTTAATCTCTAATTTTTTTCAAAGTTTAGGACATTCATGTTTTTTTCGAGATTGGCGCAGAAACTGATTTTGGGTGTTTATTTATCAGTTAGTTCATTATTTTGTAATAGATCAGTTATGAGAGGTCGTTTTGAAATATGAAAATAATCTGCTCAACTCTGCATTCATTGCTTCATAATTTTCTTTGTCGTACAAGCGAATTATTTTCTTGTAGGTTTGTTGTGTTGCCAGGGTGAACTCAGAACAGCCATGAATTACCTTATGATCGCCAATTTCTTCAAGGTAAGTAAAGGAAGACAAGCTCTCCGGATGGCTGATTAGTATTAAATCCAAAAATGTTTGCAGAATCAAATGCTACGCGCGTTGGTTCTGATACCAATTGATTTAAATTGAATTTGAAACAGGTTTCGATTAATTTGCTTGCTTCTTTGTTGTTTACAATTAAGGGTGTCAGGTTAGTCCAATCAATAGTCAAAAAATAAAAGTCCCAAAAAGGAGGATGTGTGCGTTAGGGTGTTCGTTCGTAAGCTGGTTTAAGATGTCATTATTCTTATGCGAAAACTCGAGATAATTATGAGGTGGTCTATAGTCGCCGCCACGTAGTACTGATTAGGGGTAGCACGACAGATTAGCCATATTATTTCAAGATCGGACGCATTGTTGATGACAGGGCACGGACGTTTTTCGCTGACGACAATGAGAACTTCTCTTCCTTGTGCTCCTTTGCGATGGTTACAATAAAGGTGAAAATTTGGCAAGTAATCCAAGACTTCAGCGTTGGTGATATAGTTAGTCAACCATGTTTCCATTAGTATCAGTAAATTACTACCGGATGATAATACAAGGCATGACATGACATCATGGCATGGAAGAAAGCTGCGTATATTAGTAAATATTGCAGAGGAAGAAAGATTTGCTCGAGGGGGGATATGGGCTGTTTTCTTTTGATGACGAGGCACATGCTATACAAGTTCTTTGACGGTATGTAAGGACACACCAAAAAGTAGCGCTTTGAGCCGATTACCAATGTTTTAAAGCTCAATCAATATGGTGCGGATTTAGTTTTAGGGACTTTGAAGAAAAAAAATCCAATATTCACGAATGTATTGAAATGTCGTAAAAGAAAAAGAAGTGAAAATACAGATTGATTTGTGAGTCAGCGCAGTGTGAGTGCTTTGTCTGCTGGGATTGTGTCACTAAGTGTGATCGTTTTTTAGGCCGGTGGTGACGTGTGTTTGTGTATACACACTGCGCACTTGCACTGTTATTTTGAGTTGAATCAGTTTTTGCATAGGTAACTTTATTTGTATTTCTGTTTCTTCACAACTACATGGGGTTACGTCAATAAAGCTATTATTGAATGTTTTTCTAGTTATGGTTAATACTCGTCTTATTCACATAAAGTATTCTTAACTTTTAGTTTTGGCGAGAGCTAAAGAGAGGGAATTTGATATATTAGAAAGACGGAGGGTTTTAGCCTAGTTGAGTTATGCTGGTTACTTCTGGAATTATGTGGAAGTCGTTAATTCCAGCAAACAGCCAATTATATCGATTTCTCTACTGGCGCAATGCTAAATGTATACGAAATCGAGATTCACGAAATCGGTGCAATAATGAACCCGCCCAAAAGAAACATTTCTGGGTATGAAAGGTGGAGCAAGCCTTGGGCATTTGAAGAGACGCAGTAAAATTAGTAGAGCCAAGCTGCTTTTTTTTTGTATTTCGATCAACAAAATGTATAGTGCCTGTCATACGGTAGACACATATTACTTTAACTTATGACAAAACTAATACACCTAATTGCAGATGAGACTTCTATATCTTGTGGCATTCTCCATCCTGGCCCTTTCAGCGCAAAGTAAGTTCCGGATATACGTTTCTAATAAAAATCCACTAACATTTTATTTTCCCTGCCTCTACTACCACCGTCATGCTAGTCTGCAGTGGCAGGTGAGTGTCTCTTACTAAATTTTAAGGTCTTAGAAACATTACCCAATTTGTATTTCGGTTTCTTGTCTTGTTGAAATATTCGCTGCTCTTCAGATCGCAACTGAGTGAAGATGGGACAAACTTTAAATTCAACCAAGACGGCTCAGTGGTGGCTGAGTCCTCTCAACATGCGTCAGTCAACAAGGGTATAGAAGTTACGGTCATCAGTGCCCTCAAGGACATTTCCGAGACCCTGAAAAACAAGTTTATAGCCATCAACTACAAAATAAAGGACAAGCTACATGAACTCAAGCAAGCTTACGGCGATCAGGCCGAAAAGATCAAAGTGCAGCTTAAGCGTTTGAAACAGCAACTGAAAGACTCCATCCAGACTCTCAAAAAGAAGGTGCAGGACCTCTTTAGGAAAAGCCAGTACGTATCTCTGGGCGAACATGCCAGCAATGTTTGGGACAAAATAGTCGAGATTCGAGATAGACTTAATGAGTTCATGAAGGCCATGAAGGATATCGACGGCGATAAATTGAGACAGATGCAGGAACTGGCAAAGGAGCTAAGGAAGCAGATTAAAATTAAAATACAGGAACTTTTTCACGGCTCTAGCGATTCTCAGGCGGCTCTTTACTATTTAAGCGAAGACGATAATAATGAAGATATTGAGGCCTATGTTGTTGAAACCCTTAAGGAAATTTCCAAGACCATCAAGGAGAAGTTTCTTATTATAGTCGAGCAATTGAAGCAGAAATGTGCCGAGCTGAAACAGGCTGGTTTAGAGTATACGAAAGAGATCAAAATGCAGATACAAATTTTGAAGAAAAAGTTGGCCGATTCTGTTGAAGCTATAAATCAGAAGGTTGGAGAATTGCTTTAGCCCGGCTCAGTATGCGTCACTAGGTGAACACGTGATGAAAATTATTGCTAAGATGGCCAATCTTCGCGAAAAGCTTAGCAAACTTATGGAAGAAGTAAAGAGAGTAAGTGGTGAGAAACTGGCGAAGCTTAAGGAAATAATCAAAGAAACACGTCAGAAAATCCGGGAGCACATTCAGGAACTTATTTACGGCTCCAGCAACTCTCACGCAGCTCTATACCACGAAAGCGACGATGACAATGAGAAGAAAGATGATGAAGCTTACGTTATCGCAACATTTGAAGACATCTCCAAGACCCTCAAGGATAAGCTTCTCATTCTTGTCGTGCACTTGAAGCAGATATTTGCGGAGCTCAAGCAAGTTGGAGGTGAACACGGAGAGGAGATAAAAGCGCAAATTCAAAGTCTAAAAAAGAATGTGGCCGATGTTCGCGCAGATATAAAGCGGAAGGTTCAAGAATTGATCAATTCAACGCAGTATGCATCATTAAAAAAACAGGCGATGGAAACCTTCGCTAAATTGCGCAGGATTCAGGAGAAGCTTTTCAAGTTCCTGGCAGACGTGCAAGAGGTCACTGCTGACAAAGCGGAGGTGCTTGAAAAACTCATTAAAAAAACGTGTCAGGAAATCAGGGAGAACGTCAAAGAACTCATACCCTACAGAAAGGACGAGACCGCCCTCTACCAAGCAAGCGACGGCGACAAATATGACGAGGCCTACATAGTCGACACGCTCAAAACTATTTAAAAACCCTGGAAGAAACATTTCTCGTGTTGGGAACACAAATTTCAGATAAAGTAAATGAAATCAAGGAAGTTGTCGGAGGACGTGCCACGGTGCTCAAAACCCAACTCGAAGATCTCAAGGGGCAGCTCGGTGAAGCAGCTGGTGACTTGAAAAAGAAGGTCCTGGAGATAGTTCGACCTGAGAAGTTGGCGCCGTACGGCCTGTCTGACAATCTTTCTTCAGCCGTTTTAGAAAACCTGGCTACTCTAATGAACAGGCTGCATAGTTTCTTGGACAAGGTGCAGAAACTTGCATGGGAGAAGTCGGTGAAGATGGAGGAGACCATTCCTGAGCTGAGGAGCGGGATCAAGCAAAGTTGAACTCGCTCTACACACAAAAGATCTGCTGAAAATTACAAACATTTCCTTGTGAATCTATCGAATGCGAGATTTTTCCTTGCCTTAATAAAAGTAAATAAACTAATAAAATTGTGTTGAATCATCCACCGTTCATTCATTAAGGCCTCAAAACTACGACTCGTTTAGCTTCTTTTTTTTAATTCTGCACATTTGCATTCAAGAATGCATTTATTTTTAGGTGTGATTATACACATTCTTATTCAAAAATTGTGTGCGTTCTGTTGATACATAATTCACAAGATGACAACATCCACTTTTGTTCATTGACCCCGAAATTCAAGGCCAGGTGACAGCGAAGGCGCCGCCAGGAGGCGACTCTATTGAGCGTGTTAGTCAATATTAATCGCTCGATTATGGTCAGGTGACTCATATATTTTATAACTAAATCGAGTTCTAAGGCAACACTGCACAGAGACTGCTTGCTCGGTGGAGAGAATGCCAGCAAGGAAGCGCAGCTCTTGGTGTGACGTCTTAGCGCGCACGACCAATGGCGTGTCGCTGAGTGAAGTGTGGAAGGAGAAGGGTAAGCGGTGCGCTAACACTCCCTTTTTCCCCGCTCCCCTCGCCCCTCCACTACGAAGGAACGGGCTGCGTAGCAGCGCAGGAACAGCGCAATAGTACAATAACCTAAACTTTTTATCAACTCAAGAACCGTAGTGAACAAAGTCCGACTCCTCACATAGCTTTATTAATTTCCCGCTTTATGTGGAGAACTAAGATATATGTAGGTGCATTCTACATTAGATGTGTCTTACCTCATGAAAACGTATGCATTCAGGGTTGTAAAATACCTAGGTACCAGCAGGGTTGGGCAGTATCGCGATACAAATGTATCGCGATAGTATTTCAGAAATACATTGTGTATCTGTATTTCTGTATCGCGATACATTTTTTTCACCAGTATCTGTATTCCTGTATCGAAATACATTTTGAACGTTTCTTTGTATCGCGATGCAATCAGGATGAAATGTATTTCGTTACATTTTTTGAGAAATACTCCCCCCCCCCCCCCCCCGAAAAAAAAAAAACAATTCCGAACGCATTTTGTTTTAAAACTTTTGACGGCACTAGGGTTAAGGAGATGGTGGGGCATTGTTACTATGCTCACCAAATTTCCTTCCGATTCTTCAAAATATTTTTCTATGCGTCCTCTTCTCTCTTCTGAGAAGTGTTGCGAAGTCGGGGATTCAAACCAGGTGGCGTGCCAGGAGTGGAGTCAGAGCATCTTCTGCCGCAGGTCCTTAGGCAGGGATTTCTAGAGTCATTGTTTGCTGGCATCCAATGCCCGCTGCTAATCGTCTATCTTGCCTTAGCGGACACAGCCGGCAAAGCTGAGTAACAGTCCGTTGCAGCACGAACCTGGCGGTGGTTGACTTAAAATAGTAGGATGACTCACGGTGTGAAGTTCAACACTTATTCGAATGCGTCAGTGGCTGCGCCCGTAATACTGCACGGCTTAAGGGTACGTCATCAGCCGACGTAAACATGACCCGCTGCTCTGGTGATCCGACACCCAGGAAGGAGGTCAGACGTGGCCTCGCTGTGCCGACTCAGACTTCGTACACCTGCGACTCGTCTCGAACTCGCTGTTTCTCGGAGAGCTCGCACCTGTGCCGGCAATATCAGGTCGCAATTCACGAGGTCTCTGTTTGGATGATGCGAAACTTGAGGACCGCAATCCATGCGCCGGTGGCGGAGGGTCGGCAGGAGGAACCTTCACAGCAGAGATACCACCATATCGTTTTTTTCAACCGTAATAGAAGATAAGACATGTGTTCCAGGATGCTTCAGGTGGTCCACTATTCTCAAAAATTCCAAATGACACTGCCTGCACGATCTTCAACCAGGTAACTCACAACGAAAGTATGTATTGTCCTTTCATACAGCAGCGTGGTAAAGATTAATGTTCAAGGCCACAACTACAGATGAAAAATACCAGTTCATTCCACCGTGACCTCATGTGATCAATGTTGACAAGGGCGTCCTTATTGAACAGGGGCGTGGTGACGTATTCATGGGATTTAGGGTGACGTATAATTTATTTAGAGGTCGAAGTATTTTCGAATCCCTCGTAAGAAAGACAAGATGTCAGGGAAGGGACCGCGGTCAGTCCTTGATGAAACGTTTTCTTGAGTCCATTGAAGACTTCTCGTCGTCCGAAACAACTATTTTCAAGGCAAACCACGGGAAAGTAATTTCGGGATCAAAAACTTCCACTTCAAACTTCATCTCAGTTTTCGTCTCAAACAAATTTGAAAATGTATTGCAGTATCAGTATTTCTGTATTTGTATTTCTGCCCTCCCTGGAATGTATTCCTGTATCTGTATTTCCAAATACTTTTTGCCTCTATTTAAAATGTATTTCCGATACGTATCGCGATACATTTTTACAGATGTATTTTAGTATCAGTATTTTAGCTACTATTTTAATGTATTCCAGTATTTGTATTTCCAAATACTTTTTTGAGTATTTCTGCCAAACCCTGGGTACCAGTAACTAAAAATCGGTATCTAGGTACTTTTGTTGTACCTGGGGAACAAACCGAGGTACATTCATTTCTCGGTATCTGTATCTGTATCTTAGGTACATTTTCCAGTACTTGTAACCAAGTGAAGTTACTTTTTACATGTACTTTTCTATTCACTTCGTCAAAATGGTAGGAACGATTAGTCTTGAAGTATTAACACACTACCATGTGCCGCGATTAACGTTGAGTTGGATACGACCTGGGAGGCACTGACTTGATCGAACGACGTTTTAGCGAATGAAGCCCCGCCCATGATGTTTCCTCGAACGAAGCCCCGCCCATGATGTTTTATCAAACGACACTTAAGCGAATGGCGGTTTTCATTTGAGCGAACGATGGATTAGCGATGTTGTTCTAACGACACCAATTTATCGAATCGCTTCGGAACTCCGTTTAGGGAATATAGCGACCTGCTTCATTCATCTCAAACCGAAATCGACTTCATTGCGTGTTTGAAGCTCCTATGACAGCTATGCAAGTGTGGAGAGAACTTGAAAGATGTGCGCAGTTTCTGTTAAAACCCCTGTATCTGGGGAAGGTGGCGCATTCTTTTCCCTCCTTCTAAACTGCGATCTAAGACGTCAGATAAGCACTTCGAGGAGGTCCTGATTCCAAAGTAAAATAGAGCACTTAAGTAAAAAAGATAACGTGTCCTGAAATGCTCATGTGAATGTGGTTTTCCTTATTTCTCGCATTGACACCAATAAAGCACTTTTATCGAACTCGTGTTGTGTGTACCCTTAGTATAAAAAAGCTTTACTTCCAATATATCCTGAAACATTTAGAGAAAATAAATAAAGAAAGTATATTTAAAGTAACGTCACCTGTACCTAGGTCTATTTTTAAACGAGCACCTAGGTACGTACCTAGGTACTTTTTGATAGGAGTAGCTGTAACTGTATCTTAGGTACGTTTTTAAAGTAACTTTTACAACCCTGCATTTCAAACGCCAAAAGCATCGCTTCTTCCTCCGACAACCAAATATTTTAAGGACTACTTCCCGCGCGGCGTATAAACAATGCGCAAAACGTCTTTTTTTTTCTTGAAATGAAAAAGAGTATAGTAGGTGGGAAGGCATTTCATATTCAAAACGTAAGCGTGGCGGCACTTAAAAAAAAAATTATGCAATGCACCAAAGAAGAGTATGGATGATAGATATGACAGATAGTTATGATGAATTTTATCAAATCTATCACAATCCTTAGTTACGTGAAGAGCTAATAATACCTCCCTTCTACGTATTAACGCGTCTTGATCACCAACAGAAGATAGGCATACCATCGCATCTTGTAAAACTACAACTTTACACAGTTCATGCATACCCCGAACCACGCTTTCATGGAACCACCAGCTTCCAGCGTCCGTGGTAACTTTGTCTGATAGTGCCACCCTTAAAACTACCTTAACAATTTCACAAGTTTAGTATTTTCTTAAGAGCTCAATATTTGCAGTGGACCTATCTTTATATAATTTTAACCTCAATATAACATTCCAGCGTTACAGCCGAGTGTTACAGCAGAACATTACAACCGAGCTCTGCCGTTTCCCACGGAAATGAGCGTACAAACACACTCTGTGTTAAAAGGACGCAGAAAAAAAGAACAACGTCAAAAGGCACATTAATCACGATTCACCACTTGTCTATTAACCTTATCTTTCTCACCGGGACGTAAATGGACGTCTGACGAACCCAGCTATCTGTGTGTTCCTTGTTATTTTGATAAGCCTTTTGCTTCCTGTGTCGATTTCTATGGTGTTTGATATTTACCCTTTCCAATGCTACGTATGCTTTCAAGCTAGAAAGACAATGACATACACGCATTTCTGAGGTAGGTGCCTCCAAGACGTTGATCGCTAAGTCAATCATACTTTGCCGCAGGTCAATGGGATCTTGTGATCTACCTCTTTACGATACCTTCGCAAGTATGCTTGTGTCTCACAACACAAATGTGCTTATCCCCTCTCTTTTTGTGAGTCGGGGACACAGTTACAAATCCTTTACTAAAGTTATTTGCACTTCAAGTCAGGGCGCTGTCAAAACCAAGAAGTCACCCAAACACATAACGCATAAAGACTGTAAAACTAAAGTCACGGCGCACTCTCTGCGGGTGCAGATTTAAGAGCGGAGGGGCGAAAGGGGAGGGGGTGGGGGGAAAGCAACTGCCGTCCCTTACGCCTTCTAAGGACAACTTTATATTAAACAAATCGCACGCACCAGCATTTTTAGGAAGAAATGCCTTTTATAAAATAGTAATTATTAGGTGCACAAAATAAACTTGGACAATGCTTCGCCTATGACGTCACATAGGTCCACGACGTCGTATATCTCAACAGGAAGGAAAGAGACGAAAAGGATAGGGAGAGGAAATGTGTGCCTCGCGTGACGTATATTTCCCCGCTAAATTCAGCGGAAAACATAAACTGGATATAGGCCACGTGATGTCGATTCCACGTTATATACAGCGGGAAAACTGAGGTGGTGTATATGTAACGTGCAGTAACTTTTTCCGATGAATTTTGTGGGGAAATTGAATAGGCCTGTGGGTCACATTACATCAAATTTCGCGCACAATATAGGGGAAGAACTGAATTGGATCTAGGTCATGTGATGTCGATTGACTCGCTATATTTAGCGGGAAAACTGGATTGGTGTATAGGTCACGTGCCGTCAATTTTTTCGATAAATTTATTGGGGAACATAAATTGGCGTGTAGGCAACGTAACTTCAATTTTCCCCCTAAATTTAGCGAGGAAACTGAATTGATGGTTAGGTCTCGTGAATGTTTTTCGCTAAATTTAACGAGGAAACTTATTCGCGTGTAGGTTATGTGACGTCGATTTCCCCACTTAGTGTAACCTATACGTCACGTGACCTCAATCTCCCCGCTTAATTTTGCCGAAAATGCACGGCCGAATGGACGGTCCAACGGCCGGACGGACGCAAACAATTTTGGGATTGGGGGGATTCCGTTAAAAAGCATTTCATGGTTTAAAAGTAATTGAGAAAAAATAAAAAAAGCGAACACACAAACAATTTATGACAAATTGCTAGGCAAATATGTTGCATACGTAAAACGATCTAACATCACAAACGTTCAGCGATACTTTGGTTTCACGTATGCAGGGCTGATAAATCTGGCGATCTTCCAGAGCCTTCCATACTCTCGAGGTCTTCTCCTTCAGTCCGCACAGGTGGTCCAGCTCATCCTCGCCTACCCCTATGGTCTCATGATTTCCCCCGTTGACCAATCAGCATCGAGCTTCGCGGTCACACATATTGGGCTTCACTTATCAAGTGTCACTTATCAGATTTCACGAAATGAAGCGCACCTAGCCAAAGAACGTTTCACGTTAAAAAAGCAAACAGGCAAACAGAAATGCGCATGCGTTTCCTATTACATGACAGAATTTTCCGGAAAGGGCATTTCGAAGAATGCTATCGCATTTAGAAGTCCAAGGTAGGCGCATATATGTCTTGAAATGCAAGCGAACGTGGGCCAAACAGGACGGAGTGTCAGTGAAAGAGCTCTCGGGTTCAACAGCTCAAGCTCGAGAGCTCGTTAAACACGCAGAGAAGAAAAAAAAAAACATCCCAATGCACATTAATCGCGATTCACCACTCGTCAGTGAACCCTATCTTTCTCCCTGGATGATAAATGGGCGTCTGACTGACGCAACCATCTCTGCACTCGTTGTTAGTTTCATTAGGCTTTTGCTTTCTGTGGCAATTTCAATGTTGTTTTATCTTTAGCCTTCCCAATGCTATGTATGCTCTCAAAGTCAGAACGGCAATGAATATACGCACAGTGCTGAGGTATATACAGTGTTACGGAATGGGCACCCCCATTCCATTCCAATGCCATTCCGGAGAATTAGAGTTTTCGATAATTCAATTCCTTTCAACTCCTAGGAATGGGGACACTGGGCCCATTCCCACTCCTGGAATGGCTGAATCGTTCCATTCCATTCCTCTAATTTCTAAACGTAAAAATTGGCACTTGACAGCTGCATTGCGATGCAGGTTTGTGCAAAAATACTCAAAAATGTATTTGGAAATACAAATACTGGGATAGATGAAAATAGTAGCTAAAATACTGATACTCAAGTCTCAAAAATATCTGTAAAAATGTATCGCGATACGTATCGGAAATACATTTTAAAAAGAGGCCAAACGTCTTTTGAAAGACAAATACAGGAACTTTTTAGGGAGGGCAGAAATATAAATTCTGATAATAAAATACATTTTACAAATTTATTTGAGACGCCAACTGAGATGAGGCTTAAAGTTTGAAGTAGAAGTTTTTTTTTTTGTTTTTGTTTTGTCCTGAAATTACTTTTCCGCAGTCTTGGCACTTCGCCTTGAAGGTAGTGGTTCCGGAAGAAGAGGAGTCTTCAATAGGTTCAAAAAACGTTCCATCAAGGAATGACCGCGGTCCCTTCCCTGGCATCCTGTCTGTCTGACCAGTGATGCGAGAAGACTTCGGCCTCTAAATAAATTCCATCAAAACATCACCACTTCCCTGTCCAATAAGGGCGCCCCTGTCAACACTGATCACATGACGTCACGGTGGGATGAACTAGTATTCTTGTATCTGTAGGTGTTGCCTTGAACATGAAGCTTTACCCACGCTGCTGTATGAAAGGACAATACATACTTTCGTTGTAGGTGACCTCGTTGAATATCGTGCAGGCAGTTGCATTTGGAATTTTCGATAATAGTGGACCAACTGAAGCATCCTGGAGCACATATCTTATCTTCTGTTACGGTTGAAAAATCGATACGGTGGCATCACTGTTGTGACGGTCCTACCTGCCGACCCTCCGCCTCCAACGCATGAATGGCAGTCCTCAAGTTTCGCCTTGCATCATCCAAACAGAGACCCCGTGTATTGCTACCTGAGATGGCCGGCACAGGTGCGAGCTCTCCGAGAAACAGCGCGCTCGAGACGAGTCGCAGGTGTACCGGTGTACGCAGGGGCGGACGCAGGTATTTCTTGAGAGGGGGGGGGGGGGGGAGTCAAGTGTTGGTCAGCGTATCATATGTTTAAGAACCCCCCCCCCTTTCCCGTTTCCACGCCCTAAAATTTTACACATGCAGAATTCAAGAGAGGGGTCAGGACATCCGGACCCCCCCCCCCCCCCCCCCCCCTCTGAATCCACCCCTGGGTGTACGAAGTCTGGGTCCGCACAGCGAGGCCACGTCTGGCCTCCTTCCTGGGTATTGGATCACCAGAGCAGTGGATCACGTTCACGTCGGCTGAGGACGTACCCTTGAGCCGTGCAATATCACAGGCGCAGACGCATTCGGATATGTGTTGAACTTTACTGGTGAAAGGCGCCACCGCCTCCCCCCCCCCCCTTCCCCCCTTTGTTCTTTGTTTTGACGCTTGTTTTTTTGTATTGCATTTTCTTTTGCGTGTAAGTCTGTTAGGGCTCCACGCGGGATTGCCGTTTCCCGGTCATTTTATTTCTGAACAACTGACTCGCTGACTGGCTCGGTATAGCTAAACGTAAAAAAAAATATATAAAAAAAAATTAAATTAATAAAAAAAATATAAAGAACCGGGCCCATTTCATTCCCATTCCATTCCGGGCAAAAGGCATCTAATTCCATTTCCATTCCATTCCCCTCAACGTTGCCGCCATTCCATTCCCATTCCATTCCGGGGTCGCGAAAATGCGGAATGATTCCGGAATCATTTCAACTCCGGAGTGACAAATCCGCAACACTGGTATGCCTTCCGAACGTTGGTCGCAAAGTCAATCGTGCTTTGCCGCGGGTCAACGGGATTTTGTGAACTGCCCCTAATACAATACCTACGCATTAATGCTCGCGTTTCACAACACACATTTTTGTTAAAACAGGGGCAGTTGCAAATCATTTCATAACCTTCTCGTACTACACGTCCAAGGGCTGTCAAAGCCAAAAACACATACAAACGCATGCAGACAGTAAACCTAATGTACTTTTTGCAGGCGCGGGTTTAGGAGCGAAGGTTTGGGATGCCGTATAATTCGAGAGCGCACAACACGAGAGCGCCGACAGGAGAGCGCGTGCCCTTACAACACGCGGCCCGAGAGCGCTTGCGGAACGCAGGCGCAGCGCTCGTTTTCAATGCAAGCTGAACCGAGTTCATGTCGAACTCTGAAGAAACCATCTTTTCCATGCTCATTGTAAGTGATAATGCATGCAGTGGCGGACAGGTGATGGCCCCGACTTTTGAAAAGGGTCTATCAGCGGCGAGAAGTTTTGGTTGCGCCTTCCTCTTTTTCCCCTCTCGTGACGTCATTGCAAGTTCGATGGTGTTTGTAATTAGCAAGGTGGAAGCTTGAAATCATTGAGCTCAAAAACCAACACTGCCAACACCGTCAAAATTGAAGTTCTTGCATTACTCTCATTTTTGTCGATAAGAAACCCTTTGCTAACGTCATATTCGGGATTCGACCAATCTTGGAAGCTATTGGAAAGCCGACCACAGCGACGCTTTCGATCGCGCTCGTCGCCAATAGGGGACATTCAATGGACGCCGTGTTTGAGAGCGCAGTTTAGAGCGCATGCTGAGAACGAGCTTACACTTATAGGCTGCAAAGAACGGCAAGCTCGATGGTGTGGAATGCACGTTGTAAAAGAACTATGCAAGCTCGGCGTCAGCACGCGCTCAGCAATGGCGCACACAGCTATGAACACAAGTGAATACTCCCTACCGTTTTGAGAACTTTGCGCGTGTTTTCTTAGAATACTGTGCTTTCAAAACCTATGGGTCCCGTGATATCTTGTATATTCAAAACTAAATCTTGTTTTATATTTTTTGGCATCCAACATTTATCTGGCGGTATTTTCTGCCGATTCCAAAGCAAGAATTTAAAATTTTCCTAAAGTAATCCCAGGCTGTGCGCATCACCAGATTTCGATGCCAACTGTAAACAATTTACCCAATTTGACTATTAATTGCTTAATTGACTAAGCTTGACATGGCAAGGGCCAAGGGGAGTTGGGGGGGGGGGGGGGGGGGGGCTAAAAGGAAGTCCTGTTCAAAATCATTCCGCACAAAATGGTACCGGACTGAAATGGGCACCGATATGAATTAGAATGCTATGATTGAATTCGGGCGGCTATCTTTCCAACGAGTTGTACGATTATGTGCTGCATGTAACTGCTGTCGTTATTTGAAAAGAACAGAAAACAAAAACGTTGATTGTGATGTTACAACCTACCCACCGGCTCCGATAGCTCTCTCTTGATGAGCACCCTCCAAACCGGTCTAGATCTTATCACACAGTTCATTTTCCCGCTCAGACCTCCAAGCTGCTCCCGAGAAATCGGAGCTGCTGCTCCTCTTCCACTCCCAGTACCAGCCTTCAGTTAACTCGCTTATCTCCCTACACCTACACAACCGCCCTATCCCATACGCCCCTCTTGTCGGATACTGGATTTTCTTCTCCAAGACCACACATACACCAAGGCGATGCAGACAACCATAAACACCTGCGTGCTCGTTTTCAATGCAATCTGAACCGAGTTCATGTCGAACTCTGAAGAAACCAGCTTTCCATGCTCATTGTAAGTGATAAAGGCATGCAGTGGGCGGACAGGTGATGGCCCCGACTTTTGAAAAGGGTCCTATCAGCGGCGAGAAGTTTTGGTTGCGCCTTCCTCTTTTCCCCTCAGCGTGGACGTCATTGCAAGGTCGATGGTGTTTGTAAATTACAAGGTGGAAGCTTGAAATCATTTGAGCTCAAAAACCAAACTGGCCAACACCGTCAAAAATTGAAGGGCTTGCATTACCTCATTTTTGTCGATAAGAACCCTTTTGCTAACGTCATATTCGGGATTCGACCAATCTTGGAAAGCTATTGGAAAGCCGACCACAGCGACGCTTTCGATCGCGCTCGTCGCCAATAGGGGACATTCAATGAACGCCGTGTTTGAGAGCGCAGTTTAGAGCGCATGCTGAGAACGAGCTTACACTTATAGGCTGCAAAGAACGGCAAGCTCGATGGTGTGGAATGCACGTTGTAAAAGAACTATGCAAGCTCGGCGTCAGCACGCGCTCAGCAATGGCGCACACAGCTATGAACACAAGTGAATACTCCCTACCGTTTTGAGAACTTTGCGCGTGTTTTCTTAGAAACTGTGCTTTCAAAACCTATGGGTCCCGTGATATCTTGTATATTCAAAACTAAATCTCGTTTTATATTTTTTGGCATCCAACATTTATCTGGCGGTATTTTCTGCCGATTCCAAAGCAAGAATTTAAAATTTTCCTAAAGTAATCCCAGGCTGTGCGCATCACCAGATTTCGATGCCAACTGTAAACAATTTACCCAATTTGACTATTAATTGCTTAATTGACTAAGCTTGACATGGCAAGGGCCAAGGGGAGTTGGGGGGGGGGGGGGGCTAAAAGGAAGTCCTGTTCAAAATCATTCCGCACAAAATGGTACCGGACTGAAATGGGCACCGATATGAATTAGAATGCTATGATTGAATTCGGGCGGCTATCTTTCCAACGAGTTGTACGATTATGTGCTGCATGTAACTGCTGTCGTTATTTGAAAAGAACAGAAAACAAAAACGTTGATTGTGATGTTACAACCTACCCACCGGCTCCGATAGCTCTCTCTTGATGAGCACCCTCCAAACCGGTCTAGATCTTATCACACAGTTCATTTTCCCGCTCAGACCTCCAAGCTGCTCCCGAGAAATCGGAGCTGCTGCTCCTCTTCCACTCCCAGTACCAGCCTTCAGTTAACTCGCTTATCTCCCTACACCTACACAACCGCCCTATCCCATACGCCCCTCTTGTCGGATACTGGATTTTCTTCTCCAAGACCACACATACACCAAGGCGATGCAGACAACCATAAACACCTGCGATCAGGTAACACCTGGTCTGCCGAGTAGTTCGGAGACATGGTGGGGTCGACGAACTCAGAGCCTGCCAAATATTTACAGCTTTCGCCTTAAACAATATCCCCTACACTCTCGCTTACAGTGTGCTTACGCAAACGCATAGGATACGTATACATTCCGCCCTTAAAGGGTAACTGCAAAGAAAAACAATTTTAAACGCCTAATCGGGACAAGCATGTCAAAAAACAATTTTTACGCAAAAAAAAAAAAACAACATTTTACAACAATATTTCTTGCGTGAGACTGATTTTAGTTTGCGGCTTCTGTGGATTCTGTGACGTTTTATCTTAATCGGCTGCTATACCTCTCATTGGCTAAGAGTTTGATTGACAGCTTAGATCTTGGTTGTTAAACCTTTGTTATATGTTGCAATTTCCTTTTGGGCGGCATATTTTTAGGTTTAAAGAATAACCCATGTGATGAGAGTTATTATTCTTTACAAAAGGTTTACAAGACGGGCACTTCCGTTTGGGTTCATACCATAACAAACAAAAGCTTCGCCATTCTTTCATGACCGCCGATCGAAGTCTCTGCTCCCGCCTGTCTCGCCTACCTCGACTAATCGTTTCGCCGAAGTGATCAGTGTTTCGTGCTGACCCAGGTGCTTGAGTGAGACTTCTTGAAGTGAAGTAGTGTGTGTTTAGCAGCTGTCGCGGGTGTTAGTGATACGAAGCGACGCGGGGTTTTGGTTTTCATAGCGCGGTTCTTTCGTTTTCCTCTTTGCTTGCTTAGCGTGCGGGTGCAAATGTTGACTTTTCGGAGATGTCAAATGAGTGATCCCGACAGCGAGCCTTCCAGCAGCCATGTCGCCCCGAAAGGAATGCTATTTGGCTGGAGGCAATCGGGCGTTCGCGTAGCGACAAACTTGTCCAGTTACGTTTTGGTCATATCGCTCCGGAGGCCGACGAGATTTGCACCGGGTGCATCGAACGTCCGCGACTAGACACAGCTGTTACGTAAAAAACCTGGCACAGCCAGGTTATTACGTAGAAGCTGTCCGCAGAAGCCTTCGGACGTCCGAATTCTGCGTTAGCCGACAGATTTTTTTTCTCGGCTTCCAAACCATCTTACGTAAAGTTGTTTGAATGAATGTGTACTGTTATCGTAAATCTTGGCTTGTGATCGCGGCTTTGTAGATTATCTTATTCGTTTTGCTGGAGAGACGCAAACGACGGGCATAACTAAGTCGGTTGCATATTCCACATACCTTGCCCGACGTGTTCCCTGTCGTTGATGGGCTCTTAGACGGAACGATTTGACGTTTGAGGCACGTCGAACCTTTGTTTCCCGACGTGTTCCCTGCCGTTTATGGGCTCTTAGACGGAACGATTTGACGTTTGCGGCACGTCGAACCTTTGTTGCCCTACGTGTTCCCTGTCGTTCATGAGCTCGGAGACGGAGCAATTTGACGTTTGCGGCACGTCGAACCTTTGTTGCCCGACGTGTTCTCTGCAGGCACGTATCCAGGGGGGAGGCCCATGGGGCCCGGGCCCCCCCCGAAATCTTCCGTTTTGCTGGGACCTCCTCTCCCCTCTCCCCATCATACAGCATTTTGTCATGGGCGGGCCCCCCCCCCCCCCCCCGAAACAAAATCCTGGCTACGTGCCTGGTTCTCTGTCATTGATGGGCTCTTAGATAAAACGATTCGACGTTTGTGGCACGTCAAACCTTTGTTGCCCGACGTGTTCTCTGTAATTGATGGGCACTTAGACGAAACGATTTGACGTTTCCGGCACGTCGAACCTTTGTTGCCCGACGTGTTCCCTGTCGTTGATAAACTCGGAGACGGAACGATTTGACGTTTGCGGCACGTCGAACCTTTGTTGCCCGACAGGTTCCCTGTCGTTGATGGGTTCGGAGAAGGAACGATTTGACGTTTGCGGCATGTCGAATTTTTGTTGCCCGACGTGTTCCCTATTGTTGATGGTCTCTTAGACGGAACGATTAGACGTTTGCGGCACGTCGAACCTTTGTTGCCCGACGTGTTCCCTGTCATTGATGGGCTCGGAGGTGGAACGATTAGACTTTTCCGGCACGTCGAACCTTTGTTGCCCGACGTGTTCCCTGTCGTTGGTGGGCTCGTAGACGGAACGAGTTGACGTTTGCGGCACGTCGAAATTTTGTTGCCCGACGTATTCCCTGTCGTTGATGGGCTCGGAGGTGGAACGAATAGACTTTTCCGGCACGTCGAACCTTTGTTGCCCGACGTGTTCCCTGCCGTTTATGGGCTCTTAGACGGAACGATTTGACGTTTGCGGCACGTCGAACCTTTGTTGCCCTACGTGTTCCCTGTCGTTCATGAGCTCGGAGACGGAGCGATTTGACGTTTGCGGCACGTCGAACCTTTGTTGCCCGACGTGTTCTCTGCAGGCACGTATCCAGGGGGGAGGCCCATGGGGCCCGGCCCCCCCCCCCCCCCCGAAATCTTCCGTTTTGCTGGGACCTCCTCTCCCCTCTCCCCCTCATATAGCATTTTGTCATGGGCGGGCCCCCCCCCGAAACAAAATCCTGGCTACGTGCCTGGTTCTCTGTCATTGATGGGCTCTTAGATAAAACGATTCGACGCCTTGTGGCACGTCAAACCTTTGTTGCCCGACGTGTTCTCTGTCATTGATGGGCACTTAGACGAAACGATTTGACGTTTCCGGCACGTCGAACCTTTGTCGCCCGACGTGTTCCCTGTCGTTGATAAACTCGGAGACGGAACGATTTGACGTTTGCGGCACGTCGAACCTTTGTCGCCCGACAGGTTCCCTGTCGTTGATGGGTTCGGAGAAGGAACGATTTGACGTTTGCGGCATGTCGAATTTTTGTTGCCCGACGTGTTCCCTATCGTTGATGGTCTCTTAGACGGAACGATTAGACGTTTGCGGCACGTCGAACCTTTGTTGCCCGACGTGTTCCCTGTCATTGATGGGCTCGGAGGTGGAACGATTAGACTTTTCCGGCACGTCGAACCTTTGTTGCCCGACGTGTTCCCTGTCGTTGTTGGGCTCGTAGACGGAACGATTTGACGTTTGCGGCACGTCGAAATTTTGTTGCCCGACGTATTCCCTGTCGTTGATGGGCTCGGAGGTGGAACGATTAGACTTTTCCGGCACGTCGAACCTTTGTTGCCCGACGTGTTCCCTGTCGTTGGTGGGCTCGTAGACGGAACGATTTGACGTTTGCGGCACGCCGAAACTTTGTTGCCCGACGTGTTCCCTGTCGTTGATGGGCTCGGAGGTGGAACGATTAGACTTTTCCGGCACGTCGAACCTTTGTTGCCCGACGTGTTCCCTGTCGTTGGTGGGCTCGTAGACGGAACGATTTGACGTTTGCGGCACGTCGAACCTTTGTTTCCCGAGGTGTTCCCTGTCGTTGATGGGCTCGGAGGTGGAACGATTAGACTTTTCCGGCACGTCGAACCTTTGTTGCCCGACGTGTTCCCTGTCGTTTATGGGCTCGGAGACGGAACGATTTGACATTTGCGGCATGTCGAACCTTCGTTGCCCGTCGTGTTCCCTGTCGTTGCTGGGCTCAGAGAAGGAACGATTTGACAATAGTGTCACCTCGGGCCGACGTTGATCGACGTGTTCCTCTACTTCTCTCTGATCGGTGTCTTGACCATTGCCAAAATTCAAAGCGTGCAGAAGCGTTTGGAGTGGCGTCTTGAGCTTTTTCTTATTTCTTTGCGAAGATCATACCGAGCGTTGGGGTCCGCGATGGTTGTTGTTGTCCACTGCGCCATGTTAGTTAAAGTTCTTATATATTTTTAGAGCGCAGCTCTTAGGCGCCCGTTTCCGGATTGAGCGGCGTCGCCGTCGCCGTCTCTGTCGGCGTCGGCGTAACCGAGCGCGTTGCATTGTGTGAATAATGCAACCGGGCGTAACCGCGCGTTGCATTATGGGAAATTTTTTCCGCTAAACTTAGCGAGGAAATTTTCCCGTTAAATTTAGTTGGAACATTTTCGCTAAATTTTCTGTTAAACTTAGCGGGGAAAATGAACATGGTGCTGCTCAATGATCTCAATGACAATTGCTGGATCGCGCATCCCCGCTCCGCGAGTGCGGCCACCGGACGGCCATCTTGCATGGTAAAGTTTTTCGTTTCGCTAGCGTTTTGCTGCGGTTTTCCAGCGTGCTATAGAAACGTTTTCTTCTCGTTCGTCGTCATTCGCCGAAGACGTTCTCTAATATCCTGTGTGAGGCGGGATACTTGCCGTTAAGAACATGTGGAAGTTTTTATGAAAGCGCAGTGCCGCAGAAAAAAGGCACAACTCGTCGAAAGCAAGTTTCGCCGGTCTCGCGGCGTGTTCAAAGCTTCCTTCGCACGCCGAAGTGCCGTGTCTCCGTGGCTTCGCACGCTTGGATACCGACCAAGAATCGACGCCATGTGGATGTGTTTTGCGAGTGAAATGTGTGTGAAGCCGTATTTAAAGGTACAACTCGTTGAAAGCAGGTGTCGCCGGTCTCGCGGCGTGATCAAAGCTTCCTTGGCACGCCGAGTGCTGCATCTGTGTTCCTTCACACGCTTGTATACCGATCAAGAATCGGCACCACACCAAAGTTCTGAACGTGTGCCGCGCGTAGATGACTTTAGATCATTTATATATATATATCGGCCACGGAGTTCTGGATCGTCCAGCTGTTCCGGTGAGTTGCTATCAATAAAGGGGGTGGGGATCTGTACGTGTTCTTGTGTACTATGAACCATGGCTATGTTCCAAATCTATTCTAATGAATCACATATCAGCACGAATAGAACAAAGCTGTGGAGCAAGGAGGGTTTTCGAAGGCAAAAGTACAAGACCTTGAGAATGAAAATCTTTGAAGCACGGCCCATATGGTCGTGTGCAATCTGTTGACCAATCACAATTAGGCGAGCCATGCTCAAACGTCAAGTGCAATTAAGTAGGTTGATAATGAGCCAGCACTGATCAGTGATGATGAGCTATTTTGCGCAGCATTCTGAAAATCGTCTAAGGACGAAAAAAAGACCTACCTCCCCCCCCCCCCCCTCTTCTGAACTGGACGCTGGCATAAGCTCGTTTCAGGACCGCGAGTGCCGCAAGTATACAGTCGTCAGAGTAAAGTAAGACGCTGATCCAGTGGCACATACGGCTTCACGCACATTGCACTCGCAAAACACATTCAGCATGGCGTCGATTCCTGAATGTATATCAAGCGTGCGAAGGCACAGCGACACAACACTTTGGCGTGTCGAGAAAGCTTTGAACACGCCGCCAAACCGGCGAAACTTGCTTTCGACGAGTTGTGCCTTTTTACTGCGGCACTGCGCTTTCGCAAAACTTTCCACTGTTCTCAACGGCAAGTATCACGTCTCATCCAGGATCTTAAAGAACGTCTTCGGCGAATGACGACGAATGAGTAGAAAACGTGTCTATAGCACGCTGCAAGGGGGAAGGACGAACGGACGTACGGACGCACAAACATTTAGGATTGTGGGAATCCGTTCAAGAGCATTTCACGCTTTAAAAGTAATTAGGAAGAAAATAAAAATGTAAACTGACAAAAGAACAGCAAACAGGCGAACAGAAATGCGCATGCGTTTCGTGTTGCAGAACGAAATTTTCCAGAAGGGGTTTTCCAAAGAATGCTATCGCACTTAGAAGGCCAAGATAGGCAGATATAAGAGGGGCGTTCATAAAGTTTGTATTATCGGCACAAAAATTAAAAAAAAATGGAACGAAACAGGCGTCAACATCAGCGCGCGTCCCTCTAGTTTCCGCACAATATAAACATCGCATGTTATAGTTGCTCAGAACACCGCTAGGGAGTCGAAACAAAAATGACACCGCCAGTCGGTGCCAAGCACATGCAGTGATCCGTTTCTTTCATTTGAAGGGAAGCAAGGTCAAGGATATTCATTCCAATCTGGGAGCGTTGATCAGGGACAACGCCCTATGTTTATGACCCTTTGGTTAAATGGCGCAGACGCTTCCAGTGTGGCCAAATAAGAAGCCTCATTTCAAGTACGGGACCAAGTGATTGCTGAAGTGGAGCGATTCCTGAACACTCAAAACGAGGAGTTCTATAACAATGGCCTCCGGCATGTGGTGCATCGCTGAAAAAAGTGGGTAACTTTTGGAGGCGAACATGTAGAGAAAGTCTCAACTCCTACTCGAGTTTGATTGCTGAATCTCTATTCCTTCGTGACAATAATACGAACTTTATGAACGCCCCTCGTATGTTGTGAAATACAAATATAAATGCAAGCGCACGTCGGTCAAACTGGACGGAGTATCAATAAAATAGTTCGAGAGAATAAATTATCTTTCCGATCAACGTCCGGAGTGCACGCACCCCTTCTTCTTATGTTGTGAAATGTAAGCGCACGTCGGCCAGGCAGGACGGAGTATCAACGAAAGAGCTGGAGAGCATAAACTATCTTTGCGGCCAACGTCCGGAGGGAGGGCACGAACCGTTTCTTGTATTGTGACGACGGTCGTTAGCGTTCCAACTCTCAAGACAAACAGATCATTGAAAAGGGGGCAAAGATAAAACTGCAAGATATGATTGCTGGAGGCTCACAAAAGACACAAAGATGGTCGTGCTAACTGTGTCAGTAATGTTTGTTTATCTGCAGAAAAAATTAATATAGTTCACTTACTATTAAATAATTTAATGGTGCTTATGTCTCGTGTCTTTTCTGTTCTTCTTGCGTTTGTTTATATCCTGTTTCGAATCACGTTAGACTGCAACCAATAACCCACAACAAATAAGCTGTGATCTTGAACTTTTTTTATTGTGTGCGTGATTGCTTTGGCAGCAAGCGTACATAAAGAACGAGCACGATGACGACTCGCTTCGGCTGCGGCTTGAGTGGGTCCACTGTGCCGTGGCGCTGCCTGCGGTGGGACTCAAAGGGCAACTCGATCCAGTGAATAGTTTCAAATATTGGATTACGACTGTTTTCAGCTCAGTCAGTTTATCTGAATTACGAAGTTGTTTTTTTCCCTCGATATGGAGAGTATGTTTGTCAATATTGTGACACGAAATTTCGTGTCGGGCGTCTACGGTAAAACCAGAACTATCTCATCTGGGGCCCTAATCTGGAAACTTGGCGAAAAAGTCGGCGAGAAATCCGGCGGCTCTGATTGGCAGGCGCCAAGGTCAAGCGCGGAGTTGGCTAATCACGGCTGCCAGATTTCTCGCTGTCTTTTCCGCCAAGTGTCCAGATTAGGGCCCCAGGAGTGGGATGGCAACGTTAATCAGCCCGGCGACGACGACATCACATCAGAGAAAGGTCGCGCGTCTCCAGGGCGACAATTCGCTTCACGGGGTTTGAGCACACCCACGCAATACTTACGTGGATGTGATTGGACAGGTCTTCGAGTAATGATCGCGTGCCTGTGTCTTGGTGAAAGCCTTACTTGGAACTACACAGTAAAGAATACTTCTCACAGAAGGCCGTCAGTGTTTTGAAGACAAACTTTTTCATGATTACAGATACCACGGATAAAATATAGATGGCTTGTAATTCAAAATCTCCTTTTAACTTCTGTTTTTTTTTTTTAAGATAGGCCTTACAACTGCAACTTTTATACCGCAGGGGATTCTGTTAATTATTTCCAGAAGCACGTATTTAGGTTTGTTAAAGTTAGCCAAGATGTCTCTCAAGCGAACACCGTCATTCCCAGGGGTCTTGGCCGCAGACATATGATTTATAATCAGACATAGATCATCTTCCGCAGGACCGGTGGAAATATTGCTGTAACTAAACTTCGTCTCTTTGAGATCTGCGACACTTCGAACAAATATTTCATTGAACCTCTCACATAAAGATTGTAGTACATCCCGGTCTCACGTGCTCGCGCAACTAGCTTTGACAGACTTTGGCCTCTAAACTCGTGAAACACAAGGTTAGGACCAAAGTTGACAAAGCGCACCGATTGGCCTATAACGACGATGACTTCGCGCTTTTTTCGCCGACGTCCAATCGTCGCGCTCCGCGAACTTTCTGGTCCAACTTCGTGTTTGACGTGTTTAGGGCCCTTGGAGTAATGTAGAAGCTACGCTAGCCTTGGTGACGTAGCACAAAAAAAACACATCAAAAGCTTTTTTTTTTTCTTTTTTTTTTTCCGGAGGTTCCGTACATGTTCATCAGATGCGCTCTATTATCGCCACGAGCGGTGTCGAGACAGATAACACGTCCGTCCTGATCATGCGCTCTGACAGAGTTACAGCACTGCGGATCGGATGCTAGGCTAGCCTTGGAAATGTAGCAGGAAATGTTTGACGCCGATTATCGATAAAGCCTTACTATGCAGGCAGGGTTTTTTCATCCCGCTTATTGAGCATATTTCATAGAATTGATCGTATCAGCTTCTTTCTTTTTCTTAGTGATCTGCTTCTGCTCCCAGTCCGCATATAATAGGTGGAACCGTTGCTTCCCGAACATTCAGCTCATTTTCTGCTTTTAACGGAGACCAGGGACGAGCTCAAGCATGGTAAGTGTAAAGATCACTTCTACGTGCCACCTTGAGCGTCTTGTACACGTTACTAAAAAAAGTAATCGATTACAATTACTATTAGTGTTGGCTAAAAGTATTCGATTAGACTACTTGATTTCTCGACAGCAAAAGTAATTGGACATTACTTTAAGAAGTAACCGTTACTTTTCCGATTACTTTATTGTGTGAAGACTTGCATCTTTAGCGCTCATAACATTGAACTACTTCCAACCTATATTTCACATTTTCACAAGTATTGAAGAAAAAAAAACGGGTTCCCTCTACAGCATCAGCCATCTCTGTGCGCTGCATCAAGGGATCATCGGTTTTTCTAGCTGCAAAATTTCTAGCAGTGTCGCAATCGCTATTTCACCCGAAACATCTATTTTTTCATGAAAAATAAAAGTGATTGCACATATCAGTAAAGCTACCTGTACATTTATGAAGTGTTAAGAAAACATTTTTATGGTGTATGGTGTGTGTTAATGTAATCTATCCTCCATTTTCATTCTCTGATCAACTCTGTTACATATTCAGTGTGTGTTCTACTTGTATGGCTTACTCTTGCCGTGGCCTTTTACCTGACTGGTACTTTTGTGAAACAAATAAAATGGGACTTTGATCTTATTGTCCTCAATATAATCTGTGTTCGTGTATATTCATGGAGATTTTAATTTCGCCTTCGCTTGTTTTGCATTCATCTTTGGATAAGATTTGATTATACTTTTTGTATTTTCCTCATTTCATTTTCCAGAAATAACAACCTGCATTTGGTTGCCTCTCCTTAGATTTGATGTAGAATCTAGAGGCCTTAAATACATTTACAAGAATTAATCTGTAGGAATATTGACATGTTGAATAGAAAACATTCAGGTCTAAATTAAAACAGTATAAAAGTAAAATTCTTAAGCACTCGATTAAGTACTGAAACCGCGAGTGCTAGTTCCCAAGTCTGCAATGTGTTTTAGCCCTAGGACGCTGGCTCGGGAGTCTAAAAGCAGCGGGAATCGTGGTTGAATCGGACTTTTCATTTTTGTGCTTTTTCAGTATGAACAAAATTACGGTGTTCGAAAACTAAACGAAAACGGAGTTTTAGTTTCTAAAAACTGCTTACTCACTTGAAACGATGAAAAAATTTATTACACTTGGAAAAATAGCGGCTCCGAATAGCCGGTTTCAGGAGGCCAGTGGTGTCGCAATTTTTACAGCATGCACACAATACACACGCAGAAAGATACGTAGCGATTTTTGTCACTAAGAGTACTGTAGTCAACTTAAAAATGCTAGCTTAGCGTCAAAGACGTCAACGCTTCCCCGATTAGAAAAAAATGGAATAAAAGTGTCTTGCTTTTTATGCCGCCTAAAATTTTTAGCGTTCTTAGGCAAAACACTCCCGAAAGCTTGCCAGTGACGCATATTAAAAAGAAGTAGTGAATCATCTTAAATCGTGGATAATATACTTGCAATTGGGCGGTGTGATGTGATGATTAAAACGACTTGCGATTCCTGTGAAGCCGAAGGGGCGGACAAGCACTCACGGGACAGTGACCGATAACGCAACTCGGTAGGGACGGTTGGAACGATTATCCAAAGCAGTTTCGGAATCTACAGTTAGACGAACAGATCTAGAACGGCTTCAGGGCGGTCGGCTGATGATGCGGGCTCAAAATGAGATCATTGCCACACATATATGACAACAAAAGTCCACACGACCGGCACCAGGCCGCTTCCAGCTGACCGAGACGCGTCGAGGCGCTTGGGAACGTTCAGAGGGAGCCTCCGTCGCAAACCGGAAGTTAGAGGTGAGGTAAGGAGGGTTTTTTGGAGGAGGAGGGAAGAGAATGCACCACTTGTCCCAGATACAGGGGCTTTAAAAGTGCACTGGCAGATCAAAATCATTTTTATTATTATTATTGTGATTCAAAACGATTGAAAACGATGCCTGGACATTATACCTCAAAATTTGAAACTTGGGAACTCAGTATTTGTGAAGTAAAAAAACAATTTTCAAAAGACTGATCTGAAGTTCCCCCGCAATCCGCGCCAGTGCAGTGACGGCAAAGGTTGAGCCGTCCTGCACACTCGAGTTTCTCTCCCACCTCCTTGTCGTGTTCGCCCGTGTCCCGCGATCAGCCGCTCCGTGCGTGCCGTCTATCGCTGTGAGCACACGACACTTTACTTTCGAGTTTGAACTTCGTTTAGGACTCTGTTAGTGATTTCAAATTCTTTGAAACGGCGTGAGGTCGAAGAGAACGCGCAGTAGACTTGTGTGAGCGGCGTGAGGGGCCACGTCGCGCCGGTTCTGCGTGAAAGGCTGCCCCGGAGGAGTCACAACCGAAACTATGGTACATAGACACCAAACCCAATGGTTTTGACCGTTAGACGATTTTTTTTTGAAGTCTGAGAGGTAGTCGGGCACCTAAAAAATGAAAGGCGTTACAACTCCCTGTAACGCCGAATTGGAGCGCAGCTCTTGAGGAGGAGGAGGGAAGGGTGCTCAGGGGAGGGTATACCCCTCCTCATCCTCCTCCTTCTCCTCCTCCCCTCATCCTTCAATCTCCTCCGGGGGGAGGGGGGGGTCACGTGACCTCGGAGGGGGGGGGGTCACGTGACCTCGAAGGGGGGGGGGGGGGGGGCTCGCGCGGTGCATGTCCCAACATGCACCGCGCGGTTACGCCAACGGCGACGCCGACGGCCACGGCGACGGCGACGGCGACGCCGACGCCGCTCAAGCCGGAAACGGGCGCCTAAGAGCTGCGCTCTAAAAAGAGAACTTCGTCCGGTCCCCGAATTCGCCGATCATCCTCAGTGCTGCAAACGTCGATCGCCGCCATGTTTCCCGAGGGAGGATAAAAAGCCAGGAGGTGACATCACTCCAGACTCCGATCTTCGGTATTTCAAAAAGAAGGGCCGTATTGCGTTCGGAATTGCGTAAACAAAAAAAAATGTTTTGCAAATGCCCTTATTAAATATGAGAGAAATATAACTTACAGAGCTTCTCAATTTCATAATCAATTACGTCACAATTAAAAAGATGCGCGGAGGCGAGGGACGGGAGACAAAGCGCCAAAAATAAAACGGCGCGCGCGCGCGCACATGGGAACTTTTCTCTTTTTTTTTTGTTTTTGCGTTGTGTTTTTTTTTTTTGCGTGTTTATGATTACAACTTGCATATTTTTTGACAACAAAAACAAAAAAGACTTAGGGGTGTCAGCGCCCCTTTAAGCAGCCTATGCCGATGGCATATCCGCCGGCCAGACGGTGCAACTGAGCAACAACAAAAAAGTGTATCGCTGCCATGACAGCCGGGCGCACGTGATATTCGCTCGGCGCTTCGGCTATAGACCTTTGCGAAAATCGGCTTCTGCGCGCTGCCATCTTTGTCTGCTGGGCCGTGGAACGCCTTCCGCGAACGCGCTACTGCTCTGCTGTGCGGTACATCTGACGCTGGGCATGCGTCCACAGCTCATTGACTCAGCGTTTTTCGCCCGGATGACAAGCGATGGAGGGGTCTTTACCCTGGACGGACGGCTGCCGAAAGAAATGATGTCGCCATTGATATACCACGAAAACACGGAACCTTATCAATGAATAAGTGCAAGAATGCCGATGACGCGACCTCGCGGCTCATTCGTGACGCACACGGCATCTTTTATTTTTCTGGGAGAGGGAGACAAATAACGTAGGTACGTTCTTCCCATATCGGGGCTCTAGATAACTCCTTACAATGAAGGCAGGATTTTCCCCGCCTGCTGATTGCGCACATCCAATAGAACTGATATATCAGCTTCTTTCTTTGTTTTCGTAAGACACCTGCTGCTTCTGCTCGCAGTCCAAATATAAGAGGCGAAACCGTTGCTTCCCGAGCATACGGATCATTTTCTGCTCTTAACAGACATCCAGAGACGAGCATGGTAAGTCTTTAAAGATCACCGCTACGGGCCACTTTGAGCCACTAAAAAAGCTGCGATTCAGAAGAACGATGCTTCATAATATATCTTGGTGCGTCAAGTTATATAGTTACCCAGTTGCCTAAAGCATTATCTTGTAGCGTGCCTTTCGTAAGACAGTCAGAGATTTATTTAAATTATTTACAAAGCGTACTCGACGTCGAAGAAGCCAGCCCACAGTGTCCGTCAATTCATAAGGGGTCAAACATCTTGATATGACAAAACGTCAATTCACCTTATCTGTTTATGTTTAAGTAAGCAATGTCCAGAAGCTTGCACCGTGACTTTTAGAATAATAATAATGATTATTATTATTATCATTTTTATTGTTACTATTACGGGAGAGACGCGACTCGGCATAGAGTTATTATAATGTACGCTAGGGGTTCAACTGGCGCTAGTGTGCTGACGCAAATTGAAGCAGACAGCAACCAGTCGAAAATTGACTTCCGGTAATGCATTTCTATGGGAAAAAGTGAGTGCATTTTCTCCCTGCGCTCGATCATAAGAGCAAATATCCCGAATAATTCGTACGTACTAGGTAGCTTGGAACATTTCTCAGTCAGGCCGATGAAAGAATTGGTCAGTTACGGCGTTTTTCTTTCGAATTCATCGCATTAAAAGCGGTGCTAAAACGGCTTCGTATGTGTATTTATGTGCACGCGGCGTCGGCGATTTCCAGCATGGGGGATATACATGCCAAACGAACGAAGGACATCTGGAAAATCAAGAGAGGCGGCAAGAACTACGCAGTAACACTGGATCAGTAACTCTCAGTGCATGTACGATCAAAATAAATTGAAGGCCACGTATAATCTATTCCGATTTTAAATAAGTAAGTACCGTTTTATTCTTTCTGCCCTGAGCGAAGCTGCTTGTTCTACGTTCAAAATATCACCCGCGCGCTCGATATCTTTGAGAACAAGTGCGCGATAAAAGCTGCCCGGCAGAGAAAACAATACGAAGAGACACCTTTCATAGCCCACGGACTTTATTCTCCACGTTTTGAAGGTTTTTATCCGCTCATGCACGAGGGGGTCATTTTCATATAGTGACAGGACTGGCATATTATCATTATACAAGTGTCACCGGAATGCTGGCGAGCCTTGAACACACTCTATATTCGTTTCGATTGTTATTTTGCTTTGAATCGTCAGTTGTTTTTACACACCTGCTGCGGAACACACGTTTGGGACTGAAATGTAGCGAAGTTAAATATTGTTCACTGATGAAGAAAAATGCGCTAACTAAAGCAATTACACTTTTACGGTGTTAATCAAGGTACATGCTATTTGGTACGACCCAAATAACCAAAGTGCTCCGTATTATTTTCCGGCGAAGAGACAAAATGCACGCGCGTTTTCCCATAGGAATGCACAGGAGCACCGCAAAAGTAGACTGGTTGCTGTCTGCTTCAATTTGCGTCACGGAAGTCGCATAGACACTAGCGCCAGTTGAACCTCTAGCGTACATTATAATAACTCTATGCGACTCGGCGCAGAAAAATCACTGCAAGCAGCCGGCAGCAACGCAGCCGGCCGACCGCGACTTCACTGGGAGTATAGGACACGAACACGCTTGAGCTCTTGTGGAGAGAGCTCTCCTCGATGACTCTTCTTTCGGTCTTGCACGGACTCGTTGAAGGCGAGCGCGTCTGACCGAAGGATCACCCAACTCCGTCACCTGCTCCCTGTATTCGTTCGTCAAGCACGCCAAGACCACGTGCTCAGCGGGCGGCAGGAGGGGAATCGCGCTCCGTGATTAGACACTTCCTCAATGCGAACGCATACGTCACAATACGGGCACCTTTACGTCACAATACGGGACACGTAAACGTTGCGATTATGAACTCCAAATACTAGTGCCGGAACCCGTAGAAACGGAGCTGTGGCGTCAGACCGGAAGCGGGCTTTAGTACGAGTTCCTGCATGCGAATCCGGAATATGTGTCGGTTTGCACCGCGATTCACTGTTTTGACCCTCTTCCCGACCTTCGTCTCCCCATCTGGTTGTCGTTTTCTGCAGTGCCCTTTTCGTTTTGTATTTGTTTTCTCTTAATCTTCTCTCGTCATGTTCCGACAGCCCTCGCTTTCTTCTCCCTGGCTTCCCTTCCGAACCGTGTTGAATTAACCTGAGACTAGAGTAGAGACGAAACACCAAAAAGTAGAAGAGACAGAAAAGAGCTGAGGTTTAGACGTAGTCCTGTCTATTTTCTGTCTCTTCTACGTTTTGATGATTCTTCCCCACCCCAGTCTCAGGTTAATTCAAAATGGTTAATATTCACCAGCTCGCCTGTACCCTTACCATATTTTCCCTTCCGAGTTTGTTTTAATATTTCAGTCAAATGTTACGACCTATAGTCCGTTGCAACTCAATAAGGGAGGGCGAGGGAAAGTACGGTCGGGGAGGAGGAAGCAGACGGAACACTGCAGAGGAGAGGCGGGAACCTCCTTCTCTCTCCAGCGTTCCGCCCGCTTCCTCCTTCCCGGCCTCCCGTTCCCTCGCCCTCTTTTCTTGAGTTGCAATGGACAATAGTTCTGTCAACATTTTTCTTAAACAGTCCGACACACTTTTTGCAACTCACCATGCTGCCGATATCGGCTGACTCGAGCGGGTGAATAGTGGCGCAACCAAGGCTAAGACGTAGGCGTAGCCATCATTGAGCTAAACGTCGTCACGATTGCCCCTTTTTGGTTGTTTTTACTTCTCTGGGCAAGCGTAACGGGTAACGTAAACAACGTTTCCCCTCGGCGCTCCGCGGTGTCCACGTGATTGACGCAACGCGCCTGCGCAGCGCAGTTCTTGGGAGCCGTCCGGCCGACACGCCGTTACCACGGTCTCCCGCGTCACAACCGCAGTCGTCTTCTCACAGTCTGTGATTACTGTCTCTCGGAATTTCTTGAACACTAAGGACACTACGTGCGCAGACTTATACCGGAGTTGTGCAGACGTCGTCGAAAAATAAAACTGTACAGACGATGGACGCAAAACGCTAGAACGGCATCGCGTGTCTAGAAGACTCAGGCTGGAGTTATAGCATCCGGTGTGTTCCTCATACAATGCAGTTCTGCATATGACGGCTTGAACAGTAGATCCGCGTCTCATCCTCGCCAAGGGTTAACCAGGCATATGCAATAGGTTTTTCGCTGCCGTCCACAACATTAAATAATTTGGGGCGTGCGGATGGTGCTTCGAATCAGAGGTATTTGAGTCATTCATAGCTTTCATAACGCTAGGAATGGTCGACGTATAGGATAGACCGGTTCTTTTTATGGCGTGGAAGTTATAAATGACGCCGCGCTATTCCATTCGAAGCAGCATACAGGGGTCGCACCTAAAGATCCTAGATGAGGGTTTACTACAAGTAGCGACATTCTTTGAAGCACCGACTGCGTGACGGTGCAGGTTTAAGGAAGCGAATGGCGACACACAGCAGGTGACTGGACTGAATGGCGGCATTTCGCTCCAGCGAAATGTGTTTTCTTTTTTTTTTTTTTTCCTTTCTATTGGTCGTCGTTACTTGTGAAAAGAAGCATCAAGGGGTGATTTCACTTCAAATCGTGCAAGAAAAAATCATGGGTCCTCGAAAAAGTCTGCAAAAATAAATATGTTGGTGGAAAATGTCAGACTAAAACAAAACTGCAAATTAGAACTACGGAACATTTTTTTGTTCTTGAGTTTTGAAAGGTCAGAAGGTACGTCTTGCCATTTCTGCAGTTTTCTTGGGTGAAGCCCTTTGGAGTCTCGAAACATTTAGATTACTTTTTTCACAACAATTCTAACTTTTTTTTACTGCTTTAAGACTTCGTATAGAAGGGTAAAAGCTCTCTAGAAGTGTGTGTTTTTTTGTTTTTTTTTCTAAGTTTAGAAAGAATTAAAGACAGGAGACGGGACAACACTTTTTTTTTTGTTTTAGTTTATAAAATAAAAATACTTGAATCTTCCTTCCTTGACAATACTAGGCCAAGTTTGAATCGGGCTAGCTTTGGATGTAAAACTATTTAAAGGGTAACTGCAAAGAAAAAAAAGTTTTTTTTTAAACAGCCTAATTGGGACAAGCATGTCAAAAAACAATTTTTCCGCGAAAAAAAAAATTACAGCAATATTTATTGCGTGAGACTGATTTTAGTTTGCGGCTATTTCGTCCGTTTTAAATCGCGCGCCATGAAGTTGAGATTCCGTGACGTTACTCCCAATCGGCTGCTATACTTCTCATTGGCTAAGAGTTTTGATTGACAGCTTAGATCTTAGGTTGTTAAACCTTTGTTATATGTTGC
Source organism: Ixodes persulcatus (assembly GCA_013358835.2). Taxonomy (NCBI): domain Eukaryota; kingdom Metazoa; phylum Arthropoda; class Arachnida; order Ixodida; family Ixodidae; genus Ixodes; species Ixodes persulcatus. The sequence goes on from JABSTQ010011379.1 coordinate 133,712, forward strand.
AATTTCCTTTTGAGCGGCATATTTTTACGTTTAAAGAATAACCCATGTGATGAAAGTTACTATTCTTTACAAAAGGTTTACAAAACGGGAACTTCCGTTTGGATTCATACCATAACAAACAAAAGCTTCGCCATTCTTTCATGGCCGCCGAAGTCTCAGCTCCCGCCTGTCTCGCCTACCTCGACTAATCGTTTCGTCGAAGTGATCAGTGTTTCGTGCTGACCCAGGTGCTTGAGTGAGACTTCTTGAAGTGAAGTAGTGTGTGTTTAGCAGCTGTCGCGGGTGTTAGTGATACGAAGCGACGCGGGGTTTTGGTTTTCATAGCGCGGTTCTTTCGTTTTCCTCTTTGCTTGCTTAGCGTGCTTTATTTTTTTTGCGCTTGCGCGTGCAAATGCTGACTTATCGGAGATGTCAGATAAGTGATCCCGACAGCGAGCCTTCCAGCAGCCATGTCGCCCCGAAAGGAATGTCATTTGGCTGGAGGCAATCGGGCGTTCGTGTAGCGACAAACGTGTCAGGTTACGTTCTCGTCATATCGCTCCGGAGGCCGTCGAGATTCGCACCGGGTGCTCCGAACGTCCGCGACTAGACACACAAAATAAAAAAGCACTATGTTCAATACGTGAAAAATGGTCTCTGTTCATGCATCTGTGGGCAGGTACGAAATCTTGCCCAAATGCATTCGCACCGCACGATGAGCGCAACACGTCGCTGCCCAAACGCAGTCCAACAACACGAAGCATAAAAACGGCAGATTTAGGACAACAATTCGGAGTTCATTGCTCAATTAAAACGACGTAATTTTGTTGAAAACGCCCGCAGCTTTTTACTCACGGTATGCATCGGGAATCTTCCACATTTTGAAACGGATCGAAGGAAGATTTATTTTTAAAAACGCTCGCTGCGTCCTCCCGGACCAGTTTGACTGGATCAGCTGACGACGACGGGACTGAACCCGTTGAACATCAACCCCACAAAACCAATTTGCGCTCCGTGTTAGTGTGGGTGTCTACTTCCAAGCACCGCACCACACACACCACGAACATTTCAGCTCTTTGTCGCATCGCCGTGTCGCACCAAACAGAACGAGATCGCCGAAGTCAACGCACCGCTGTCGTGACCTTGGCTTGTGGTTGCGCACTCGTAAACCCTGTGACTCCCTTCGCTTTCAAGGCACACACGACGATTACGAATGATACTTTCCGTCTTCCGCAAACATAACAGGGGCACTTCTCCGGTCACGTCTTCGCTATGAGCTCGCAAACCGCGCAGCTTCTGGTGTCCCGTTAAACCAAAACAATACCGGCGCCATGTTTAACGTACGTTGTTGCCAAATCTTACCGGACGTCGAGACGCTCCGTCGTTCAACTCCGCAACGCAAGGAGAGTGAGGGGCGGGGCCAAGGAGGATAGAAGGGTAGGAGAGGGCATGACGTCGGCCGCGTAGCCTCCACAAGCCATGCTCCCTTGACGCCTCGTCTCTTTCTCATTTTCCTCCTTACTCTCCTCACTTATCAGCCCGACACGTGACCGTAGCTTGCCTTCGTCTAGCTATGATGTACTAGAATACACCACAGTCTAGCCTTCGATCTGATAAAACCTACCGGACGGAGCGCGCGCAAGCCTGCAAGGAATCCTCCTACAATCAACCATCTATCTCGCACGTGACATGTCACGCGCACCAATCGCCAGAGAGATCTGCGGTCACGCTGGGCACGAAATCGTTTAAACTTTTTATGACTAGGCTTCACCAATATTGCAATGTGCCCCGTCCTAGTACTTATAACCTCCTTGGGCGGGGCGTACTTCTCCTCCGTGGGGGTCGAAACAGCGGGAGTTTCAAATGTGGAGAGGTTCTGACTTCGACTAAATTACGTCCAGTGGCGTAAATATAGCTAAAAAAAATTATTTATTTCGCGGAACATTTGTTTTGTGACATGCTTGTCCCAATTAGGCTGTTCACAAAAACACTTTTTTTTTTGCAGTTACCCTTTAAGGCATAACAAACCTCAAATGAAAGCTTGTATCTAAGGCAATTTAAAAATGATAATATTGTTAAGTTAGGTATAGTTTATATAGAAGAAACAACACTGTAAACTTCGAAAGAAATGCTAAAAGTACAAAATTCAACGTCACTTTCAGAAATACGTATTTTTATATTTTTAGCAGTTTTCTATATAAAGAGCTGTATATGTGTTCTTATATATACAATAAAATTTATTTGACATCTATGGTTTCGTCATATTAAGCAGTGCGTTTGAAATGAAGACATATTTGTAGCTCCATTCTAAGATTAAGAGGTATGGGCAGTTGTCAAATCTTTTACGTAATTAATATAGATGCGTGTAACGTGACCATTGCATTTATGATCTACCTCATGTGCCATTTAATAAAAATGAGGCATCACTGGTATGTTATAATTTTTAAAAAAAAAAGTTCATGCGCATGTCCAGTTCACTTACAAAATCTTAAGATTCACAACTCTGTAAATAAACTTATTAAAACGTCTTTCTTTATTTAACAATCATAAAAATCAAGTTTCACAAACCTCTATGTCAAGCAATGAAGGGGCGAGAGAAATTATTTTCAAAAACCTAGTGGTCCAAGTGCGAAATTTTTCTGCATTTATGATTCCACAATTTCGCGTATACCGGCGGCGCTCGTTCAAAACTTCTTAACTTTAATTTTATTTGAGGAAATAACAAAGAATACAGATAAACAGTGGAAATGCATAATAATACATATCATTTTTAGTATTATAAGCTCACGGTAACGTTTATTGTGATAAAAAAACTTGATTGTAAGTATGGTTAACATTACTCTTGAAGATTCGCTATTTTTATTCTTTATTACAACCCTGAAAGACCCGTCTCCGTTTTGAGCCTTCATCCACAAGTGGCAGGATTGAATGTTTTTCACGAGACTAAAAAAATTCCATTCTGTTTTCACTGTGTCACAGTATTAGGTAAGGCATGCTGGTGCACTCTTGAGGAGTACAATTCCAGGCACTTTCGGGACCACTACTCAAGCAAAATCATCAGCACTTCCAATGGTTTCCACTTCTGACGACCTGAGGTCCTGCAAGGAGGCTTGGTGCATGAGGACTTTCCCCACGCCATTACACGCACTTTCGCCAAGTCTCGTAGCTTAAAAAATAATTTGGTCTCCTCTTTTCTCTTCGCCACCTCGTACAGTTGACACCTATTTTTGAAATGACTAGCCTTCCCGTCGGAGATGTGGACAAGTTTTGTAAATATCGGAATGTTTTCTTCCAACTATACTCTTCAACCGTGCGCAGGGCGAACAGTGTGTGTGCTGTATTGTGCACGATGTCGTTTCTGACAACTCCGAAGCTTAAGAGTTTCCGCTCCGTTGTAGCGACGCAGGTAAAGGTAGACACGATTTGGTTCTTCCAATAAAAGCGTTGTACCGCTCGCGGAAGAATGACGCTCGTTTTCAGCAAACTCAAAATGCAATACGATGGTACGAGACTTGAGATGCGACTTTCCTTAGCTTATAGGAAGCCGCTGACCATGTCGGATGTATTAATGGGGGAGTTACTTCGTTACGTACTTTCTGGGATCATTGCAAAATGCGTTACTCCCCATTTGTTTCTTCAGCAGTTCGCTAGATTCCCGAAAAGCTACTTCGATTTATTCGTCTTCCTTCATTGGCAACGATTCCAGGATCAAAGCATCTCTTTTTGGGTCGCACTTTACAGGTCAGCAAAACACACTCCTTAGTAGGATTAGCACACAGGCAAAGTGTCTTAATGTCTTCAAGACTGAATTCCTGGTCGCCCACGTTTAATGTTGAAAGAGTAGTTGCTCTCTCTTTCGGTTTCGGTTAACTATGTCTAACAAACTGGGATGATGTACCAGATATGTGGACAGCATAGAACCTGCCAGAGAATCAAAAGGAAAGGGAAAGGCTGCCGCTCTCGAAGGCGGTGGCACATGTGCTTTAGCTCTGGTAGCGCCTCCTGGTAATCACAGGTTGTCTATAGCTTCTTGCTTTCTATCACGTGCATGGATCGTAATATGGTAGTCGTTTGTAGTGTTCATAGTGACCCTGTCTGTACTTAATGAACAATCACGACAGCTATCAATAAAGTGGATGCGACACTCATATAGTTAAAAAGGGTGGCGGTATGTCTATGTCCCGCTCGGCCCGTGGATTGCCCTTTCGTTCCCCCTTTCCGTCAAAGAAAAATAGCCAATGCAGCTTAAAAAAAAAAAAAATTGGTTTTTTGCTTTATGTTTATACAGCCTTGATGGAGATGCGCCTCAATGGGTAATCGGTCTCTTAGCTGTAGATGAGAAATTTAGCCAGTGCAGTACAACCGCTAACCTGGGGTTTTTAACGTGCATCACGCAGTAGTGATCACACGAACGCGTGCCGGTACGAAACTCATCCAGATCGCAACGAGCGGGGGCGGCGGGGATCGAACCCAGGAGGTTCCCAGCGCAAGCTTTCGCTCCACGCTCCGAGCTGAGACGCGTTAGCCCACTCGGCCACTTCCTCCCCTAATGCAGCTTACGTGAACGTTGGAGGTACTTATATCTCAATGAGAAAAATAAATTATAAAAAAGGACAAAATAGGGAAGAAATGCACATTGCAGAAAAGCGAAAGCAAGCGCCGAAGCGGCGCGATGCTATCAGAACTGGTAGTTTCACCCCATATCATTCAACAAGCTTCGGAACGTTACGTTTGGTTTCGCAAACATAGAAGTGCCGATAGTAAAGACGGATATCAGGAGGTTTCAACAAGCCTAGATTAGTTATCGTGTAAAGGAAGTAGATTGAAAAAGAAAACAATTCATGCACGCTTACTGACGTGCTTGGCGGGCCGTCGCTTTGAAATGTTTTTCCCACAAGTGCTCTATTAACTCGTGAAAATCTTTTAAAACGCCCCAAATGTAGTTTGTTAATCTCATATGACAACGCTTAAACAATATTTAAAACAGTTTCGATTTATGTAGTTTATAGAGTAGGCAAACTGAACGTACGGAAGAACCCCTTATCATGTTATATTACAAACTCTCGATATATAAGTTTTGACGAACTGTGTGTGGACACGAGAACCAATAAAAACTATTGTATTACAAAAATAACTAATAATACTTCAGTGAAAAACGAAATGATAGATGTGCGGCGAAGAATGGAGGTACAAACACCGCTTCTTTTCAGACGCGCTGCTTAATATGACGAAACCATACATGCCAAAGACATTCGGTTGCATCTATAGGAGCACATGAAGAGCCTTTCATTTAACAAATAAAAATAAAAAACGTATTTTCTTACAATTACTTCGAATTATCTACTTTTAGCTATTCTTCTTTTGTTTACAGTTTCGTTTCTTCTACATAAACTATACTTAAATTAACAATAATATAATTTTCAATATGCTTAGATACAAGCTTTCATTTGACATATTTCTTATGCCTTAAATAATCGTACATTGAACGCTAGCTCGATTCAAACTTGACCCATTATTTTCAAAAGTGCAAGATTCAAGAATGTTTTTTGTATATAATAAAGTAAAAAAAAACACTCTAGGGAACTTTAACCCTTCTATATAATGTATTAAAGAATTAAAAAGTTATCATTGTTGTGAAAAAGATAATCTAAACGTTGCGAGGCTTCAAATTGTGTCACTCACGAAAACTGCAAAAATCACAAAACCTACCTTCTACAATTTCGAGGCCCAAAACTCAAAAACAAAACAATTTCCGTAGTTCCAATTTGCTGTTTTGTTCTAGTCACACATTTTCCACCAATATGTGTTTCCAAAACTTTTTGAGAGTCCATCATTTTTTTTTTTTTTTCACGATTTGAGATGAAGGTATTTTAAGGGACTTTGGACGCACCCCCCTAGAAATAATATTGCTCGAGCAGTCCAGCGGACAGCGGCCCGTGTAGCGGGGTTCATATTGCACTTTTTTGTTTTGCTTTCTTACATTTATGAGCAAACCGTACACATTTACGCCTCCGAATAGTGGTTTGTTTGCAACGAAGCAGGTTATATACCTACTTGACCATTGCATGCATGAGATAATGCGCCGAACGAATCTGATACGATGAAAGAGCCTGTGAGCGCCAAATGCAGTTACCAAGTGCTACAAAGAACGCGTCCCGTTTGTAGAGCCTTTAAGAAAAAGCAGGGGGTAACAGAACGTTTTCCGCCCTCAATTATATAAGGACGGCGGAAACACAGAGCAAACATAAAACTTAGCTCGAATGACCAACAATAAGCTTAATGTAAAGCAAAAGAAAAAAGTGGATGAATGCAGAGCACTTTTTTTTCTAATGTGTATCATGCGTTTTGGACCCTTCACATCAACATATATTCCCCAAAGTTCTCTTACAAAGAAGTAGGGGTCGCGACCCTATTGGTTGTCGCACGTCAGCAAGCTCCGAAGTTGTCCTAGTTAATGTGAAATGTACCAGAAACATTTGCCCAAAGCTTTTCTTTGTGAGAATGCCTCATGTACCGTTTGCAATATACTTCAAAAGGTGTATAGTGGTGGAATTCCAGGTTTTCTGCAGGCAGTCTATTTTGCTGGCCGACCCATTTTGAAGGCATGCCCTCCGAAAGTTTGTCTGGAGGCTTCAAGGGCAAATGTGTTTTGTAAAATGCTAAGTGGGCATCACTGGCAATGCTTTCACTGACACTTTATGTAGGGATAAGAAGAAAACTATTACGCTAATGGGAACGTGCATATACACTTAATCTTATTCATCCCCACCTTTCTTCCGACATGAACGCCTCAGTGCATCCCTAAAGTGATAATTTAAACTGAACAACAACAAACATTGCAATGTTCCCTATTCCATAAAATCAATAGGCAATATAATTAAACTTTTTCACGAGTACAGTTTATTCCACGGTTTGAAAAAAAAATTTTTTTTGCATAGAATCTTATGGGACATATTCATAAAATTATCAATTACTGCTTTTCTTGAGAAAATATCGTCATTTCCTCGAGGATCGTAATTACCTGGGTATCATAGAACGCAGATCAATTAGAATATTGATATTTACTTGAAAACTGTTTATTCTAAAGAATGTCCCAGAAACAACGCCCTGTGTGCTGTCCATTTTTTTGTCGTAATTGTTTCCGCCTAAAACGTTCGTGCCACGTTATTCTGAATCCCTATTCTCTAGCACTGGAACAGAATTTTATATAAACATTTTATTTACACGGCCCAATTGCCTAGCTGTATTTCTAAATATCTAACATAAAGAAAAAAACATTTAAATCAAAAGGGAAGGGGGGAGGGGCATATATTTTACAGAACTCTATGCAAACAAAGTGAAACCGTGAGAATAAGAGCCTTTTCTATCTTCATAGTCAAGCCCTATCACTAAGCGGACGCCGATCCCCAGCCAATGACTGCGTTCCTTTGGTAATTTTATGACCCGAAAGATCTCCCTTCGATGCGCAGATGCGGCGGATTCCGACTGTCATGGCCTTCTCCGTCCTGGCCCTCGCTGCTCACAGTAAGTTCGCCTAGAGTCGCTGTCAACTTAAGAAACGAGGGGCGTGACTTTGCGTCTTCACGCCCCTTGGCTACTGATAGGTTCTTCGACGTGCTCATTGGCCAATGACGCAATGTGATTGGCTCAAATCGATAACGGGATCCGCGGGACTGAACACGACCTCATTTTCGGTAACCCCGTTTCATTTTTTGAGCCCCACAGCGCCCGAGGCTACAACGCGATGGCTCCAATCAACCAATCCCAGAAATTCATTGTCTCGGTGCTCGTTTTCTGCCTTGGTTTTGGTGTCACCGGCTATGAAGCACAGGAAAAGCGCCGGATCACGGCAGCATCTTCATTGCGCGTGATTGTTTAGGTCGGTGACGGCAAACGTACAAAGACGACATACGCCGTGACTATGCACTTTTGACGCCGCTCCGTCGGTTCCATTAGATAACAGCAGTGGCTGGGGTAGAGGACTTGAAGTGGAATGGTCTGTATATGTCATCGCTTCCATTGTTGACCCACTAACGCGTGGTTTTCTTTTTTCCCTACTCGCCTACCCAGAACCTCAAGTTACCCTGGCTGATCGAACTATGGGACTCGCTGTGCTCATGTTTGCCTTGCGTTGGAGGCTGGAATACCTGCTGAACCAATTGAAGAAGAGTGGCGACGACGAGCAGAAACGCGACGAATCGATGAAAATGATCGAATACCTGCGCAAAGAGATCAAATATCAGGTCAACGTGTTCTTGCAGCGTACGAACACCCCGGCCACTTCGACCAGTGTGAGCGACGACGCCAAGGCCTAAGGTGATCGGTGGCCGTATTCTCAACAACTGCGGCGGGATCGCCCGAGGAAACACTCGTGGTTCGGGAAGACGCCATCAAAAACATCACGTGCACGAGATCATCGAGAACCGACTCCGATATTGAGAGGCTAATCTAATAATTGTCGACCGAACCAACCCTCCCTCTTCCCCCACCCTCCACACCAAACGAGGCCACTAAGTGAGCCAGGCGTGCGGAGAAATAAAGTACATATCAACAACATCAAGGAGAAACAAGTCGACTAGACGACGAATAGCAATTACAAGTGGTTCAAAATCATCAAGCTCGAATAAGCGGCACACGTCATAACATATGACGATGGATGTCTTAGGGTGAAACCTAAAAGGAATCTCGTTGCATGTCGGGAACAAGAAAAAACAGTATTTCCTAACAACTGCGACAGAATATGTAATAAAATTTCACGTGAAATCCTCAATGCTGGCAAAAAGCTAAAAAATAAGCCCTTCCAAAATCACTTGTCTGACTAAGCGTGGCAGTTTCTTTTTGTCTGTACAATAGACCGATCTCACTAAGCGTTCGGCGCATGCGTGACGCCGCAATAACTTTAGTTCAAAGGAGGCAGACGGCTGTGCATGCAAGGGCTCGAGCCGTCTCGTGCTCTACACGCGTAGAGCTCCAGCGGGGTTGTCACACGTGCAGAAAGACTAAAGTTCCCGCAATGCATTGCGGCAGCGGTGGCGTAGTCAAACTGGCTGGTGAGATCGTTCTATTATATTCTAGGACAGGACTGGTTTTCTCTAAACGAAATAAGGCGCCTTTATCTTAATCATTGGGAATTTAACGGGCCACTAACAACTCCAACATTGATAGCGTTTTGTTGTCTTAAATGCTTCAGGAGCACGTGGTATAACTCCTAAAACATTCATCGCACAAAAAAAAAAAAAAGCTTTTGACCTGTAAAATAAAAATGCTAGGAGTCCAGGTACCCTTCCCCAATCCGAATTCATCGTTTTTTGTTCTTTATTTTCTTTTCGGTGAAGTAGTAGGCGGAGGCACTTTTTAGAAATTTAGAGACGTCGGAAGTTGTATGTATGTCTGTTACAATGATTATCGGCATTAAAAAGCAACTCCACTTTATTTATTTTTTTTTTGCTTTCGAAAAAACAACGCAGTCCTCTTCAGCATCACCTTCAAAGACCACAGGTCAAATATTATGACATTGTTCTGTCTAAATGTTTCTTTTAACAGGGTATTGAACCGAACCCGAACCGTGAACCGAAAACCGGAAAAAACCGTTATTTTCGCGCGAACCGGAGTTGACCCGGAACGAAATAATTTTTCTCGCTCCGGAGCGGAACCGATATGTTTTCCATGCGGTTTTCGGTTCATACGCAAAGTCAGGTTGCGTGAAAAGTGCGTGGTGAAAAACATAGTAACCTGAGAAGTAAACCAAAAAAATTAAAGAAAACAAATTATTTTCGCGCTAACCGGAGTTGAACTGGATCGAATTAATTATTTTTTCGATCCAGGGCAAAACGGATCAATTCTTTTTGTGGTGTTTCGTTCATGTGGGAAGTCAAAAAGCGCTAAATATTGGTAGCGGAAAGCTCTGTAATGTTCCATTATCAGGTTTTCTCATAACGGTCTTCTTCATAATTTATAAAGTTCGTTTCAAGAACTGAAACGAAATGAGCACAGTAACTATTAATTCTCCGGGATTTCTGGTCTTATGTATTTTTTTAACAAATGTCCACATTCGTCTTAACCTTTTCTTGGGGACCGGAAATGGCTTATCAAAGAAAATATCCAATTCGCACGTCAGCAAAAGCGACCAATGCATGAGCCTGTTATATGGCAAAGCAGTGAGTTGGGCTAATTGGTTTTTCACCTCTCTTTGTTCTTTTTTTTTTTTTTGGCGTTCAGTTTCATTTTTGTTTGGTTTTCCTTGTCTTCAATTTTGTAGAGCTGTGTGCAATTTACTTTAAACGCCTTGATTTAATTGTACAAATGATCGAATAAGAGAGCGATACAAAGGCCGATGGATATTTTAGAACCTGCACTAGTTGCCATACCGTGGCGCATCTAATCTGCTTTCAAAATAACTTAGCGGACTTAATATATGTACGAAATTAAAGTCTAGCACCGGGAAGGAGAGGGTGGATTCAATCAACCGTTACAGCTACCGAAAACAGCAAAGCAGCTTCGATCTCTGGTAGCAGAGACTGCAAAGACCGAAATGTTCTCTCCTCAGAAACACAAACATCCAGGGTCACAGCTCTTCTGAGCATTCTTAGACAAGAATCCGCGGCTTTCAAGGGCCACTAACGTGTTACAGTGTAGGGAGGAGAAAAGGGAACGCCATTAAGAACTCTACCCATTGGCGCAAGTAGCACTGGGAGTGCCTGCGACCCAGGCCAGCGTGCAGCGAGCCTTTTCTGCTCTGAAGTTCATTCTATCGTCTCAGAGGTGCAGTGTTTCCCCGGATATGCATGACGACGTCCTGCGTCTTCGGTCAGCTGCCTGACATTGAACTGCGCTTTCACCCACGTCCCGAGGTGCCCCAGCACTAACTCGTTCTTTCTACACAGTAATGTGAGCCTTTGCTTCTATATGTAACACATTTATAAAATATGCATAGTTCATCTTTTGCTGTCGTCAATTGTTTTTGTAGTATATGAGTACGAACCGGTTCGAACCGGTTTGAACCTTTATTTTTTCACTCCGGAGTTGAACCGGAGCTGAACCGTTTTCCCTGAACCGGAACGAAAACCGGAACGAAAAACATTTCGGTTCGACACTCTGGTTTCTTAAACGGTCCGGCAAACTGTGGAACGCGCGAACTTGCCGAAATCGGTTGACTCTAGCGGGCCGATTGATGCGCAGTAAACAGCGCAGTCAAGGCTACGGTGTTGGCGTAGCCAAAAGCGCCGTCTCCCGCGTCACCACAACCGCCGTCGTTGTACCGTGTTTGTAGTTTTTAATGCGAAAGCATTACCTGTCTCATGGAGCGAGCCGACGTCATCAGCTTTGAAACTGCGCCAAACGTCACTTTGAATCCTTTCTCCAAGTCAAGCCAGATGAAGCCACGGCACCTTTTACACTTCGGTCCCGTGGGCTGGCGCGCGTCGACGAGGCTCCCATTCGCCGGACATGCAGCTCCATGGGGTGGCCGGTCGTTGAAACCGACGCTGCGCGTCCGTTTCAGCGGCCGGCCACCCCATAGCACTGCGTGTCCGTCACCGCGCCAACGCGCGGAGAGGTAATACAGGTACATGCTTTCACATTCACGACTCATAAGAAGTGCTTAGGTGTACCTCGAGCCTTTTTTTTTTTTTTTTGCCTCTTCTGACGCGGCGCTGACGAATCGTGGCATACGACATTACGCGTCCCGGTCCCTCGGTTCCGCTTCGTCCCGCCTTTTAGCATAGGGCCCTTTGGAGTTTCGTTCACGTTCGCACTACGTGTGCAGACTCCTACCGCGGTTGTGCAAACGTCGCCGGATATCGAAGACACTAAAACGTGACTCCGGTGCGGACGACACTTGCGCTCTGCACACGCCCGTTCCGACGGTTGCCCGCCCCAATCCCGCCATGTCGCTTAGAGGATCACGCAACCACTAATACCACGTGGTATCCATGTTTTTGGCGGCCCGAGGCCAATGTTGCAAGACGGAGCCGAAGTTTCGGTTTCGGTTTCTAATCTTGTTTAAAGAAACACTGACAGGTGTTTCATTACGGTGTCAGAAGGCTACCCACTCAATGTTTTGCTACAGCGTCGCGTAGATTTTAATGAAATAAACAACCGCAAATCCTCGAAACCGATATCGACTCTTCTTTTTCGTCTACATTCATGAATTGAACTTTTTTTTTACTTTTTATTTTATAATTATACCCTCTACGTTCAGCTGGAAACCTTCAGAAGCATGTCAAACCAACCAACTCAGCTCCAGGCAGTCACTAACTATCTTTTCTGTTATCGTTCGTACCGAAAACAAAAATCTAGGTGTGATTACGATTCACGCTGCTTTTAGACTCCTGGGCCAGCGTCCTAGGGCTAGAAACCTGGTGCAGACTTGGGAACGAGCGCTCGGTTTTAGCACCTAATCGAGTGCTTACGAATTTTGCTTTTATACAATTTTAATGAAGACCTGAAATTTATCTATTCAACATGTCAATATTCATCCATCTTAATTCTTGTGGGTGGCCTCTATAGTCTACATGAAATCTAAGAAAAGAGTCAAGCAGTGGCATAACCTGCCACTGCTTGACTCTTTTTTTTTTAGACTTCAGTAAAAGAAAATTAGGTAAAAAAAAATTCAAATCTTACCCAAAGAACAATGCAAAACAAGCGAATGCGAGATAAAAATCTCCATGAAAATACACAAGCACACAAGACGTTAAAGGGACACTGAAGAGGTATTTATGTTCGCCTAGGTTTTTATTTGTACATTATATATGATAGCCCAACTACCAAGGACACAATATGCGGCTCAAAATTCGTTTTCTTTCAGCCTGCAATCCGTCGATCGAGAACTGGCCGGTTTGAGTCGCGCTCACTCTGTTCTCCGTGGTCACGTGCTGTTTTCTATGGTTTAGACAGAACCACCAAATGTAATCAAAGTCATGGGTCATCGAAGGCACACACGATATTAAAAATAGAAAAGGAATATGATACCCATTTTTGTGGCTTCTAAAAAGCTGCAAATACAATGATTGAAAGAAAAAAGAAAAAAAAAAGTTGCACTGCCACGTGAATTCCGTCAAACTCTCTACTCCTCTACATTTCTTCTTCCTCCTCAGTCTAGTTTAAGTTTCGGTTTCGAGTAAATGCGTTTTTTTTTTTTTTTATTAAACATATGCGTGATGCTGTAGCAAAATATTGATTGGGTGGTCTTCTGACACCAGAATGAATCGCCTGGCAAAAACTAAAAATGAATTTTGGGGGTGTCAGTGTCCCTTTAAAGAGAACACGATCAAAGTCACAATTTTCTTTATTTTACAAAATTGCCAGCCAAGTAAAAGGCCACGGCAAAAGTATGCACTAAAAGTAGAACACATGCTTAGTATATAACGAAATAGATCAGACGATGAAAAAAGGAGATGAATGACACAGAGACACACCGTACACCATCAAAATGATTTCTCAACACTTCACAAATGTACATGTAGCTTTACTGACAGGTGCAGTCACTTTTACGTATCATAAAATACTTCTAAAGCACTTACAGCTTCTAATGCTGTGACTGATACGGTACACCTGAAGACTGAATGAATTGTACAAACCACAATTGGGACTAAACATCAAGCTCCTTGATGAGACGGGTCTGCAGGTATCCGACTTCAGATGCGTACTCAAGAGAAGGATGCACAAGTGATATATGCTGCAAGTTTGACTCGTCTTTCATGCTGAAGAATCCGAGTGCATTATATCTGACACGAATCTTAAGTCCTGGAGATGCCAATGAAGTGTGCGTTCTACAGGCAAAAGCTACCCAAATTCCCCAGTAACACTTTGAAACCATGGGAACCACAAGAAAGATGCATCTTAAGAAATGTCTCGAGGGTGCCTTTACTCCATGCAGTCCCCTTCATAGTGGACTTTTCGATACACTTAAGTTGATATGCAACGAGAAAGCGCTTAAGTCCAAATTTTAAATTGTTCTCTTCACATTGCAACTGATACTCCTATCGTTGCACCTACCGTATATCAGTTTTTTCTGCATTGAATATAGTTGTCTTTGTATCTCTTTGTTATTCATCAGTACATTAGAAAGAATGGCATTCTGATGATACTGCCTGATGCCAAGTGTAAACAGTGTTCCTGAACAAGAAAAAAATATTTAGTCTTGTTAAGTGGCTAAAAGTGAAACAATAAGCTCGGGTGTAAGTAACAGTGTGTAACTGTCTGCACTCCGTCAGGAAATAAACAGCAGTCAAAAATGAAAACTCAACAGCAGTATAGCTGTTGCTGCGGCAATCTGTCCAGGACAAGCTGAGGTAGCAAGGGTCTGTAGGACGCTGCTCAGACCTTGCTGGGGGAGCCATGGGACGGCACACACTTCTAGAATGAATAAACGAACAGAGACGACAGTCGTTGTTGGCGTGCGTCGGTCAACCTCGAAACAGTATTATTGTGCTAATCTCACCAGCAGCTGGGGTTTTCGAACCAGACTGCTCTGGGGAAGTTAGGTTCTGTACAGCACCGCCTGAGCACTTGCTGTGGTGCCTCAGGTGGAGGCACTCGCCTAGAATTGACAAAGACGGCATTAGTGGTAGGTGAACCTCAGTCGACCTGGAAAGAGTATCAGACTGAAAACTCACCAACAGCTGCGGTCACTGCGGTAAATTGCCCCGAGGAAAAAGCTCCGGTCGGACCTTGCTGGGGACCCTCGGGAGGACACGCACACCTAGAATGGACAGAGATGGCACTACGACCACGAAACAGTATCGGACTGCCAAACTAACGAGCAACTGCGGTTGCTGCAGCAGTCTCACCTGGGGATATTTCCGTACTGTGGGCATTGCATTGTGGCGTACTATTGAGACTTTGCTGGGGGTGCCTTGGGGACTTTAGGGAGCCAATGAAAACAAATAAATGAATTTGCATTCTGTAAAGGAGGCATTCAAAATCATCAGTTTGTGCACCGCGTATTGTAAAACTGATGTAACGTGCCTTACTGAAGAAGAAAAATGATTTGGGAGATGTTTTATTATTTAGATTTCCAGTTCCCTTGCAGTGGTGGTTTACTTTCTTGATTGATGGTAACGAAAACATAAATGTTTGGGAGAGCATCTCTCCTTAATTTTTGCTCTCCTTCGTTTTACATGATTAGTGTTTTGAATTGTTCGATACTGAAGTGGTTCTGTAATAGATTTAAGAGATCGCATTTCAGTCGAGAGCGCATCATGTAGCGGCCGCCCCAAACGCCCGTTTTTGCAGATTATAGGGTATCCTGTCAAAAGACCTACACGTGAGGTCTGCATGCTGTCAAAGCTGCTGGCGTGAGCGTGGGGTTCATCTCAAATGTTTTGTTTGCTTGCGTTCTCGTTTCAATAAGACTGCGAGCGAAGGAGAGCCTCTTGACGCGACGAGAGCGAACGCACTTTGAGCGGGCTAAGCACATGCGCTCGGGCAATAAGAGCGTCGTCAGAGAAAACACACTCGTGCTTGTCGCACCGGCTGCGCTCGCACTTATATTGAAAAGGGGTATAGATACATCCACATGCTGGCGTCCGCAGCCGCGGCAGCGTTACGAGCTATGTGTGCGAAACAAAGTATGGTACGCAAGCACGTACGCAACACTTGACGAGCGAGCGTACTCCGCACGCACCCGAGTACTACGCCAATGCTACAAGCACGAGCAGGAACAAGCCGTTTTGAACGACGCTTACTTCCACGGCCCGGGCGTCCTTGCATGCCAAGTCGGCAGTGTTCTGCTCACTATTACATCGCTCGCGCTCACGGTGGAATGGAGTGCTTAATTCGCTCTAAAGAGCTGTCTTTTTGAATGCTGGTGAGTTTTATACATAGCACCTACCTCGCATAACTTTGCGGCTCCCGTCGGGTTGAAACCTTTTCGACCGACTCGGTGAAGCAAGATCTTCCTCCGAGGCTCATTTTCCGTTCCAGAGGGAACACTGAAAAGGTTTCCGGCTGAGTTTTCTACAGGCGCAGTAGCTACAGCTTGGGAATGTGATGGCGACCGGAAGTCCAAAACCGAAAGCCGGACGTCACGTGTCGACTGGTTAATACTGTGCGCGGCGGCTAGTTCAAAAAACGGCGCCACTTTTCCAGGTTACATGGGCTTTAAAGATATCCAGTGCCGTGTATTGGGAGAGTTTGGCCATTCAATCGTTTGAATAGGCGAGCATATCGTGGCCAACCACAGGCTGCGAAACAGCCCCTAGCGGTGGTCGTGAGCTTTAAAAGTGCGATTTGACTAATTTAAGCCGTTTTAGCGTCGCTGGAGTAGAAAGGTATAACTCTTGGTGACTGAAAACTCGGCACTTGTGAGGTTTTCATTATGTCCATATTCAACGATAGAATAAATGAATGTGCGCTCAAACCAGAGCAAACTGCGTAGTTGCGATCATTGCTGTTGCGAGATTGAACGTTTCTATTTCACGCTTTAAATGTCGTTTGCAATGTTGTGACGTCGAGGACTTCTGATTGGCCGAAGCTCTGTCGCACTTTTAGTTTACGCTCTAACCGAGAGGGGCACACTCGGCGCTGGCGCAACACCTCCTACAAAAGAAGGCCGTAGCGCTCCCAGTGGTTACGTCACAATGTCAGAGAAGGAAGGCCATGGCGCAACTACGTGAGAAGATATCTGGTATCGACGTGAAAAAAAAAAAGTTTCTTGTAGAGCGGCGCGGCGTAGCTCGTGTTCGTTTATCCGATATTAATATACTTTTTAAAAGCGCAGTCTTGTACAATTTTATATATATATATATATATATATATATATATATATATATGATATAAACATAATCTACAACGCGTTACCAAGGTTGAAAGTACTAAATTTATATTTACAATTATCCCCGTAACCGCGGGACTATACGTGCAGTCCCGCAGTTCCCCAGACTTTTCGAATGAACTGGCTCCGATGTGACATTTTCTTCCCTCATACGGGCTCCGATTCTGGTATATTTACGTTGTGTGCGAGCTGGTGACTGTCTGAAAGGGGACGTTGACACATTTCAGAAGGGAAGGGGACGGGAAAAAGATCCAGTCACCGTTGCAGGGAGAGCACAAGAGCAAGAGATAGGTCGGCAACGTTAAGCCTTTCGTCCCGCACTGCAGCCGTTGCTCCCGTGTGTGGTTCTTTTGATTCTTCTTTCCTTCTTCCCGTCGTTTTTCTGTCGTCACCGCAGTCTCGGGTAGTTTTTTTTTTTTTTTTTTTGTTCGCTTGATACTGCGGCATTTACGTGGATTCCTGGAACAAGTCCTGCTACGGTTTGAGTGACGTGTGTGGCAACTAGTTAACGATGACACTGGTCGATTATCGATAGACCTCTCTCTCGAAAGAGAGAGACTTCTTGGAGTTCGTGTTCAAATGTTTTCGTGACGGATATTGTGGGACGTATGGATATGATCGACAGGTGAAAAACGACTTATTTACGGGCTTTCTTGGTCATTTAGGACGTGAGTAAAGTGCTAAAGTCGTTTTTCTTTTTTTTCTTTTAAATCTCGTGATAGAATGGAATCTTGTTCGTCGTCGTTATCTCTGTGCAGTTGCGTCGATATTTGTAAATATGCGTTTTAATATTCTAGTTTTCACTGGAAGGTGAATAACAAGTTTGTGTGATTATTGAAAGAGCGTTGTTTGTGGTTATGTGTTTATTTATACTAATGTTATTTTATTGCCTTTACCGCCCTTATACTAGAATCTCAGCTGTATTAAGGTAATAGTATTATTGTATACAAAATAAGTTATATTTTGTTCTAAGGCAGCTCGAGCCCATAGGGAGAAGTAAATTAGTTGACTGTAAATAGTAATTTTAGTGCTCCTGCCACACGGAAAAGTTAATATATTTCATTAAATGATATGGGATTTAATCAGCTCGAGTCTTGAGTGATTATACGAGCGTAGCAAACTGACTTGTCGACCCCATAATGTCGTTCGATCGAAATTACAAAAGTTTGCCATGTGGCCGGGGTTTAATGCAAGAATTCAGTGACTGCACGCGATAACATCGCTTACATGATCGTAAGTGACACTTGTCTAGCCGTGTCCTCGTTGACTACGCATAAATGATTTCAACTGTGATCTGTTTTGCTGTGTCCAATCACTGCGTGTGTCGCCATTTTGTCGAAGTATTTCTGTATAAAATATGCATTCCTACAGCAATAATTGCGTGACTGAATGTTTTCGACTTAAAACAATCACATTTTTCTATAGATGTCTTATACGCATACTTTGTGCCATTTTGTACCGATTATTTAACGGTGTAATATTTTGCCCGTGTAATAAAGGGTTTTCTAGACCCGTTGCTATGTGCAGCTCTAATTTTAGCTAATAAGAGACACGCGCATGTGACTAAAAGCGCGTTACGACGGTCGATCCACGCGCGTTGCCTCCGCTTCGACGCGCGCCCCCGATGGCCTTCCTTTGCGACATCACGAGAGGAGCGCTACGGCCTTCTTCTCTATGAGGTGTTGGCTGGCGGCGACCTTCGCTCCGCCCATTGGCCAAACTCGCTCAATATACGGCTTTGAAGTATGTATGTATGTATGTATTTTGTGGCGCATTCTCTTTGAAACGAGAGTCTACAATAGACACGCCCCCACGCCCCCCCCCCCCCCCCCCCCCAAAGAAAAAGAAACAGTTTTAGAAAAGGAGTCGTTCCATCCCACAAGTTCCCACGTGAATAGACCACCAAGCTTCAAGCCTCTGTTTGGAACACGTGATGCAGTTCTGTCCTTCTGTAAACCCGAGGGCCTGGTCGATGCTTGTGCCGACTCTTGGTGCAGGCACAAGTGCCGGACACTCGAGAAGCAAATGTGGAACTGTTTCTTCCGCATCAGCACATGCACTGCAGCGCGTGTCCGTCACGTTGGCGTCGTACTTCCGTCGGTAAAGTCGGGTGCGCAAGGCCCCACCTCGTGCCTCGATGAGGAGTCTGCTGCCCAGTGTATTCCCACAAAAGGTGATGGGTGCGATTTCGTTTTTAAAAGATGCATAAAGGTGCATGCTCGTGTGTCTTTGCATCTCTTCCCTCCATCGTTGAGCCTCTATGGTCTTGATTTGCGATCGCACCTGGGTGACCCATTCTTTCTTAGACGTAGGCTCGGCGACCATAGCGAAAGCACCATACTTCGTACCAAGCCGGATGACACGTCGCCTCCATGTTGTGTGAACGTTTTGTAGGTGGATGTACACGAATACCCGTCTCGCCCAGCAATCTCCATCCATATGTCGCAGTCGGGCGTAATATTCCATCTTACTGCTGGCCTCCTTGCGCCTCGAAAGTAGACCAGCCGAGATCTCCCTGAATCAGCTCATTTGCCACTCGTCCGTGACATCCCAGCGCCTGCCTTCCGATCTCCCTTTGGCGGCGTTCTAGGTGTTCACGAATCTCGCTGGGGACGCAGGTGACGGCATTGGCGAAAGTTAATCCAGGAACTGCCACAGCTTTCCAAAGCTCCCGGGTGATGGCGTACCGATCAGAGCTCCAAAGGCTTCTTCGACGGAGTACGTTTCGCTTTCGCAATGCTGACGCCTTGAGATTTGTGTAGTGTTCAGCCAGATAGTCCTCTGAACTGGTGAGTGTCACACCAAGGTATTTATACTTTCTGTCAACCGGAAGCACATTGCTCTGGATGGTAAGGGACCCAAGGCCTTCGCACTGTGCCGAGAACTGTACAACAGCCGACTTGCTGGCATTAAATTGAAGCTGGAGTCGATCCGCTGCCGCTTCACACGCCAACGACAGTAACCTTATATCTGGTACACTGTTGGCCATCAGAACAATGTCGTCTGCGAAAGCGAGCCCGGGAAGTTGTCGTACTATTACGTCCCCGTGTTGCTTGTGTTGCAAAGTAAACCCAACGCCAGTTTGTTCCAGTGTCCTCTCCATGCCGGGTGTATATAGCATGCAGAGAACGGGAGACAACGGGCAGCCCTGACGTAGACCCCTGCGCACCGGAACGTCTGCAGATGTGGCACCGTTGAACGTTGACATCACGCTATTGCCATCATACAGTCGCTGAATGAGCCTGACCCAATCATCCGGCATGTTGAGCTGCCGAAACCTCCTGTGTGGCGAAGAATGGGGGACACTGTCATAGGCCTTCGCAATGTCTAAAAAGTAGGGGTGAGCGAATATTGAAATTTTCGAATACGAATCGAATGCGAATAAGACAAAAAAAACGGGGTTCGAATATCGAATCGAATATCGAATATGTGTCTAGTAATAAAAAAATGGCAAAACAAGAGGTAACAGCAGATTTTATTGCTTTTTTTTAAATAAATCAATGAAACTGAATTTTACTGGGCTGCAGCAGGCTAAAGATACTTCTAATAATGCACTCATTACAAATTATCCTGTAGGAAAATTAACTGCTCAACGTGTTCAGAAAGTAAGCACTCCCTACGCGCCGTGACAACATTTCCGCCAGTAGAAAGACCCTTTCACTCGGGAAACCTGCGAACTTTCACTAAAGTTCGAAGAAGTTTGACTTATGGACAGTGTTGCCCGCTGCTACATGAATATTTCGAATTTTGGGAAACAAATAATTTAGAAACTAGTTTATTTTATAGTTATAAAATGATTATACCAATGTTTACGCCATATAAAAGCGAAAATATGCGCTTTTAACGCTTTCATTAGTTATTGATGTGAACCAGTGATGCCAATAAACCCAACCAATATTGCACTTTTCCTCCGCCAGATGAAGTCAACTAATTTTTTTTTTTTTTTTTAATTTTTGCGCATGCGCACAAAAGTTTAACTTCGCTCGAACCTTTGTCGAACATCACGTTGAAAGTTCGAAAAAGTCGAAGTTGGTCGAACTCGAACCTGGGCAGGTTCGCGACATCCCTGACTGCGCGGGAGTGGCAGGAGTTGTTGTCAATGGCGATGCAATATTCTGCTCGCACCTAGCTTTTTTTAAATTTTATTTGCAAACATTTATATTAGATAACAATCTCGAAATATATTTTATATTTATATTTCACTCTCGAGGTTTATTTTATTGTATCAATTCATAGAACGCGCAATTACATCACATATTGCTATAAAAGTGTCACACACCAAAGGGCTTGGTTAAAAAGAAACCGAAACTGATCCTGTCTTGCTGCCATCGGACAGATAGAAACGAAGCAGACCGATATCGCACGCATCCTACGCCTTTCTTAGTGAAAAAACATATTCATACGGTAATGCGTGACAGGCGGATTATTCGTTACTTGCTCGAATATTCGCAGTTTGTGCGAATATTCGCCGTTTCTCCCGAATATTCGGGAACTTCCGAATATGCAATTTTCGAATCGAATACATTTCGAATAAGGAAAATATTCGATTCGTATTCGAAATTTCGAATATTCGCACACCCCTACTAAAAAGCAACATATTAAATTTCTTTTTTCCTTTCGCGCGACCTCTATACACTGCGTCAGCGTGAACAAGTTATCATCTAGCCGACGATCTTTGCGGAAGCCGTTTTGCAATTCCGTGAAGGCACCATTACTATGAAGCTATCTGTATTGATGCGCCATCTTCCGATAGGTGCAGCAAGCCGACGACGGCGTCATTATTTCGACCAAGTGTGTCGTCCGCTTTCCGCGCCTTTCGGGAGATGGCGCCACAAACAAAAGCGTCCGCCATTGGCTATGGCAAGAATGTTGATATTACTTTTCATGAGAGAGCTCCAGGTTGAAATTGCACAAGGTAAAATCCACTATTAAAATGTGCCATTTAATGAAACTTTAAATTGCTGTACAAGCAGACGCCAATTTTTTCACCCAATTTTAGAGCGAGCTTAGGTATCGATAACGCCCTATACAAGGTATGATTTTAATTCGGGCATATTTTAAAATAAAAAGAGAATGAGGGACGAGTGTTGTTTCGACCATGTATTTTCTAACCTCGGCGGACATTAGATGAGGGGATAATCGTCATATTCAGTAGGCTATTAACTAAGTTATGCCAATTAACTTTTTGCTGCTTGGTTTTAAAGGCCATGTAGCCGCGTGCATGACCGAGAAGGAGTCTTCTCCTGTCATCTAGAAGGTTAGTGTTTACTCATACACTGAACATAAAACGTTAGGAGGCCCGAATGACCTTGCATAGTCAGTCTTGCCTTAGCTCTTTCCCGAACATTTTAGGCCAAATATTCGAGAAGCCAAGTTTAGTAGATAAGAAGCCGAGAGCGGTATTGCCAATATATTCATTCTCGCCCAATACAGCTGCCCCGCCGACGCATCGTCACTCGCAGCTGCCGCCGTCGACGGTCGCTGCTGCTTTCTCAACGTTGGTTCTTTTATTTTCAGTTCATTATTAATCGTCTGTTCGCTTTCATCCGAGACAATATTGCGATTGCAGTATTGACGGCAAGTACAATTTGAGGCCAGACCAATTCAAATATGCAAAAATATAATGTTTTTTTTTTTAAATATTACGATAAATTTTAACGCTTTTGAACCCGACTTAAAAATTGTGCGCCAAAAGCGCGTCGCAAGTCATATCCACAATGACGCTTAGAAGAGTGACGTAGTCGTTTCAATAATGTCGTCACTATCTCGGCAGCGTGTCCTTGGAGGGTACGCACACGACAAAGGGACGATGTGACCGTAACGACTACGTCACTCTTCTAAGCCTCATTGGGGACAGTGCTTTTGGCGCGCAATTTTAAACCGGGCTAAGCATCGCAAAAATGTATCAAACAATATTTTAATATTACATTTTTCAGTATTTTAATTGGTCTGGCTCTAATTGTAATTGCTGTCAGTATTTGAATTGCGTATTTAGTTAATTATTCAACTTAGCATTAATATTATTCCATCATCTAACGTCCACCGAACCTGATAAATGCAGGGTGTAGACATCACACGTCCAACTTTCAACTCCTGTCTTCTAAAAACCTGTTCGAATTAAAATCAAACACCCGGAATATACAGAGTGTAACACAAAAAAAAAAAATGTTTACACCAAAATGGCCCATGAAAATCAGTGGCATTAAGTACCAAGCTTAAACATTTGTCAAAGACGCATTTTGCTAGTCCAATAATATACTAAAACTTCAATTCGCTATCCCCATTACAACTAAAATGATAATTCAAAAACTGAATTTTTCAATGTTGGAGCGGCAGCAGATTAGGAGGATGGGACGACGGCCAAGTTTGTCCAGCTTATTCAGAGATGGCGCCACCAACCCGGGCAAGCCACGCAGTGGTTGCAAGTTGCCGGCGTTCGCATAAAACTCTCTTTCAAGCGCGTTTCAGTTCGATTTCTCGATATCCTCGAAAACGCAAGCTGAAAACTAGATTCTCAGCTAGTGTTTTCAGCGAGCCTAACGCAATTGATAGTAATAAATCAAGACGCTTAATGCTGCTTTACAAATCACTTACTCTTATTGACAATTGTTTCTTGCTTTCTGTATCTGCTCCCAGGTCCCTCAAGAGTGATTCGCTCGACGCGCCGCCGGACGGCTGCTTGGTAACTGAATCGGGATACGTTCGTTTCAACGTCACTAGAAACGTAAAAACCAACGAAAAAAACTCTTTTTGTAGTAACTTTTATTGGAGATTAGTACAAAATGGGGGCGGGTGATGTTTTCTAAAATTTTTAGTTTTCAAGGTTTTGCAGCACAATTAATATTGTTTTTATACAACCACGCCTCAGCGGGGATTTCAGGTAGCGCGTCCCGACCTAGGCGCATTTTAACTGTGGGGGTATTACTAGGGAGCCTTCATGTGCGCTTTGCTAGGGTGATGCCACCCCTTGTAATACCACTCGCCGACAAACCAGCAGCCATTTTGGTTCTCGGCGATAATCCGTGGGGCTTATATCCCTCCCGGAAACAAGCACCTTATCTCAAAAGTTCGGAGCAGCGTTGTGGAACCCACGGAGGGAGGATTAGCATTTTCCCCCTCGGATGGGATTACCGATGGACACAAAGGTCACTTTCCGGCGCACGGGGAAACAATGAGAGGAACAAAATGGCGGTGGAAGAGGGTGTGGGAAAGGGAAGCAGGCAGTTGGCATCACTCTATGCGAAGCGCACATGAAGGCACTCTAGGTATTACGCGGCGCGTCCGCAAGGGAGACGGGGGTGGAACCTCTGTAACCCGATTGAAGCCAAAAATAGATGTCGCGTGCAGTTCCTCGAGTGACCGCTGCGGGAGAAATGGCGGCGTTGTGATCGCCATTTGGCGCTTCAGCTGTGCTCTTTAGAATTCACAGTTATGAAACGGAGATATAGATGGCGCTTCGAACGACTCCAGGCGGATTGAGGTGAGTGAGGGGGGGTACCCCCCTCCGCGGGAGTTCCACAACTGAGGTAATCTAGTAACGTTGGTACGCACACGACAAAGGGACGATGTGACCGTAACGACTACGTCACTCTTCTAAGCCTCATTGGGGACAGTGCTTTTGGCGCGCAATTTTAAACCGGGCTAAGCATCGCAAAAATGTATCAAACAATATTTTAATATTACATTTTTCAATATTTTAATTGGTCTGGCTCTAATTGTAATTGCTGTCAGTATTTGAATTGCGTATTTAGTTAATTATTCAACTTAGCATTAATATTATTCCATCATCTAACGTCCACCAAACCTGATAAATGCAGGGTGTAGACATCACCAGTGTTGGGAAGTACTTCAAGTACATTGTACTTAAAGTACTACTTCAAGTAGGTTTAAGAAAGTTGTACTTTACTTGAAGTACATTATTTGAGTATGTACTTGTACTTTACTTAAAGTATTTTTTTCTGGTACTTTCCGAGGAAAGTACAATTTCCGATATCAAAGTACATTTTCCAAATTTGGTTTTGTTAGATTTGTATCACGAAATGATGCTTTGTCAACTCCGAAGAAATACTGGGAGGGATATTCTACTCTCACCAGAGACGTGAGCAGACGATGCATCGCTCCGCTTGTTCTGGGGGCGGCTTCCCCGTAGCTTTTTTGAACTCTGGCTACTTCTCGGTCGGTCAGCGCAAGCGTGGAGGTTTAAAATATTAGGAGAACAAAATTAATCATAATCTAGCACCTGAAACTGTGGTGCGGAACAATTAAACTTTCAAGTCGAGGAAAAAGACAACAGAGGAGAGCGTCACAATGTTTTGGGACAGTCTCTTTTTTTCTTTTTCTTCGACTTGAAAGCTCCTTAATTTTTTGCAACGCAGTCTCAGGTGTCACATTATGATTTATTATCACCAGCTTACTTTCACACTCACTTTCACACTCCTCTCTGAGAGACTTGCTTGCGGAAGCTACGGGGCTGACGTCATGCTCTCTCCTAGTACAAGCGGCGCCAAATTCAGAAGAGGGACTTCTGAATTTGGCTTCATTCCTGAAAATAACTACCCTGTGGCCACCTGACTTTATCACATATTCGCTGCTGTTTTTAAAAATAGGTCATGCACCCCTGATTACTCCTGGACAATGCATACCAGTTAAAAATCACAGTATAAGGGAATTAAAGGACCTCATGAAAGATCGTGTTTAAAATACTTGTACTTTACTTTGAAAGTACATTGTATTTATAGTACTTTACTTCAAGTACATTGCACCCAGTGTACTTGCTACTTTACTTAAAGTACATCACGTCTCATTTACTTTGTACTTTACTTGAAGTAACCTTTAGATGTACTTTACCCAACACTGGACATCACACGTCCAACTTTCAACTCGTTTCTTCTAAAAAACCTGTTCGAATTAAAATCAAACACCCGGAATATACAGAGTGTCACACACAAAAAAAATGTTTACACCAAAATGGCCCATGAAAATCAGTGGTATTAAGTACCAAGCTTAAACATTTGTCAAAGACGCATTTTGCTAGTCCAATAATATACTAAAACTTCAATTCGCTATCCCCATTACAACTAAAATGATAATTCAAAAACTGAATTTTTCAATGTTGGAGCGGCAGCAGATTAGGAGGATGGGACGACGGCCAAGTTTGTCCAGCTTATTCAGAGATGGCGCCACCAACCCGGGCAAGCCACGCAGTGGTTGCAAGTTGCCGGCGTTCGCATAAAACTCTCTTTCAAGCGCGTTTCAGTTCGATTTCTCGATATCCTCGAAAACGCAAGCTGAAAACTAGATTCTCAGCTAGTGTTTTCAGCGAGCCTAACGCAATTGATAGTAATAAATCAAGACGCTTAATGCTGCTTTACAAATCACTTACTCTTATTGACAATTGTTTCTTGCTTTCTGTATCTGCTCCCAGGTCCCTCAAGAGTGAGAAGAAGCGTACTTTCCCCCCATGCCTACACTACTCACCCACACCAGAGCCGTATATTAGGAGCAGAGCCGTATATTAGGAGAGTTTGGACAATAGGCGGAGCAAAGGCCGCCGCCAGCGCCGAATATTCCCCCCACGCTTAGAGCGTAAACTAAATTTGTGACAAAGCGTCGACCAATCAGGAGACCTCTACTCCATCTCACAAATGTCGACAGTGAAGACAAAGGCACAGGCGCGTGAGCCTAGCT
Source organism: Ixodes persulcatus (assembly GCA_013358835.2). Classification (NCBI taxonomy): domain Eukaryota; kingdom Metazoa; phylum Arthropoda; class Arachnida; order Ixodida; family Ixodidae; genus Ixodes; species Ixodes persulcatus. The sequence goes on from JABSTQ010011379.1 coordinate 160,152, forward strand.
CAGCGAAACGCTATTGTTTGTACGAGACCTCGTGCATAGGAGGCACTTTCCAAAGCCACGCGCTCGTGCCCATGCCTTTGTATGCACTGCTAGAACAGCGTCCTGAGACTGGCTGAAAGAAAGCAGTGCAAAGGGTGGGGTGCGCGAGCGTCTTGAGACGCGGAGTTCCGCTCGGCACGGCTCAAATTATAGACGCTTTCAGGCAGCTGTGCATGGGCGCCGCCATAACCGACCTTCAGTTTTTGTTCCCTCTTATTCCGTTCGCTCCACTTCATCATTATCACAGTAGGTCAGGTCATTGCCATTTTAGATTCTACCGCGTCCTTCTCCCCAGCATCGGCCGTTGTGGAGACTCGTCAACGCCCGCTTCAGTGGATCGGCATTTCGGTAAGACAAGAAAAGGTCGGCTATGGCGGCTCAATTTGGCGCGCGCTGAAAGCGTCTATACTTCGTTTCACTTTACCTTCGAGCGAAGCCAAAACTAGAAGCGCGAGACCAGCGCTTTTTGCATTTCTCCCCAGCTCGCGCGCTCGAGCAAAGCCTGAACGCACGGAGCTTCCGTGCTCGCGCTTCCAGTTTTGCCTTCGCTCGCACATAAGGTGAAACGAAGTATAGTCGTATAGTCGTGGCACAAATTTAGAGCACGCGACCACCGCTAGGGGCTGTTTCGCGGCCTGTGGTTGGCCCGAGATGCTCGCCTATTCAAACCAATGTATGGCCAAACTCAGAGTTTGGACAATAGGCGGAGCAAAGGCCGCCGCCAGCGCCGAATATTCCCCCCACGCTTAGAGCGTAAACTAAATTTGTGACAAAGCGTCGACCAATCAGGAGACCTCTACTCCATCTCACAAATGTCGACAGTGAAGACAAAGGCACAGGCGCGTGAGCCTAGCTCAGCGAAACGCTATTGTTTGTACGAGACCTCGTGCATAGGAGGCACTTTCCAAAGCCACGCGCTCGTGCCCATGCCTTTGTCTGCACTGCTAGAACAGCGTCCTGAGACTGGCTGAAAGAAAGCAGTGCAAAGGGTGGGGTGCGCGAGCGTCTTGAGACGCAGAGTTCCGCTCGGCACGGCTCAAATTATACTTCGTTTCACTTCACCTGCGAGCGAAGCCAAAGCTAGAAGCGCGAGACCAGCGCTTTTTGCATTTCTCCCCAGCTCGCGCGCTCGAGCAAAGCCTGAACGCACGGAGCTTCCGTGCTCGCGCTTCCAGTTTTGCCTTCGCTCGCACATAAGGTGAAACGAAGTATAGTCGTGGCACAGATTTAGAGCACGCGACCAATGCTGGGGGCTGTTTCGCGGTCTGTGGTTGGCCCGAGATGCTCGCCTATTCAAACCAATGTATGGCCAAACTCTCTCAATAAACGGCTCTGACCCACACTTGCCAAAATCGGTGGCGCCATCTCTGAATAAGCTAGGCAAACGTGGCCGTCGTTCGATCACTCTCCGCCAGCTGTCGCTTCCTCATTAAAAAGATATGAGTTTTTGAAATATCATTTTAGTTCTAATGGGAATAGAGAATTGAAAATTGAGTATGTTGATTGGACGAGTATAATATATATTTGAATAAAGTTACTGCTTTTTACGTCCAGTCGCCAATTTTACAGGCCATTTCGGTGTGTAAGTGGTTTTTATACACGCTGTAGATTTCATATTATTAGGGGTGTGCGAATAGGGATTTTTGAAACCGAATCGAATACGAATCGAATAATTGTAGCCCCGAATCGAATACGAATAGAATAATTTTCGAATAGTTTCCGAATAATAAGTAGACAGCTACTAAGAAGAGCAAAGAGATTATAAAATTATTTTTATTGTTCCAAAATATTTCGTAAAATTATTGTAAAAACGCGACAAAAAGATAATGACTACAGTTCAACGATATATAATTAAATAGAGACAAAAGCTACTAAAATATTTGAATGCTAAACATAATATCACGGTTCACGTGGATGCTGAACATAAAATCACAGTTCGCTTGAACCTGGTTCATCTTCAAGCATTGTACTTAGTAGGAACTCTACATTATATTTTATTCCTTGTTGTAGCAGAAGTCCTTGAATCGAGGATCGAGGAAGGTGGCAAGGGCGGGATGTGCCTGTGTGCTTACGTCCAGGAACCTTGTTTTAACTGATCTGAGAAGATTTTGGGAAAACGCCTTGTCTTGAGTTCCACTTGTGCACTCAAAAAGTAACATCTTCACACACTAAAAAGTTCAACAACCATGGAAAGTGTTAGGAAAGACTTGACGCAAGCAGCTGTTGTGGCTTCTTCAATTGGTTGCAGCACTGACACCAAGGATGATACAAGATGCCATTCGTCCGTGGTCAAGTTCTCAACGGTATCGGTTTCTGCCAGGTCTAACGCAACAGCGGCCTTGAGTTTCAGCAGGCGTGCCAGCATGGCGTACTCACAATTCCATCTTGTGTGCACATCTTGTACCAGCTCAAACGGAATTTCTATGTCTATCCTCTTTTGTATATCTCGCAGTCCTTCCCTTGCACTGCTGTTCCGTTTGTAGTGCCAACTATGGCTCGCACTTTGGTGCACACGTTTAAGAACCCCTTGGTTTCTTTCTTGGAATCTTGAAAGCAAAGTTGCAAGGTATATGCAAAACATGCAATGTGCACCCACGGCGTTCGGGCAATCGCGGAAGCGAAGTTCGAAGCGTTATCAGTGACTACAAAGCAAGAAAGGGTCAGAGGTATTCCCCACTCTTGAAAAACGCCCTAGATCAGAGAACGCAGGTTCTCCACTGTGTGGTGTTCACGCATGATGCGGCACACAAGCACAAAGCTGTAAGCCATAAAGTCCTCACTGAGCACATGGCACGTCGCTGACACATAACTGTCGCCAGCTCGTTACGTCCAGCTGTCAGTGGTGATGTTGACACTCCCCAGGTCCTTCCTTAGGACGCTGTGCAACAAAGTGTGGAGGGCATACCTAGCAGCATCGTACACTTCCGTAACGACAGTGCTCGAGAACGTCGTTTCAGAAGGAACGTTGTACTCGGGCACTGCACATTTCATCGGCTCCAGAAAAGCTGGTTCTTCGACGACTGTGTAGCTGTGCAAGCCAGTTGCAAGAAAGCAGCCAATTTTTTTTTTTTTTTTTTTTTTTTTTTTTTTGCTAGCGCCCTGGCGCGAACGCTCTGAATGCTTAGTCGGGACTTGAAAGCCGGCATCGTACTTGCGTTCGTGGTTTTTCGAGCATTACGTTGCTCCGCCGCAGCATTCGCGCTTTCATTATCCTTGCGGGCCCCTCGATGACGCTTCAGGGGATTCATCAAAGGCGTCGTCATGTTTGTTGGTACCTTAAGGATAGCGCCACACATGAGACATTTAGACGAAGCAACACATGTAGGAGCGGCCGAAAAACTTCCACACTCCACTGTGCTTTCTCTTCGAACAACTTCCCGCTTCTACCACTTCTACTTCGCTGATACAGCGCGGCGGTACCGTTGCAACCAGTTCTGAAGCGTCTCCACGACACGCTTTCCGAAAGCGTGCACGAGCAGTCTCGCGCAGAAGCGGACCCTAAAGGCTGAACCGCATGTGAGCGATTTAGAGAGCGACGAGACGAGCGACAGCGACGAGAGTCAGCAGCGAGCGACGGATATTCCTCACTGTCGCTCCTCGCGTCGCTCGGTTTTTGGATTTCTGGAAAACGTCCTCATCGCCTTGGTCGCTTGCTCACGCCGCTTTCATGCGGTTTGCCTCGTCGCTCGACTGACCGAGAGACAGCGAAGCGGGTCGACGTCGCCTGTCTCGTCTCTCGGCAAATCACTTACATGCGCGTCATACTTAACACAGTGGTCCCTAATGGAGGCCACAGCAATGTACGTATAGAGAAAAACTTCTGCTGCCGATGATGATAATCATTGTCTAGAAGAAGAGGGTACGAATTGCCATCTTGCGGGCACGTATGGCAGGCGTGCCGGCAAGTTGTGGGACGCTGGTGGAGGCAATCTCGCGGCGCGACACCATAACGACTATTCAGAAATTATTCGAAAAATATTCGAAACTTTTGAAAATTATTATTCGATTCGCCTAACTAATTGAATAGGGTTATATTCGATTTGTTATTCGAAAATGGCGAATATTCGCACACGCCTACATATTATGCCTACAAAAATATAAATGAAGTAGGGGTGTGCGAATATTAATATTTTCGAATACGAATCGAATACGAATAGTAAGCTTCGAATATCGAATCAAATATCGAATAGTCGAAGGTAGGTGCATTTATTCACAGCATTTTTATTTTCACATGTCGGAACTGCGGTTAGTTTTTCTTTTGAATTTCTTTTTTTTTTTTTTTGAACTGCAGAACTGCAGCTGGTTTTTCTGCATGACAACTTGTAATCTTAAGTTCTTAACAAAAAGAAAAACACAAAGACGTAAATTCTAGTTGTAAGGAAGATTACAAGTTGTCATGCAGAAAATTCAACTGGTGCACATGGTCGGGTAGGACGCGCTCCCTTCAAGCGGAAACTACACCTCCAGCAACAAAAAAAGCTAGTCTTGTGCGAATAGTGGATTTTGAGTTCGAAGTGAATTCGAAGAGAATAGTGGTTTTGGCCTAATATTTTCGATTCGAATATTGAGTAGTTTTTCCACGCCTTTCACTTCCTTAGCATAATGCTTAGACGAAAACCCAGCTAAACTTGTGAAGGTTGTTTCACTTGCTCATTTATAAGCCAAGTTTAATCTATCTACATTTATTAACTGTGACCTCAGAAGGTTTGATGTCTTGGGATGGGAAGTAAAAGACGGGTTTGACATAACATGAATCCTATAGAAATGGCCAACTATACCCACTTGAGTGAATTTACAAATCTTAAATTTTCTTTCTTTAATTTCGAGTTAAAAAAGAATGAATTGCGCATGATGAACACAGGTTGTAAGGGCATATTCGGCGCTGACGGCGGCCTTTGCTCCGCCTATTGGCCAAACTCTCCCAATATACGGCTCTGCGCCGGGCGAGTCGTGGTGAGTGAGGGGGGTACTGTTCGTGCATGCAGCGCCTATGAGCAGTTCCGTAACTGAGCTAATCTAATAACGTTGGCTAAAGCGCCCCGCCCCGTGACGTGTTCCATGACGAAACCACTAGATGCTTCCAATCACGTTCACGAGCGGGGTGGAGAGGAAGTCGAGGCTCTTCGGCAAGGCTTGCGTGGAGTCGACTTTCGCTACATCCGGGAGACGGAGGTGGCCGGCTCCCGAATGCAGTGAAAAGCAATGAGCACGTGGACAGAGGTTGGGGCAGAAACATCGCTTACCTCTCTCCGATTCACCGCGGCTGGCAATGGCTCGCTGTCATGTTCAAACAGATAAACGGGAAGGGAGTCCAGCTTTTGTGACAAAGTGGTGAGCCGTTCACGGACCACGGCGCGCCAGTGTGCATACCCGTTATTGACGCCATAGTACGCTCTGCCAAAGAGCAAGGCAAGGGTGAGGAGGAGGATAATGTTGTCGAGCGAGACGTAGCTCAGTTAGGTCAGTTGAGTATGAGAAAGGGGCTGGACGGAAGGTGGAAGACTCTTACCCGGGTGCCCGGTGTAAGCGTTCTCGGGCGAGCGCATGAGCGCACTCATTACCAGGCGGGGATGGCTGCGTGCCCAAGCACCCAGACCAACCGGAAAGAGTGGAAGGTGGAGGATATAGGAGGGTGTCGAGTAGAGACACAGTGGAGGGATGTAGGGTTTTGTAAGGAAGTGCTGACAGGCCGTCTGGGAGTGCAGTTTGAAACAGGATTATCGCCACTTCTGCTCCTGTCATTCGTGACATTTCTGGTGGAGGTGCGCGGTGGCACCTTATGCCCCTTCCTCGTATGCCCTCAAAAAGCAGCAGGACCCGATCGACTTCAAGTCCCGGAAGACTCCCTCCTGTTGAAACAACCGAAGCCTGAGCGAGCCGTCGAGAACATGGCGATCCCCCGGAATTCGGACTCCTACGGGACAACCAGAGGAAGAAGTTGAGGAAACCAACTATGACCTCCAGGGGCCTGCAAACTGAGACTCCCGGCGCTGCCTCCCCGTCGTTTACCTGCCCGTCGCCCCTCGAACTCCGACGACATTCTAGGGCGAAATTTACGAAGACGTCGAAGACTGGTTGCAGCAATACGAACGGGTGGCGTTGCGTAACTAATGGACTATAGAGCAGCGTCTTCAGAACGTCTATATTTCCTTCGAGGGAACCGCGCGACGCTGTTTCGAAAATCATGAAGCGTCGCTTACCAAGTGGGAGCTCCTCAAGGCAGAGCTGCGTAGTAGATTCGCAAACAAGTAACGACGGGAACGCGCCGAAGAGCAATTACAGTCGAGAGCTCAAGAACTAAACGAAAGTGCGGTGAGCTTTGTCGAGGACGTTCTTCGGCTATTCAAAAGCGCGGGGATCCCACGAAAGAAAAGAAACTGAAGATACGTGGCGTCAAAGAAACGATTTTTGGTGGCCTTGTATGAAACCCGCCTACCACCGTCGATGGTTGCGTAAAGGAAGCAGCGAACTTGAGTGGGACCTCCAGGCCCGCTCGATGTTCCTGCGCTCTCTAACCTCGACGTCGGTCCAGCCTCGCGGGTACCCGAGAGATGATCCGCGACGTCATTCGGGAAAGCTGAAAAATTTGCTGCCGGCTGCCGAACGCTCCGCTTTGTTCTCCGTCACCGAAGCAGTCCGAGAGGAGGTTCAACGGGCGCGGTAACCAAAGGCCCCGTCAGCATCGCGGCGGCCGAGGAACCAGCCCTGAGCTACGCCGCCGTGGCCCGACAACCGCCACCAGCAACCCGCCTGCACCAGCACCTGGCGCAGCATTACACTCGGTGCACTGAGGAACAAGCCCCGTACGTCCAAGCCGAACCCCCGGCGCCAATGTAGACGGACGTGCGGCGCATGGCTGACCGACGCCCGCTGTGTTAGCGCTGCGGGGAGACCGACCATGTCTACCGCCGTTGCCCGTACCGGCAGCTGGGGCTACGCGGCTTCCGCCCCGACCTCCCGCTCCCACGATACGGTGTGCAACCTCGGGAGATTGACGACTACCCACGACGTCCACTGTCTTCGATGCCTGTGCCTCGACGTGGGTCCCGATCGCCCTCACCACGACGTCCAGCTTCGCCGACGCTCAGAAACCACCGTGAAAGCCTCACGCCCCTCGCCCTACGTCGGGGAAACTAAGCGCGCCGACCCCTGGAGGTTGAGTTGCGGAAGACGACCGTCGGAAAGATCCTTCAAGAACGTTGGAGGGCACCCACTCTAGCGACTACAAGCATCGGAACGACGATTCTGCAACAGTGCCAAACAACCTCAACGTTGTCATCGACGGCCACGACGCGTCGGCATTCGTGGACACCGGTGCGGACTACTCCGTGTTGAGTGGGACCCTCTTTCGTCGCCTACGAAAAGTGACGACGCCATGGGACGGACCCTAAATACTAATCGCCAGAGAGCACCTCATTACACCAGTGAGAAGGTGCACCGTTCGCGTTGAAATTCACGGGGGGACCTGTGCAGTCAAGTTCGTCGTCCTTCAAGGCTGTGCGAGAGACACCGTCCTTAGCATGGACTTCCTGTGTAAATACGGGCCGTGATCGACATTGGAGCGAACAGGTTGACGCTGCGAAAGCCCGTCCTACCTCTGGAGGAACACAAAAAGACGCAAGCCGCCGACCGAGTCATTGCGGACCGCGTGAACCTGTCGCCGCGGCTGAATGTTCTTGTGCCCGTCGTGACCGTTGCAGTCGTCCGCGGGGACGTTCTACAGGAAGGCAACGTCCAACTGCATCTCGGAAGAGGAATAGGCATCGCAAGGGGTGTAAGAGAGCTGCAGGACGGACGCACTGTCGTCCTCGAGACGAGCGTTCGACAGGAGGAGCAGCACCTCACGAAAGGTGCCGCCGTAGGCCATGACAAGGAACCCCACAACGCCGCCGAAATCGCCGTGAACTCAGATGAGCCCTCGCCATCTCAGCCGTACAGTAGACCGCCGCCGTAGCTCAACGTTAACCCCTAGCTCGGTGCCATGGAACGACGACAGCTCAGAGACCTCCACGCCGAATTCAGCGGGTACTTCGCGACGACGTCGAAAGTGTGCCCAACGACAGTTGCGAAACATCGCATCGTTGCCAACGATGATGCGCTCCCTGTGCATCGTCCGCCGTATCGGGTCTCTCCAAAGGAATGAGAGGCCATTCATAATTTCACAAACAAGTTTAATAAATGCTCAGCGACAACATCATCCAGCACTCGAGAAGCCCGTGCGCCTCTCTAGTCGTACTGATGAAAAAATCATTAGCCATTCCACTCTCTGATAGTGGATGACCAGTGAAGCTATTTAGCACTCGACACAGTTCCTTCCCGAGGAGCCAGAGGAAACTAGACACGCGTGACGGGACCGCCACCCTGCGTAAAGTGGACACGTGCTAAGGGACCTCAACCACGGGAGAGCGGAAGGAAAGGAAACTAGGCACGCAAGCGCTTGGAACGACGACAAAGAGAGGGCGATGCGAGCGTGGACATGGCCGACGCAGGTCGCACAACGGCAAATCTTTGAGAAACCTTTATTATCTACCTGAGAGTCTACTGATCTTGAAAATGGTGCCGATTGATAACTAATGTACTGAATAAACCTATTGCTAAATTACTCAAGCATCAAGAAGAATGCAGGGAATGGTGTTCCACGCGCCGCACGTGCCGGCGTCTGCAGCAGTAACTGTTCTAAAGCAAAATCCTAAAAGAAGTGGCATCTTGCACGCGCCTTCGTCAATGCTTTACTTTGGTTATTTACTTCGAATCTTTGTACGGGGAAGACGTGCACGTGCGGCGGTGCGAGAATAGAGTTTTTAGTCACTGCACACAAAAAATCCACGGAACATATGACGGAACCCAAGCAATAAACAGCTTCGCTGTAAAAGAACGACTGAACGCTTTGATTCTGTGTAGACTATAGCTGGCGGCTCAACGCGGAGACGCAGAAGGACGTGTAACCGCTACCCCGCATCGACGAAACACTGGACCGGCTGCGCCACTCCCGATACTTTTCGTCGATGGACCTGAAGAGTGGCTACCGACAGGTCGAAGTCGACAAGCAGGGCAGAGAGGACTGCCTTCGTCACGCCCGATGGACCTGAAGAGTGGCTACCGACAGGTCGAAGTCGACAAGTAGGGCAGAGAGGACTGCCTTCGTCACGCCCGATGGACTGTACGAGTTCAAGGTGATGCCCTTCGGACTGTGCAAAGCGCCAGCAACTTTCCAGCGTGACATGGACACCGTACTTGCAAGCCTCAAATGGTAGAGTTGCGCCGTTTACTTGAACGACGTCGATGTATTCTCGGCCAACTTCGACGAGCACTTCCGACGCCTTCAGGTCGTTCTTTAGGCAATCAGGACCGCCGGACTCACCCTGAAGCCAACGAAGTGCCGGTTCACCTACGGGGAACTTAAGCTCCTAGGTATGCGTTGTGAGCAACGAAAGTGTCCGTACTTACTCTGAGAAGACTCGCGCAGTAGCGGTATTTCCACTGCCCACCGACAAGAAGTCCGTCCAAATGTTCCTGGGGCTTCGCGCGCACTACGGGCGGTTCGTTCAGAATTTCGCCAAGCTTTCTGCGCCCTCACGCACCTCACGAAAGATGCCGTGTACTTCGAATGGGGCAAATAACAACAGGCATTCGACGAGTTAAAGCGACGACTCCAGTCGCCACCGATTCTTGGCCACTTCGACCAATCAGCGGAAACAGAAGTTCACACGGACGCCAGCAGTACAGGACTCGACGCGGTACTGGTCCAACGACAAGAGGGTACAGAGCGCGTGATCGCCTACGTTAGTGGGGCGTTGTCAAACGGGGAATGAAATTACTCCACGACCGAGAAGAAATGTCTTGCCGTCGTCTGGGCCATCACGAAATTCTGCCCGTACTTATACGGGAGCGCTTTTCGAGTGGTCACCGACCACCGCTCGCTATGCTGGTTAACGAGCCTGAAACACCGATCGGGACGCCTCGCAAGACGGAGCCTACTACGCAAGTACGACGTGGTCTGGGGTCTACAAGTCAGGCCGAAAGCACAGCGACGTCGACTGCCTATCCAGAGCCCCCGTCAAGTCAGCTACCGGCTGCGACAAAGACGATGACGGCGACGATCGCCTTCTTGGCGCAGTGAGCGTTAACGGCATGGCAACGCTCCTACGGGACGATCCCGAACTGCGCGCACTGATCGACCACATGGAGGGACTAGGAAGTACGATTCCCCAAGTCTTCTCACGTACTCTGCCAACATTCGCCGTCCGGCAAGGTATTCTCTACAAAGAGAACTTTGGGGACATCAACACGATCGACGTGGCTACTGGCAATTCCTACTAGTCTTCGAGAAGAGATATTCCAAGCCTGCCACGACGACCCGACATCTGGTCACCTTGACTAAAGCAGGACTCTCGCAAGGATTCAAGAGAAGTACGACTGGCCCAAGCTCCCAAAGTCTGTCCATCTCTACACACGATCGTGCCACGAGTGCCAGCGACGGAAGAAACCGCCGACGGAGCCGGCAGGCCTCCTGCAGTCGGTCGCGTCTCCAACTGCGTCGTTCCAGCAAATTGGAATGGATATACTTGGTCCTTTCCCGCCATCTACGCAGGGAAACCGTTGGAATATCGTGGCAACTGATTATCTCACCCGGTATACCGAGACAAAACCACTCCCGTCGGGAACCGCTGTTGAAGTCATGTTCTTCGTCCAGTCCATCATTCGACACGGCGCTCCTCAAGTCCTGATTAAGGACCGAGGCTCATCGTTCATGGAGCAACTGACACAAGAGATATTCCACCTGAGCAAAACCGAACACCGTTGAACCAGTGCATACCACCCGCAGACCAACGGGCTGACGGGGCGATAAAACAAGACCATCGCCGACATAATCTCGGTGAAAGTCGACGTGGAACACAGGATGTGTGATTAGGTGTTTCCCTACGTCACGTTTGCGTACAACACTGGCGCACTGGGATTACACTTTTTCAGCAGGTGCACGGCAGAAAGGCGACGACGATGCTCGGCGTCATGCTTCCCCACGACCCGACGGACAGCGGCACTGACGACGCCCAGCTGGTCACCCATCGGGCAGAATAGGTACGCCAGCTAGCGTGCCTTCGGGTAAAGGACCAACAACGTGTGGATGCTGGCTGGTACAACCCTCGTCGCCGCGACGCGGAGTTCTAATCCGGAGACAAGGTGTGAGTGTGGACGCCCATTCGCCACCGCGGCCACAGCTAGAAGCTATTAAAACGCTACTTCGGACCCAAGGTAATTTGCCGCCTTGGGGACTTACTACGAGGTACTTCTCGGCGGAACCCGACCATCAGGAGCAGGGCGCAGCCAGCCTGGGTGTCGAACCGGAACCGAACCGAACCGAAAACCGGAACCGAACCGTTATTTTTAGCCGAACCGGAACTGAACCGAACCGAAATCTTCGCCGCCATCTTGAAACTGAACCGGAACCGAACCGAAAAACAAATATAACGGTAACCGGTTCAAAACGGTTCAGGGTATTTTGTTTTTCCTTTTTGTTAGTATCACAAAATGAATATATGGGAATAAAAAACTGGGCGGCTGTATTTCTATCTATTGATCAAATCGTCATATACAGAATTTCAATGTATAATAAATTGTAGGTTTTCGTGGCGCTTTGTAGTGTCACTAATATTAACCATGTGTCACGTTGTCACGTGACGTCATGGTGTCAATACATGCTGTCAACAACGTTATTAGATTAACTCAGTTACGGAACTGTTCATAGACGCTGCATGCACGAACAGTACCCCCCCTCACTCACCACGACTCGCCCAGATTCGCTCGACGCGCCGCCGGACGGCTGCTTTGGTAACTGAATCGGGATACGTTCGTTTCAACGTCATTAGAAACGTAAAAACCAACGAAAAAAACTCTTTTTGTAGTAGCTTTTATTGGAGATTAGTACAAAATGGAGGCGCGTGATGTTTTCTAAAAGTTTTAGTTTCCAAGGTTTTGCAGCACAATTAATATTGTTTTTATACAACAACGCCTCAGCGGGGATTTCAGGTAGCGCGTCCCGACCTAGGCGCATTTTAACTGTGGGGGGTATTTCGCGGCGCGTCCGCTGGGGAGACGGGGGTGGCACTCCTGTAACCCGATTGAAGCCAAAAATAGATGTAACGTGCAGTTCCTCGAGTGACCGCTGCGGGAGAAATGGCGGCGTTGTGATCGCCATTGGGCGCTTGACTGACTGACAGCAGAATGCACAGTTATGAAATGAAAATATAGATGGTGCTTCGAACGACTCTAGGCGGATTGAGGTGAGTGAGGGGGGGTACCCCCCTCCGCGGGAGTTCCACAACTGAGGTAATCTAGTAACGTTGGCTGTCAAGTAACGTCACGTGACCCCGTGACGTCACATGACTCACTGAGTCAAATCGATTTATTTTGAGGAAGTCACTAGATGTATTAACCTTTTTGGAGAGCGTGACGTAACATGACATCACGATTTCGCACCGAGAGTCACGTGACAACGTGACGTAAGTGATTTTCATTATCCAGAGTCGAGTGCTCGGGGTCTTGACAATCAGCATCGCCAAGCATTCGTGTAACGGCTCATGTTGAATTAAATATGATAATAGCCCAACTCTAACCATATCTGAAGCTCAGCCCAAGCTTTTGCTTTCCAAACCCTAGCGCATGACTATGATGAACACTGACGGTATATAATTAGCGTCAGATCACGTGGCCGCTTGTTCAAATTGGGAGTTGAGGAGGGGCTCGACGGCTGTCTCTTTTCTTTATTTTTTTCTGCATCTGCTATTGCGCGGAGGGGAAAACTAATGGATGTTTTCACAACCTATCAGCGTCAGGGGTTACTTTTTAACAGTATTCACTGAAAGTACAAAAAAATGCTGCACGACCAATTTTACATCATTGAGGCACCCAAACATTTTTTCGTTGTTGCTGAACTGCACCCGAAAGATGTCCCCGAGAAAAGAAGCATTGAAATGACTAAATGCGACTTATTAGTAGGACGTTACATAGAACTACATGTGTGTGCGGGAGGGATACTTGAAAAAAAAAAAATCCTAGTGGCTTCAGAGGTACAGCCGAACTTTGGCAGTCGCTCTAAGTTTCAGACTAGCGTCGTTCTCAAGTTACTGCCCAAGTTTCGACCACATCTGTATTTTGCTTAAGGGAACCATAAAAATGATTTTTATACATTCACTAAATACTACTAAGAATTACTCCCTAACGTGCACGCTTCAGCTTCGCCTTTAAAAGTGGAAAGCGATAGCGTTAACGGGCCTCGTTTGTATCGCCTTCTCATTTGCCGTGCAAGCGTGCCTCGCGTGGCCTAGTCAGGAGCGTCTGACTCGCAACCGAAGGGTCGTGGGTTCGAATCCCGCCTAAAATTCTACAATTTTTTTTCTTTAAGGCAAAGGAATCTTTTTTATAAAGTGAAATCTTTTGAGACATACGGCGACCTTTAATTCGCATTACATGTCATGTTTTAATCACTTTCATTCCCCGCGTGATGTCACGTTTCACGTGAGCATTGTGGGTTGTTTGAAGTTCCTGCGCGAGAGCATGTAGCTGTGACGTCATGACCCTATCGACCAATCAGGATTTTCCAGTCACTCCACCGACATCGGCTTTTCTGCGACATGAGCTTTTTAACGCTGTCGCGTTAAAATCATTTATTAGCGAGGGTGATGCTCATTTGCAAATTAAAGTGAACGGAATCTTGTCAAGAACAAACCTCAACGGGCAGGCTATGCCAGCTTATCCCGTATAAAACAATGCTCACTTGGGCAAGCGCTATTTTGGGCCAGATTCGACCTGAGTGCGAAGGTGCGTATAGATTAGAGTGAAGAATTTCGATTACTCCTTGCTGCATGATTAGTCGCATGCATCGCGGTACTGAGTGTAAACAATGTTTGGTTAGGAAAAACAAGCATTGTGATTGCCGCTCGGTGTTTCTATAAAAAATAGACTGAAAGGGATTGTCCTAAAATTTTCGTGTCCTAAAATGTTCGTGACATTTTGAAAATTTCATTGCTTTTAGCTCAGTTGTGTCGTCTTTATATACATATTGTGAAATAAATTTCGTAAACCATATTTATGATATATATGGCCACGAGGTGCCTATTTAATGATTTTATGTGCTGCAATTAATTCCTTTCTTCAAGGACATATCACCATTTGACTTTTAATACTGCGACACAAAGTTCTACCAATCACGGGTATTTTATGCGACCTACCACACTTCGCGACATTTTATACCGTGTAAATAGACCAGCTTGAACTTTAGAATTTTACGTAAACGCGAACAGAGAAAGGACAGGAAACGACAGTATAGTTCTAAATTTCAAGCTGATCTATTTACAGGTATGTGCCAACAAGCTCAACTCATTACTGTTGTACTTTTGATTTTGATTCAGGTAAAATATATGTTACTGCTAAACAAAAGGATGTTGAGTTGTATGAACACGACGTTATGTACGTTAATGTAGATCTTCTTCTACTGTTGCGTCGAAATTAAAACATTGAATTTCATATTTTGGTACCTGAAAACAAAAGTGAATTGCACGGACGATAGAAGAAACTGTATAATTTATCGTTTCACTGCGTAAGTAGTGTCTATTGCCAGAACAAAAAATATATTCTCAGTTTAGCGGTTCAAACCGGTTCGAACCAGTTCGAACCGGTTTGAACCGTTATTTTTTGCTCCCCGGAACTGAACCGGAACCGAACCGAAAGCCGTGAACCCGAACCGGAACCGAACTGATAAACATTTCGGTTCGACACTCTGCAGCCAGCCACGACCCGGAGTGGTCCACATCGTTCGGCTCAAGCCGTTCTACGCACACTAAGACTGTGACGCTGCATGTTTATTTCGTCTCACAGTATTTTTTTCCCTTTCGCGTTGCATCAGGGCGATGAGCTTTTAAGGATGGGGGGGAAGGGAGGGGGGGGGGGGGGGGGACGCGCGGGGCCGAGCAAGCAACACCCGGTCGTGGACTTCTAGAAGATTCGTGTTTATTCTTAAAGCTAAACATTTGACAGATATCTGTCTGGTTCGGTGAAAACTTAAAATGGTGCACTCTTGACGTCGAGAGTGACTCCGGCAGAGACTTTTTATTGTATTGTGGCAAATTCAAAATACACCAGGCAACATCAATACATAAATAATGCAGGTACAAGGGTAAACGTCACTAAATACTACCGTGTTTTTGAGCTGTATTCCGCGCCCGGTGTATAGTCCGCCATAATCAATTTTTGCTGAAGAAAAACGTGTTTTCTTTAGATAGTCCGTGCTCAGTTTATGGCCCCACCTGGTGCATACTCCGGGCGTAAAAATTTACGCAAACAACACACCTTAAAAATACCTGCTTTATTCAGGCAAGAAGACGCTTGTATCATACAGAAGACATCTTTAGCTTAATCTGTCATTCACAAAATTCGCCGCGTTTTGTCACAATAAACAACCTTTTAAAAAACAAATAATTGTATAGCCCCCACCATATAAATCTTCAACTTTTAAACATATGTAGTCCGCGGACTAGGGTTAAAGCACGGTGACTATTCGGGGAAATTTGCTGGTATGAGCGTTGCTATTAGTAAGCTTGCAAGAGACGAGACGCTCTATGCCGACTTGCGGAGTATTTGAGCTCCCGTCTCACGTATTTTATGGGTGCTTTTCGAAACCAGCGTTCAAAACACTGATCTGAGAAATCGAGCTCATTTTCGACGTGCAAGAACAAGTCGACGCCGTCCCCAGAGGATCCATGACTCAGACATTTTCTTTGAAAATAGTAGAGATTAGAAGCGAACACTGGGAGTCCATATGCTCGAAAAGTCCTGTACGCATCTGTCCGGTAATCATTGCGAGATTCCTTGGTGTGTTAAAAAACAGCGAACACTCCGAAACACAAACAGGCTGTACTAAAGTCCATAGAGTTCGGCCTTCGGTAGTTATAAATTACAAGTATTGCAACTATATAACGGGCATTTCTAGAGAACAATTTATTGAAACTTTTGGTAATTTATTCGTACACATTCATTAGGTATACGTAAGGAAACAAATGGTCTCAATAACGCGAACCTCGAGTATGATCAGATAAGTTATTTTTCTACTCCGTAGCAGCTGCACTTGTCCCCATGCGTGAAAGTGCTCTTATCTCCGTTTTTGATGTATCTTTGTAGTTCGTGTATGTTTTTCAGGCGATTCAAAATATCCTTGTTCTCTTTTTTCACATTACACTTTGGGGTTATCGATCGAGACGAGTTCTCGGGTATAATCTGCTTACATCCGGGAAGCCGTGAGCGTTCTTATACGGCTACAATGACGAAGCAGCTGGTGCAGGTTTCATGGTAGCTCTTCCAGCGGTCTGTATATAAACGTACCTACTTCCCGTGGGCCCATGTCACTTTCTACCTCCGACAAGAACAAGGAGGGGAACCACGGTGAGTAGCATGACTCTCGAAAGAAAACTCCGGAGGTTTTTTGAGCTACCCAGACAAACTACATTTTCCGAATGCCCAAGCTTTACTATGTCTAGCATGTCATTGATTACCTCTAAATTTAAAGCAGCTATCGAGAAAACTGCTAAAAAGATAATGCCAAAACAAACGTTCAAATTTCCCCGCGCTTTCCAGTGGCTTGACATCAAACGTTGTGAAACTTGTAGGTTGAACAGGCCGTCTAAAAACAAAACGAAAATGCGTCTAGTGCAGGCGATTTGTTTTATATTGAGCATGATGGTAAGCCCATGAAACTGGAGGGGGAAAACATTAAAACAGTAAAAGGGGAAGACAGTGCCCCAAACTCCGCTACAAAATTTATTTTAAATATTAAAATAACATACTTGCGTAAAAGCCACTCTCTAAAATGTGTCACCCCCCTATTCTGCCGTCCTAGGCAGCTGCCTCTGCCCATTGGAAAGTTCGCCCCTGTCTAGTGGTTCATGCTGACATTATAAGCGAAATAACCGTTGAAGCCTAAATCATTTTCTTGCAGCATCGATTCCATTCGTTCATATTGAGTTAACAAATTATGAGAGAAATGGTTCGAGGGAAGACGCGAATAATTTTTTTTTACACATGGGCCCAAAAATATGAACACCGGCGTAAGACTAGTCACAAAGTTCAATGTCGAAAGGTTTTTCAGCAAAAGTGGCGTTCTGAGAAATCGAACAAATCGTGCGGACTCGGCATTGGGCATATTTTGCAACGCTTGTGGTAAATTATTTATTTATTCATTTATTCAGAATATCCCCCAAGGGAGGGTACAAAGGAGGGGGGGGGGGAGGAGTACATAAAAATACAGAAAGTAGATAGTGTAAGCATGACTGCTAAACAAAATGAACGAAAACATGCGAGAACGATGAACAAGACATGTAAGTAAAGTAAATGTAAGTGGACAAGAGAAAAATAAATAAAAACAACGAGATGTTATTGTCAGTGCACATGAGTTCTTATACATTTCTTAGGTCATCCTTAGTCCCTATGCGTGCTGGCAGGATATTCCAATCGATTTTGGTTGCGTGCATTTTATACCTCTCAATTCAAGATTGAGTGTCATAGCGGGTACTCGGTTTTAGTTATTCACTTTTAGTAACCTGGAAACAATCTGTGTGCTTGGTTATCATTTGCCAGATGAAATACCTATTACAATTGTATGTCCAACAGGAAATATTACACAACGTTAACTTATAC
Organism: Ixodes persulcatus; assembly: GCA_013358835.2. Taxonomy (NCBI): domain Eukaryota; kingdom Metazoa; phylum Arthropoda; class Arachnida; order Ixodida; family Ixodidae; genus Ixodes; species Ixodes persulcatus. Next base: position 177,876 of record JABSTQ010011379.1, read on the forward strand.
CTTCTCGGGTAATTAAATCCGTTTAACGAAATTTTTAAAAAAGACATATTGCCTCTCTTTAGAGGCTGGAACCTTTAAACTAAACTGCCTCGTACCACGTGCGTTACAAAACTAAAACTACATAAATTGCATCAAAAACTCTGCATTACTCGGTTAAGCCCCTATTGAAAAAAGTACATATGTACCGATAAGACCCATATCCAGATATACCACATGAAGGAACCATGTGACATATTAGATTCTTTTTCTCCATAAAGGCGCCGGTAAAGTTGATCGTTGAAATTATTTGTCTACCGTACTTTCCCTGTTGATGGCACATATAGGATATGCTTTTCTCAATCTGTTTTTATTAATCTTCTAATTAGCGATATTCTAATTAAATAAATGTGGCTCCAAGCACCGAACAAATTTTGTGTTTAATGCGTACAATATGTTTATTACGTAAAATACATTTCCTTGAATCACTTAAAATTTTAAAGTCCGCTAGTAAAACTACCTAATTTTCGCACTTTTTTATACGGATCTTGTTTATAGAATTATGGAATATGAGTCGTATAAGTTGAGTATGTTTTCTACTTAATTACAAGCAAACGAGACCCTACGGTTACCTTGCAGATGCGGTTTCTCTTCTTCGTGGGGTGCTTGGTTCTGGCAATTGCTGCCCAAGGTGAGACTTATCCCGGGCGAATAGTGCGATTGTGAACCTAATATTTTCTATTATTCCCTCCACCTTCGCTCGACATGATGCCTAACAGTCTGCTCTGGCCGGTGAGACACAGTTTTTAATACTTTTTTCCCAAACCTGCTACATGTTAAACGCTAAAACGAGTCTTGAGCACGGAATCAAGAACGGGAATATCGACTGAACAATTCCCGAAAACGTGTTTAGTGGTATTTGTTTCTGTGGTGATTCTGACTTGTGCCATTACAAAGTTGAACCAATATAAGAAAGGCGAACTTGACAGCCGTCGTGAATTTCCTGTATACAGCACGTCAGCGAAAGAAACTCAATGTGCAAAACGCCACCAAAGTCACGTACGTGTTAGCATGAATAACTTTGTGCTGTGATTCTGCTAGTAGATGTTCATTTTTAAGCTTAACAGATTTCTTTTAAAATACAGTCATTGAATCTACACTAATGATGTTTGTGCGGGTGAGTTATACGGCCATGGGGAACATAATATAGGGGTGTAATCGTCGCCATAAGTCGAATAATTAACTAAAACTTGGTAATTAATTTCAATTAGTGAAACTATACACATACTTACAATTAGAAACTAGCTGAGCGTCATCAAAAACTACCAAATCAGTAATCTTTTAGAAACACCTTCAGCGCGTGGGAAGCGCAGTAGTGCGCTAAAGTTACCACTCGTGAAAAAGGCACAAGGCTGGCGTGAGAAAGCGCGGATAAGTGACGGAAAAACCTGGTGGGTGCGTTATCGAACCAGTAGCCCTACTCCTGCCGCGCGGGTGGCACATTTAGAGCACTCCACTGTGCTTCCCACGTGCTCCAAGTCTTTATAATATTAACTGAACTAGCTTTTGTGGTTTTTGATGCCGCTCAGTAAGTTTCTAATTAGAACAATATGTTTATATTTAATAATTAAGAAGTTAATTAGCATATTTTAATCAATTAGCCGTCTGAACGTTACGATTAGCTTCCATTACTATGTCCTTCTAGTCGTATAACTCACCCACACAAACCGCATAGTGTAGCTTGAATGTTTTTTGTTTTTTTAACAAATCCAATAGCTTCAAAAGAAACATTACGTATGCCCTGGATGGTTGGCGCGGCGAACAGCAAGGGCTGCTCTCACTCTCTTGTGTTTATCCGAGCTATTTTGCAATCGATTATTTGGGTTTCTTTATCTGCCGGTTCAAGAGAGATAGAAAGGGCCCAATGTATTTTCGATATTGCATTTACGTCTGACCTAACACAGGTTTACAATATTTTACTAGGATTCATGAAAACTTAATTTCCGTAATAGATAACGTTTTTCTTATTAGTAACTTTGATGCATTTAGTGTTGAAGTGTTAGATGAAATTTCTGACCCTAACCTTGTGTTGATAGAATTTCTCATTTTTAAACAAAAGTCTCCAACAAGAAAAAAAATTAAGGTGCGTGATTTTACCAACGTGGATGACGTCAGCATAATAGACCTAATGGACTTGTCACTTGATGATTTCGCCAACCTTTTAGAAATTTGTGATACTAACAGAGATATGCTTTGGGAAAGTTCTAGAAGCCTTGTTCATAAGTTCGTGACAAGTTTTGTCACATACAAGATCAAAACTATTAAATACAAGAACCCAAAAATTAACCGTGAAAGTATTCATATAAAGAACAGGATCTCGCGCACTCCTAAAAGGGCCAAAGCTATTGGGTTAGAGTCAGTCAAACATGCGGTAACTAATATGTTGTGGGAAATAAAAAAAATTGTTATCTGCTGCAAAGGTTTAATATCAAAAGTCTACTGTAAAGGGATTCTTGAAATCAACTACAGAAAAGCTTTGTGGGTATCTACCAATCAAACGGGAGTCAACGTCTGCATTTAAGATAAACGAGGAAGTTACTGCAGAACCGACAAAAAATGCCAACAACTCTAATAATCTTTTCAAATTTGTTTTCACTTGCGATGATGAAAAACCAGCAAACTTCGTCGTTGACCAAACTCTCGAGGAGTTGAGTGATCTCGTTTTTACTGAAGAAATTATTTTTAATTTGCTTTTAAAATCGATTCCAAAAAGTGGGCTGGTCCAGATCTATCTTTCAATTTTTTCTTGCGGTGTTACTCGGAGTGGGTGTCTAAATACTTTCTGATAATCTATCAAAAATCATTGGAGTGGAGTGTTGTTCCTAAGGAATGGAAAGTAGCTAAAATCACACCCGTTTTTAAATCGGATGACAAGAAAAATATTGCAAATGACAGGCCTATTTTCATAAAGAGTCGGCGTTTAAGCTAACAGATTATATAATTTCTAGGCATCTTCATGACCATGTAGAAAATGGAAACATTTTGCTAACTCGTCAGCATGGTTTAGAAACGGGTTCTCTACAGTAACTTAGCTACTTCAAGTTACCCATGATTTTGGTCACGTCATCAACAGCAAATGACAAGTCAACGTATTGTTCCTGGATATATCTAAGACATCTGATAAAGTTCCCTGCAATAAGATTTTTTTTTAACTGAACGCAGTTCTTGTCTCACACAAGCTTGTGAAATATTTAGCCTCTTACCCCCAAGGGAAATAAACAGCATGTGTATTTCAAAGGTAATGAATCAGACTTGACGCCCGTTCACTCCGGGGTGCCCCGGGGCTCTGTCTTGGGACACTTGCTTTTACTCGTTTACGTTAACAATGTAACTAAAAACACATATGTAGCAACTTGATTATTCGCAGACGTTAGTGTTTTATACATTGGTGTTAAATCTTCTCAGTATGTAACTATTTTAAACAATCGGTTTGAAAGGCTACTCACCTGGTGTCGAGATTGGCAAATGGAATAGACCCTTTAGCAATGCCGCGCCATCTAGTAGCGCCGATTCCAAACTATGCGCACTCGCTGGGAGTGGTCACGTGCGCTGCTCCGGCGGGGCCACGGCCGCCATTATAAGGTATACGGTCGCAGAGGCCAGTACTCTGTCGTGCCCGCATAGCGCCTTTACAGGTGCGTTTTTATTGCTGTGCGGCACTGTGCAAGCAGAAAGGCGCGAAGGATAACCTCCCAAACAAGACAAGGTTTACTGTTTTGCTGAAAAAATACAGCTGTCAACAAAACAATGCATCAGTATAAACCAAAATAGACCATTTGCTATATTACCCAAGCATTAAGGAGAATGCAGGGATTGGTGTTCCACGCGCCACACGCGCACGCCTTCCCCGTATAAAAGATTCGAAGTAAATAACCAAAATAAAGCGTTGACGAACGCGCGTGCAAGATACAATTTGTTTTAGGTTTCTTCTTTAGAAAATTTACTACTGCTGAGGCCAGCACGTGCGGCACGTGCAACACCAATCCCTGCATCCTTTTTGATGCTTGGGTAATATAGCAAGAGGTATATTCATTAAGTGTGTGCTCCCTACGCTCAAAATGAATTAAGTCAGGATATTCGCGCGTGCACGAGAATTCATTGTGACAGCTCGCGCACTAAAAATAACTATCATACGAGCACACGCAGATAGCTCTCCCCGAGGATAGTTTATTCGGGCGTGGCGTATGAGCTATTCTGAAATTCGAATACTGTCTTCCTCCAAGTGTCCCACTGCTTTCCTTCCCGAATGATCCGTTTTTCGAAGCAACCGAGAAATCGTTATAAAACCTCGAGGGGTAAAACATAATAACACAAAATATACGAGGCTTTATAGGCTGAAGCAGTTCAGTCAGGCTGGCTACCTTTCGAACGTTGCTCGTAGTCGCCGCTTCTTCTGGCAACAAGTTGTTACAAGTACACTGTAAACGACTTAATTTTCGCGAGGACCTACTTTTCGCGAATTTCGGGACTGAAGAAATATCGAGAAAAATAAATCACGCAAATAAATTACCCGGTAAAGAATACTAAGTGTACCCCTCCAAATCGCGAAATATTGTGCCCGCTAAATATTACCGAAATTCAAACTTCGTAAAATTTGCGAAATATCGAGGCATCGAAAACAAATTTAACAGTATTTGTTTTCAACGATGTCGAAAGGCCTAAGAGAAGAGAAAGTCGTGTCGAAGACCGCCACCGCCGCCGAAGATGAAGACGCGATAAAGAACGCAATCGTGCAAACGTCGGCAGCGATGGCGAGACAAGCAACTCGATCGTCGATATAAACCGCATCGCGAACGAAGACGCGAAAAGCGACTTCCTCGCCGATGTCGACAGCGTCGCCAACAAAAATGCGAAAACCTATACTCAATCGTCTATGTAAGAACGAAGCCGCAAAAAGAAAGTCGCCATTTCGTGCAAAAGTGCCTCCATGTAACTTTCAGTCACAAACTTGTACTGCGCCTTCGGTTTTGGTCACTCGTCTTGTGGGCGACGTAGTTGTCATTTAATTTATCCGTAGTGTACCAATTTGGAATGTCAACCAAGCTCCTGGTCCAGAATAGCGCACCGGGACCAGCGGCGGTGGTGCTCGCGATCGCGGGCGCATACCGCATAATGGCAGCGCATTGCCCGATCATGTGGCCAGCCGCACTTTCGAGTGCCGTAAAGGCAGCGGCTCATTGTTGCCAAGAGCAATTTCGGAAAGGGTCTATTAACAAGATAAAAAAAAACAGTGTCAATGTCAATCAAGCGTAAAGGGCGTCCTATGGGTTATTAGTTTAAAAGGTAAAAAAAATACAAGCACTTGGGTATTCAATTTTAATACTGAACTATTGTGGAATTAGCACCTTGCCACTGTTGTACGAAAGCGACCTAGCGGCCGGCTTTGGTCCTTGAAAGGTCTACTAAAGTTTTCTTCGTTAAGCACAGAACTAACAGTTTACAAAACTTTATAATGACCACTTTTGAAATATGTCAATGTTGTGTGGAACCCATTCAGTAAAATCAATGCCAATTTTTTTCTCAATTCATTGTACAATGGAACAAATTTCTTGCCTCTCTAACAAACTAAGATTTTGTTGACTGTTCCATTGCCGGAATCACTGCTTTCTTTTTTAGGTAAACTATGTTTAATTTCATTGCAAGTGTAAACATTGTTCGTGTTCTTATTCCACTGTATATAGGGTGTAAACAGTAAACTTGTTCAATGTCTTGAATGATGTTGCCATTCTGTTTTTTTTTTCAGTATTTTATTGATGTAATGTTGTACCTCTCCTACCATGGCCCTGATTATCTAGGTAGTTTTAATAAATAAATATCAAAATAATTTTCTGCATTGGAGATATATGCTCCTATATCTTCAAATTGATTTGGACAGCGCTCATACACGAACCGACGGCTCTATCACTAAGTTTAACTGCGTTAGACGGCTCAGCCAGTACAAGTCAACCATAATGCCTTTATACGCATTTGCTTAGTGATGCGATCGCTGCCAACCAGGACAATTAGCCTAGGTTAACCTCTTTCTATTTCCCATCCGGCCTCTCTCTCTCTTTCTCTCTCTCTCTCTCTCTCTCTTTCTAGCTGGCAATTTTACGCCCGAATGTTTTCTGTTATTTTGTTTTTAGAGTAAAACTATACGCACTCCGGAGTGCACTTCGAACGGAAATGGCTATACGCACTCCGCTAACTCGTATAAAACGAATGGTCACAGCGTGTTTTCCAAGCGGTAGGGGTTAAGACGTCTGCTTTGAGCGCAAGTGGACGCGGGTTCGAGCCGCGGTGGGTTTACTTTTTTCCTTTTTGTTTTCTGGAACATTTTGTTTTGTCGAGGCATTTGGCGATATTTACGACATTTCTTCTTGCGATGAACATTTAGAAAACCGAATGTTGTCGCCGAAACTTCGCAGAACTAAATGGTATGGGACTCCCTTTCCGGAGGTTCGATCGGGGACAGCGGGGCTTGTGTTGCCGGCTGGACGCCGCGAAGCGGCGTTTACTGGTTAAGTTTTGTAATTAGCAGCCGATACTGTCGCCGCGAAGCGGCGTGAACGCAGGCGGGGGGCTGTGTTAACAAGCTCCCCAGTGATACACGCGCCGTTCGAAAAGGGAGACCCAAATGGCACGAGTATTCCGCGGTGTGCGTATAGCCATTTCCGACGTAAGTGCACTCCGGAGTGCGTATAGCTTTACTCTTGTTTTTAAGTTTATATAGTCTGGTGTGACACAGCTCGAAGGCGTAGCTCTGATGCCATTTCAGCAACCAACTTTTCGCTATAGCTGTCGTTATTTACGCACGCTTCGACGGTAAAAGCGAGGCAATGGATCTTTTAGGTCTGAGAAAAAAAGCCGTCAATGCATCTTAATGTGGATCGCCGTTTCGGCGGTACATTTTATACTGGACAGTATTAGTACTCGCTCAAGACAAAAAGAACACGTGAGCCCTTCATATAAAGAATTTTCAGTAACCATACGCCATAAGCGACGCGATAGTCATTACCTTTAATTAAAGTTTGCGTAAAACAAATTGCGGGACGATAACACGGCGCGATGCGTGCAGCTTTTTGTTTATTTTTGTTTACGCTGACGCCGTCGCCAAGTGTTCCCGACATATTTATCGGGGAAAGTGATTTTTTTTTCATAGGTGACGTGACGTTACTTTTTCCGCTAAATAGAGCGGGGAGCCTGAATTCGTCTGTAGGTCCCCTTGACGGGAGGTCACGTGACATCAATTTTCCCGCCAAATTTTCGGGGAAACTGAATTAGTGCAAAGGTCACGTGGCGTACATTTTTCCGCTAAATTTAGCAGGAAAACTGAGTTAGTGTATAGGTCACACGACGTAAATTTTTCCGCTAAGATTAGCGGGGAACCTGAATTCGTCTGTAGGTCCAGGACATCAGGTCACCTGACATCAATTTTCACGCCAAATTTAGAGGAGAAACTGAATTGGTGCATAGGTCACGTGATGTGAATTTTTCCGCAAAATTTCGCGGGGAAACCGAATTGGTACATAGGTCACGTGACGTAGATTTTTCACCAAATTTTGCAGGGAATTTTTTTGTTTACGCTCACGCTGTAAAAGTTAACTATTACATCGAATTTCATAGCATTGGTTTCAAGCAGATATTCCTGAGATGCTGCTTAAAGTGAACCTGATTTTGTTTTATATATATCTTAGAAGTAAAACATGTCCCCTTTAGAAGGCTTTCATATTTCTTCAAAACTACTTTATGGGTCCCATATCAGTTTCAGTGTTTCAAGTTTCTTCATTTGCTTTCTAGGCCGCAAGACCCCGCTTACGGCACCGACGTTGAACAGGATTATGTGGTGCCGAAAGACGTGCAACTTTCTCGACATACCTGGGACGAAGAAGACCACGAGGAATACATCATCGACACCCTTAAGGACATTTCCAAGACCCTCAGAGAGAAGTTCCTACTTCTGGCTGAAAAAATCAAGGAGAAGATGACTGCGCTAAGACAAGCCGCTGGTGCTCGGGCGTCACTCCTAAAAGAGCAACTGAGTGACCTCAAACACCAGCTGGAGGAGTCCACCGGCATCCTCAAGCAGAAAGTGCAAGACTTATTCGACAAAGGCCAGTATGCGACCATGGGTGACAACGATCTGGAAACATTCGCCAAATTGTACGAACTTCGTGGCAGGCTTAACAAGTTCGTACATGGCATGAAGGACATGACCGGAGAAAAACTGGAAAAGCTTGCTGAACTGGTTAGGGAACTACGACACAAAATCGAGAAAAAGGTTCAAGAGCTTATGTACGGTTCTAGTGGTACTGATGTTGCCCTTTACTACGGAAGTGACGAGATCGACGACGAAGCTTACGTCATCCAAACGTTACGGGACATATCCAGAACCCTCAAAGAAAAGTTCCTACTCCTCGGTGAGCACATGAAGCAAAAACTGGCCGAGCTTAAAGAGATTGGTGGTCGCCATGCGGAGGTCATCAAGGAACAACTTAAGGAGCTGAAAGGTAAACTGGCCATTGCGCGTGAGGAGTTGAAGCAGAAAGTACAAAAGCTTTTTGACAGAGCGCAGTACGCCTCGTTCGGAGAAAATGCTGTGATAATAATTTCAAAAATATTCGATATGCGCGCGCGCCTTAACGACTTCATAGAATCAATAAAAAATGTAACTGGTGAAAAATTGCAGGCATTAAAAGGAATTATTAAGGAACTGAGGTTAAAAATTAAGGAAAAGGTCCGGGAGCTTCTTCATGGTTCTGCAAAACCTCAAACAGCTCTTTACAGTTCAAACGAGAATGATGCTGAAGCCTACATTATTGGCACACTGAGAGACATTGCTAAGACCCTCAAGAAAAAGTTTCTCGTTCTCGTGCAAACAGTTAAAGACAAATTAAGTGAACTGATGCGCTCCGTAGGAAAGCATGCGAAAGTAATCAAGGAACAGCTTCAGAAAATTTTTAACCAGCTGAATGAGGCGCGTAAAGAACTGCAACAGAAATTAGCGGAGCTATTTACCCCAAGTCCCTCCATGAAAAAACACGCTGAAGAAATTTTCGCTAAGTTGAAGAAGCTCCGAGCTAAGTTTGCAGTCTTTGTGAAGGAGGTAAAGAATATCACAGTCGAAAAGGCTCAAAAGCTGATGAAAATGATCGTCGAACTTCGAGATGAAATCAAGCAAGAAATCTCCCAACTCCTAAAGTCCACTCACAGTTACGCGTTGTACCAAGCAAGCGACGATGACGAGGACAAGGAGGCCTACATTATTGATACACTCCAGAGCATTTCTGCAACCCTCAAAGAGAAATTTCTCACCCTCGGCGAAAACATTCGACAGAAACTTATCGAACTAAAAGGTGCCTCAGGTGAGCAAGCTAAAGCAATCAAGAAACAACTAACAAATTTAAGAAATCAGCTGAGTGAGTCTGTTCAAGCTCTGAAGCGGAAGGTGGCTGATATCTTCAATACTGCTCATTATACATCATTTGGAAGCAACGCACTTGAGGTATTTGCTAAGCTCTTCGACCTTCGAGAAAAATTGAGCAACTTCATTAAAGTCATGAAGACTGTCACTGGTGAAAAGTTGGAAAAGTTGCAAGTGCTCATTAAGGAGCTACGAGAAGATATCAAAAAGAAAGTTCAAGAACTTCTTCATGGTTCAAGTGAATCCCCAAGTGCCCTTTACCAAGAAAGTGACGATGCAGAAGATGACGAGGCCTACATTATCGACACCCTCAAGAGCATTTCTGTGGCCCTGAAAGAAAGATTTGCCACCCTGGTTGAGAAGATTCGACAGAAGCTGCTTGAGTTGAAAGGAGCTGCAGGAGAACAGGCTAAAGCAATCAAGGAACAGCTACAAAACTTTAAGAACCAGCTGAGTGAGTCCCGCCAGGCATTGCAGCAGAAGGTGGCTGCAATCTTTGAAAGGTCTCAATATGCGTCGTTTGGAAGCAATGGCATTGAAGTAGTCGCTACGCTGTTCGAAATTCGGGAAAAACTAAACAGCTTCATTGAAGCCATAAAGACTGTCACAGGCGAAAAATTGGAAAAGTTAAAAGGGCTTATTAGAGAGCTACGACAAGAAATCAAGGAGAAAGTTCAAGAACTTCTTCGAGGTTCAAGTGAAGCACCGAATTCCCTCTACCAAGTAAGCAATGTTGATGAAGACAATGAGAATTACATTATGAAGACACTTAAGGATATAAGCCAGTCTCTCAAGGAGAGGTTTATCGTTTTGATAGATAATATCAAGGAAATTGTAGTGCAACTTAAAACTACCGCTGGTGAACAAGTTCAAGTGCTCCAGACCCGACTTCAAGTTCTAAGAACGCAACTGGGAGAAGCGAGAAGAGAACTGATGAAAAAGGTGAAGGAATTTCTTACGCCCTCTCAGTACTTTGATTATGGCGGAAAAACGAATGAGTTTGCTGAAAACCTGTTGGCTTTTCGATGGAAGCTGGAGTATCTTATGAACGAGCTAAAGACTGACGATGGGGAGAACTACGGCGAAGTAAAAGACTTGATTGAGTCTTTGGGTAATGAGATCAATAATCAGGTCCATCAATGCATGGGCAGTTCAAGTGTCAGTGCCTCCGCTCTGTACCAGGCAAATGTGGACGACGACCAGAATGATAAGCGCGCCTACGTAATTAATACCCTAAAGGATATTGCCAAGAGCCTCAAGGACAAGTTTCTAAACATCGGAGAAAAAATCAGACAAAAACTCGCTGAACTCAAAACAGCCGCTGGTGCACAAGTTGTTCGGGTCCAGGAGCAACTGAAGGAGCTAGCTAAACAAATGATTAAAGCGCGTGAAGAGCTGAGGGAAAAACTTAAAGAACTTGTTAGACCAAAACAGACCCAATACGCTTATCTCAATGACCACGGTTCTGACATATTTTCAAAAATCACTCATGTTAAGGAAAAGCTAGCAAGCTTCTTAAAACGAATGAAAGATCTAACCGGAGAAACGCTGGCGAAACTGCGGACTGAGGTAGGTGAACTCCGAGAAGCAATCAAGCAGCAAATATCCCAACTATTACATGGTTCTGACAACACCCCCGCTTTGTACCTGGCTATTGAAGACATCGAAGACAACAAGGCCTACATTATTGACACGTTAAAAGATATTTCCAAGACCCTCAAAGAAAAGTTCATGGTTCTCGGTGAGAAAATTGGACTGAAGATGGACGAGATGAGGCAAGCCGCCGGACTGCGTGCCGCAATCCTGAAGAAGCAACTGCAGGAACTCAAAGGGCAACTTATCCAAGTCCGCGACGCGGTGAAACTGAAGTTGTGGGAAATTATGAGGCCTGGGCAGTCTGCGCAGTACAGTCTCATCAGCGACATGTCTTCAAGTGTTTTCGACAAGCTATCGGCACTTCGGGACAAGCTTCAGAATTTCTTGAACAAGTTGCAAGCGACGGCTGGAGAGGGGTGGACCAAGATGCAAGACAAGATTCGCGACTTGAGAAAAGAGATCAAGGAGGGTATTCAAAACATGCTCCGTCAAAAACCTTGGATTACAACAACCGTTGCTTCGACAATGCTGCCTTCGACTGCCACACCCGTCCCGGCCTTGCAAACGGTCGACCAGGAGAAGTAGACGACAGTGTACGAGACGCAAGATGTTACCAGCACGCCCTAACCACTAGGTTTAATCATTGAGCAATAAACAGTATAATTCTTGATAATTATTTTGGTTTCACTAGTCGGATTACTGCATGCACCTGAGGAGCACGCCCCGTTTGTGCCATCAACTGTATTTTTGGTATAGTTACGGGGCAGTTAGTACAGAAGTATCAGGAACATATTCGAGCGTCTAATTTTAACCACGGTTATAAACACGTTCTGTTCGCATGTTTTTATTTGTTGGGAGTTTTTCTTCTGACAAGGTCATGGAATGTTTTAAATGTTACAAGCCAATTACACTTATTTATATGCTATTTGAAGCAAAATCAAAAATTATAATGTGCAACAGCTCTATAAAAATGAATATACCTATGAATCCCAGGATCTTTATAAGCATAAATCATAAAAAGAGGCATCACTCCATGTGAATTAAACAAGATGTAGTGGTGCCTCTTGTTAAAATGCTTGGAAAACTACAGTATAACATGGCTGGCTCTGCCATTTCAGTAACCTTATATTTAAAAATAACTTTCGTAACGTAATTTTATTCAGACCCTTAAACATTCTGCATCAGGCGTGAATATGTCTAAATCCCGGAATGAATAAGCAATTTCCTCTATTTTACACCCGGGCTGACTTCCCCACTAAAATAGGGAGTATTCGTTGGCGGCCATAGGTGAGTGCGCAAATGTTGAGCTCGCGCTGACGGCGAGCTTCCACAGTTCTTTCGCAATATGCGTTACACACCAACATGATTGCCGGTCTTAGCAGCCAATTAATGTGAGCTTCTTGGACACGCGCTCTGAACAGAGCGTTCAAATACGACGTTCGTCAATACCCCTTATAGAAACACCACCATAATAGAAATCGTACTGCCTTTTTAGGCCAAACAACCACCCAGGGACATGGGAGTCAAGTCCATAGCCAGGGGCCGGTATCCCAGGCCGGCAGCGTAAATGTCTTGGTCATAATCTGCTCTAGGACAACATTTCTGTATGTTTGCTAAATTTGTATTCTGTCGAAGGTCTCTAATACCTCTCCTTGCCATCAAATATTACTATCTACTGATAAATAAATACCGCGCATTTACTTTCCGACAGAACAGCTGGAGAACCGATAAAAGCCATTACAAAGTTTTAGGGAACCGTTTTCTCACGCTCGATACGGTATGGTGGGCACTCCGGTATGAACTGCGCATGCGCAACCACAGAAGACTCGCATATGCACAGTGCATACCGGAGGGACCACCGTACCGTATCGGGCGTGAGAAAACGGTTTCCTAAAACTCCCAATTGAATGACGCTGCCGGTCTATATACCCTGCCGGTTTATACTCAAAACACAGCACGAGCTGGTACACTGGGCACCATGAAACAATGCCCACATATACTTACTTTCATCGTAAATCAGAGAGCAGTCAAAATTAGCAGAGACACAAGCACATACACACAGACCGAAGGCGTAAAATCACGGTGCATCATGCCATCATGTGCACTTTGTTGGATTGGATGGCGAAGAAACACGAACAGAAAGACAAAGAACGTCATGACGCTGCGCTTTTTGTGCACCTTGATTGGCTTCATTGATTACAGCGTTGATAGAACTTTGACTTAAAAACACGGGGTGCGTCAAACCGTATATCTTTTTTCTTTCGCCGACATTCTTGCGCCAAAGATAACATAACCGTTGGTCGCACATGTTATCTCTGTCGCCCTTTGACAGACAAATTCACAAATATCAGCTATACTTTGTCTCATCCTACGATGGACTAAAGGCCAAAGCTACGGTCCGCCAGGTCCAATCACGTGCCACGCTGAACTATGACATGCTTAACACTTATTAGGGGTGGACGAATAGTGCTCCGAATCAAAAAGCGCAGCATCATGTTTACAGCTTCGACAGTGCAAAGAGCTTGTATGTCGTGGCTTTCTTTGCAATGTAAAATTGATGAGTCACTTAGTGCCATTCGATTCGAAACACTGTCCGCCCATCCCCATCAGTGATCCGAGACGCGGGCACCGATAGACACGTCGAAGCGCAATACCATGCAATTTCTAAGTGACTCGTGATTGGATCTGGCGGTCCGTAGCTTTTGCCTTTAGTCAATCGTAGGATGAGACGAAGTATAGTTATCATGCTCTTGTTGTTGTTGTTGCAGTTGTTGCTGTTGTTACTGTTGTAGTTGTTGTGTTGCTGTTGTTGTTTCGTGTAACGTAACGATTCAACAAATTGGCCTTGAACACCTCCGCGCGTTTTATTTTTATTGACTAGTTTGTTTACCCAGTCTATGTAAAGAACTTGAAAGCGGGTCATGCACCCAGTCAATCACTTCTCTTTATAGAAGCAAACTGGTGAGCGATTCGTTTTTATTCAGATTCACTTGGTATTATCGAATGAAGTTTCAAATGTGATAGCATTTAAAAGCTCATTGGTATTCACTGTTTTTACTGTATTCAATGGAGAAATAGGGCCCGTTTTTGGTAACTGGCGCCATTCGACTGCATGTACTTGAGGGCTCCGTCGGCCGCCATTTTCGCCATTTTCCAATTGAATATTTCAGAAAATCGCTTACGACGTTTTTAATAAATAAACGGTTAGTGATGAAACTTTGGAACCTGGTTCTGACCGCTAGCGCAATATTTGGGTGGGGAATAAACGGTTGACGATGATAAGCTTGTACTTGCGTCGTCCGCGAAAAAAAAAAGAAAAACATTGTAAAGAAATGTTGCTTCCTTTTAGGTAATTGATGAAAACTAGAAACAAAAGTCTCAAATCACGTCCCTTGTGGTACACCCTACAAAACACGCGATTTCTGTGACCCGTGACCGCTCATGCGTGCGAATTGAGTGCGGTTGTTGAGATATGAGTGAAGCCACGATAGAATGTTATTACTTTGTAGACCACACTTCTGCAAGAACTTTTCGGTGGCACACACAATCAACTGCTTTTTGCGAAACTTCGGAATATGTCAGCTTGACCAGAGTGTACGACTAGAATCTCGTCAGCAAGTGAATTGTACGCAGAAGTGGTGTGACTGTAGATAGGCCACTATTGCAAACGAATTGGACTCTATAAAACAATCTGCTGCTGTTTTTGTTTTTTAAGGACGTTAGGTGAACACACAAGTGTTTAAGTATCTTTCCACTTGAGCATGACAATACAGGCCTGCGATTGTGCCCATAGATAGTGCTACCAGATTTGTTAATAGGAGCAGCAGTACAAAAAAAAAAAAAAGACCATGGTTGTTTTGCACTCTGAGGCTAACAGTAAGGCTTGCATAGTTTTCTCCCTTTCGCCGCAAAAGTTGCACAGGTCAAGAATGCCTTGTTGCAGGCGGGCTCTTGCCATGATTGACACTTGGAGTCTGTCGTTTGGGAGGACTGCAGTGATTTTGTAAAATGCATAACGATGAAAGACGTTTACAAATCTCTGTAATGCGAAATTTGAGCGCAGCTCTTGAGGTATTTTGATTGTGTGATATACCGTGCAAAACACTTTGAGAAAGAAATATATGTACATGTACAAATATACATCACTCTCCTCACATACTGGTTCTGCTCCCTCCTCGTCTTCCGTGTCCTCTTCCTCTTTCGTACCCACCTCTTCCGTATCCTCCACTTCTCCTCTTCCGTACCCCTCCCGTGTCCTCCTCTATATCCTCACCTCCCCCTCCTCCATAAACTCCCCTCCTGCACCGTACCTTCCACTCCTCCCCCTCTGTACGCTCCCCTCCTCCTCCTGCGTACCCTTATCTCCTGCTCCGTACCCTCCCCTTCTCCTCCTCCATACCCTTCCCTCCTCCCACAGCTTCCCCTCTAAATACAGCTGGAAAATTTGAGGCCACGAGACCTTGACACCAATTCAATGTTCCCGCTAAATTTAGCGAGGAAAATGACGTCACATGACCTCGTGTCACTTCCCCTTTGAACAACTTTAGTTTCTCTGCTAGATTTAGCGAGAAAATTGACGTCACGTGACCTCAACACCAATTCAATTCTCCGCTAAATTTAGCGTGGAAACTGAATTGATAAATAGCTCTGTGACATCCCATAATGCAACACTGCGCATTCAATTTCCCCCTAAATTTAGCGGTAAAACTGACGTTACATGACATCCACACCAATACAGTTTTCCCGCTAAATTTAACGGGAACTGAACTGATGTTGATGTCATGGGACGTCAGTTTTTCCGCTAAATTTAGCAGGAAAACCGACTTCGTGCATAAGTCACGTGACATGAAGTCATGTGATATCATTTTCCCCGCTAAATGTAGCGGAGAAACTGAATTTGTGTTGAGGTCACGTGACGTCAATTTTCCCACTAAACCTAGCGGGGAAACGGATTTTGTGTATAGGTGACGTGACACGAAGTTATGTGACGCCATTTTTACGCTAAATTTAGCGGGGAGATTATGACGTCCCATAATGCAACGCAAGTGGTTAAGCCGACGGTGACGGCGACACCGACGCCGCTCATCGCGGTAACGGGCGCCTAAGGGCTGCGCTCTAAAACAAAGCCGCACTTCTCCGAAGAGCAAATTTGGAAGAAAGAGAAAGTAAACGGGCGAGCTGGTTGATGTTACACATATTTGAAAAAACCGGAGACAACGTACGAAGAAGGGGTCAAACACACACATAAAAGTAGTTTTAGAATTTTAGAAAGGCGAGCTAGGATGCCATTTCCATTCTACTCGTAACGATAAATCTTGCGCTCAAAATGCGTGGACGTGGCTGGTTGCATTGGTTTTTATCGGAAATTTACAATGATCAACAGTCGGTGACAGGTGAAGAGGTCAGGGCGAGGGAAAGGAAGGCTGGGGAGGAGGAAGCAATCCGTGCGCTTCCTCCTCCCCAGCCTTTCTTTCCCTCGCCCTTAACTCTTAACCTGTTACCAGCTACAGAGCATTTGAAGAACAGCAAGAATGGTAAATGGCTTTTGTATGTCAACAATATGTCAACAAACTCTAAGAACGTGGGACCATGTTAATTACCTCTTGAAGAATCGTAATTTATTCCTTTCCTTGTTTGGAGTTTTGCCTGACGGGTGGGTGCTTTCGCTCTGAAGAATTGTACCACAATATAAGTTAACTTGAAACTAAGCTAACAAAACGTTCACAAAAAAAAGAAACAGAGCAAAGTCGGACTACAACGTCCCAAACACATCTCTGTTTATTTAGCAAATGCTTTAATACTCAATCACATTTGAAAGGCGCCACAAAAACCTCTGCGACCTAGAAAAATCTTGGCAATTTTGAAAACGTCGATATGTAAATCATGTACCAAATAAACCCAGCAACTGACTTGGAGACGTGGCTGCCAATATTTTTTTTGTCGGCACCTGCGGTATCGAACTTGGAGCTTTTTAGTGGACACCTCATGCAGAAGGTAACCAAGGTAAACGAAGCTTGACGGCGTCGATACACTAATGGCGAATTCCACTGGGCGTTTGGAGCGCTCCGGGATCAGTTGACCAGATCCGGAATGGAGCACACGATCCGAACGGGGTCGCGCCGCCGATGGATCCCCAGTGGAACATGACCACTGCTCCGGGATCGGCGGATGCCTTCCCGTCATTCAACTGCCCGAAAATCCCCTTTCCGCGGCCGCCGCGGTCGTTTCGAAGACGTTTTCGCAATCGCGGTGCTCACACGTGTTCGACGCACGAGCGGCAGGAATGGCTCAGGAGCTTCTAGCAAAGATTGCCGGAATGCCCGTAGCGCGGCAAAACCTTCTCTTCTTCTCCTGGAAAACGAACCGGCTGTCGAGCCAAGGGGTAAAGGCCCTGTCACACTGAGGGAACAGTTGGACAACTCTATCCGGCAACACGGGGATGTCGTGTTGCCGGCGACCCTGTCACATCGCGGCAACAACAACAGTCGGGCAACATGTTGCTGGCGCACGGCAACCGTGTTGCCCGATTTGTTGTCCGATAACCCTGTCACACCGCGCTGATGGCGAGGACCACAAGCCGGTCGTGGCGAGGACAACACGGGGAACACTCCGCCATCTTGATTGTTTACCTTCGTTCGTGTGCGGCGCGGAATCGCTGGAAATGTGACTCTACAAAGTGCTAGTGCGGTCGAAGGGCCGGGAATTACCACGGTACGACATCAACCAGTGACTGTGATTAGAAAACTTGACACGGGGAGTATTTTCCGCTCTTTATTTTATCGAAATGTTCTTCATTCGCTGACAAAGCAGATAGCCCTAACCGAGGAAAGTGACATCGCTGATATATGTTCGGGATTTACGCCACCGTATGAAGTGTTTCTGTCCGGTTCTTTCATGCAATTCCTATTTCTACTGTAAAATTGCGTTAGCACCGGCAGTACCCCAAAGCGTCTTTGGTAACGTGGTGTTGAGCTGAACTGACAGTGCTTCGCAACTGCGACACCGAAACCATCGGCCTTCATAACAATCGGTGGAATAAATATTTTTCAACGCTGTCTACTTGTCTACCGCCTGCTATGTGATCGATTCATTCCCCCAAAACGTCCTGGGTATTTTTTAAAACAAATCAGGTGTCTGGTAGTGGCTGTTTCCAAGTTCCAAGCATCAACGTTTTCGAAATCGCGGCGCTAACACGTGTTCGACGCACGAGCGGCATGGAATGGCTCAGGAGCGTCTATACTTCGTTTCACCTTATGTGCGAGCGAAGGCAAAGCTGGAAGCGCGAGCAGGAAAGCTCCGTGCCTTCAGGCTTTGCTCGAGCGCGCGAGCTGAGCAGAAATGCAAAAAGCGCTGGCCTCGCGCTTCTAGCTTCGGCTTCGCTCGCAGATAAAGTGAAACAGAGTATAGCAAAGATTGCCGGAATGCCCGTAGCGCGGCAAAACCTTCTCTTCTCTTCTCCTTCCTTGAAAACGAACCGGCTGTCGCGCCAAGGGGTAAGCAAGCGGCCATTACCAATTCTTCTGAGGCGAGATCAGGCGAGATGCCCCACGAGAAAGGAAGTCACGTGTGTGCGCCGAGGGCTGGCCCGGCTGGCTTCCGGTTGAATCCGCCGAAATCGGGGGAGCGACTTTTCTCGGATCCAGATCGAGATCTGGAGCGGGAGCTAATCCCAAACGACCAGTGGAACACGTCCGTCTCGATCCCGATCGCCCATGAGAAATAGGCTCGCTCCAGAAAAGTCGATCCCGGCGCGCTCCAAAACGACCAGTAGAATTCGACATTTGCTAGGAGCTTCTGCGCCATCTTTGCCGCTCGTGCGTCGAACACGTGTTTGCGCCGCGATTGCGAAAACGCCTTCGAATCGACCTCGCTCCACTCCGGATCTGGTCAAATCATCCCGGCGCGCTCCAAAACGCCCAGTGGAATTCGCCATCGGATCCAGATCGAGATCTGGAGCGGGATCTAATCCAAAACGACCAGTGGAACACGTCCGTGTCGATCCCGATCGCCCAGTGAAATAGGCTCGCTCCAGAAAAGTCGATCCCGGCGCGCTCCAAAACGACCAATGCAATTCGCCATAAAAGAACTTTATATTGCCACGCGCGTCTGCGATCAAGCGCGCTCGTGGCCGAATGAATAAAGAAAACAAAAAGCGCCCGTGGGCAAATGGTTATTGTCCTTGGCTCCTCGCAAAGGACTGGAGGTTCGATGCCTGAGAGCGGACGCGCCTTTTTGTTATTTCTGTAAGTTTCGCGTTCTGGTGAATTCGATAACATTGTTGCGTACTCTAAGTCTGAATGTTCTACGCGCCAGCGTTCGATCCTGCTGTTTCGCCGCCATCGACGCCTGCGACGCTAGCTTGTTTTTTTCGATTTTGTTTTGGGCACAAGTTCGCCCCATTAAACGTTTAATTTGCTTCAGTTTGCATCGCTTCATCAATTGTCATTCATGACAGTATCGCTGAATTTTTACCAAGCCATTAAAGTCATGCAACTCTATATCAGGATAGCTTAATATTTTTATTACCATATGAGTCAGCAAGCTTTCGACAATTACACTGGGGATGTAATGCTTGAGAAAACGATTTATTCGGATGGTGCCAACTTGGCAAAGGGACCCGAGCCCGACCAGCCGGCGGAGCTCCGAGGTTCCCTGGTTAGCCACAGTGTGACGCTACGTGAAATATCTTCCGGCATCTATCCATTCTATATAACCTGTACCTAAAGTTTGTGGTTTCACCGCAACATTTTGTCGCGCCGCGTTAGTAGGCGATTTCAATTCCCATTTGCTTATTGCCCTCCTTGCACCTGAGCCAAACAGAAATCCTCTCGCGTTACACGCCCGCGTAATCGTTGGCGCCAGCGTCTGAATCTTTACCCAAAGCTGCAAGCTGCCGCTCTGCCGGCTCAGCAGCATGCGCCGCCGTGCTAGGACTTTCTGTGTGAAACACTCCTGAGCGCTGGGTCGGCGCGTCGGGTGCGTTGGACGTCAGTGCGCGTGCGTAAACAAAGTAAAGCGCGCGATATAAGGGGTCTACAGACCTTATGGACGCTACTGTGCGGCACAGTGGCGCCAAAATACCACAAAAAATGCAAAATTCTCTTTGTTTCACTTCTCGACAGCCAACAGATTAGTCAAAGTGTTCGGTGTTAAACTTTTGGTGTATTAAGGTTTTTACAGCGAAGCTGTATACCTCTGCCAGACAAGGAAATTTTCGTGTCGTTGGCGTTGTAAGCAAAAAACTCCCGGCGAACAATTGAAAGAAAAAGAGCATATCTCCTTTGAAATCAGGCATACAGCATATAGCTCAGTATTCGTTTAAATAAAGAAAACAACAAAAGAAGCATCAAAACCACATGATGGATGATAAGGCGCGTGTGACCAATAGGAACACCCTCCCACGCGTTCCGGTAAAGATTAGGTTTGCAGCTGCTTCCAAAGGGGTTGACGTCATTCGAAGCCCTCGGGTAAAGTGCAAACCGCATAATGGATGATAACGGCGTCTGCGAACAATGCGAAGCACGTTCCTTCTCCCCGCGTGTGTTTCCCGGTAAAGATTACGGTTGTGTAAGCTATTCATGGATCATGCATTGATTTAACCTTAGCAAGGAATATCTCTACAGTGAGAACTGAACATCTCAATGTGTATCACACTAATCATAAAGTAATCGTCAATGTCGTTGTGAGGTAACAAAAGGTGTGGTTAAGTACAATTCACTTGTCTCATGTTTCACTCTTTGTAGAGCCACGTGTGTAAATTTTCAAGTGACGTCGCAAAACGGGTAATCCTTGTGGGAGTCCTTTACAGCTTCGCTGTCCAACCACCTTCACAGTGTGGACTGGAGCCAGAGTTTTTTTGTTGTGTTTTTTTTTTTTTTTAATTTGTGAGCAGATGATTTACAAAATGGGATCCGACTAGGCAGTTACTTCATTCGGCGCGCTCAGTCCTGGCTGTTGTACGCTGGTCACATGGCACGTAGTACACTTGATAACAGTTCCTTGAATGAAAATACCGACGATAATAGTGGTTGAAAAAAAATTTACAAATCAGCGGCTAACTTGGGTTTGATTGGCCCTGACGGAGGGATAGTGCGGTAGACCTCAATGCTAGCTGGCTTGAGGTGTACCCACTATCCTTCCAATCGGAGCCAATCAGAGCTCGGCGTTCTGACATCACCGCAGCCCTTGATCAAGAAGCACGCGAACTTGCACTCCGCATTGAGAAGCATTGGTACGAAGCCTAGCCGAACGTTGACGCAGCACTCGGTCTAACCTGCGTCTGCGCCGGATTTTACCGCGATGACGTCAATATTCTATAATCATTGGCAACTTCAGTAACGCTGGGCGCAGCCTATTGTGATTACGCGTCTTGCTTTGCGGTTCCTTCTTTGGCGTTTTTAACGGTTGATTCCGCAAGGTTGAAATAATTTATTGTTGATTTAATTGCCTTGGTCTTTGAAGCGATAATAAGAAGCTCGAGACTCGCCACGCCCTGTGTTTCTTAAGTTGTCCTTGTGACTCTAGTGCAGGCACCTGTATTATTCTAAAACACATTTCAGTGAGAACGAAAAAAAAAAAAAAAACTTGTCAGTGAGAAACAAAACGATATCGTTTCCCTTGCTGACAAGTTTTTCTTCGCTGAAATCAAAGCTACAGGCATACACATTGTTATTTCTTGGTTCGATGTATATCGGTTTATTTATTAATTTACCCAAATAACTGTACAAGGTACATTACAGAGGGGAGTGGATTCACGAAAAGCGGCAATTAAATCAACTAAGGGTGCTGTTATACTTCGCTTAACCTTCAGTCAAACCCCAGCCGAAGCCACGAGCTGATGGGACAAATTAGACAGCGTCAAAAGCGCACCACCTTAATGTTTCTGCGCTTCTTCTATCATCGCTAAACCAATCATAAACAAAAAAAGGTCTGGTGACTCACTTTTAAGGCTACTTGATGGGCTCCGTTACCTCGTAGTGTCGATTGCGTCTAGACTGAGGCTGAAACTAAGTATAGTAAGAGTTTGTTTAAAAAATGAACAGCACCATTAATTGCAGGAATTGAGGCGGGAATGAGATTCCAGACCGTTGAGGTATAAAAGAGATGTCGAATTTGTGAGTGTTAACGCTTTGAAAGCCAACCTTCGACATGTTATCGAGACGAGCTGAGTGATAAGATGGTTCAAGGATGATTAAACTTGACGAAAAAAACGAGAAAGGACGGACAACCACAAACTCATCCTTTTAAAGATGAGTTTCTGGCAGAGGAGTGGATTATGATAATAAAGCTTGTGGAGTAAACATAGACAAGCCTTTTTACGGGCGAAAGATAAATCCGGTAATGTTAAGGCTACTTTCATGCTAGTTAAACCAGCCGTAGATTATAGTTAGCCAGGATGATGCGAGCTGCTCGGTTTTGAATGGCTTCCAATCTAGTGATCAAATCTTGATCGCCGGGATCCCATACTGATGACGCGCATTCTAATTTTGAACGGACTAGGCATTTATACAAAGTTAGCTTTAGTAAGGAAGGAGCTTGAAAGAAATTTTGTTTCAGATAGCCAAGCATGCGGTTTGCATTGCCTGTTACGTACTCTACCGATCTGTGTGCCAGGGGCGACTAGACGGCGAGGTATTTGTAAATTGAAACAGACTCCAGAATTTTATTATAAATTTGATTCGTAGGCATGCACTTTAGAGCGTGACACTCACCAAATTACATTTATTACTACTTAGTTTCATCAGCCAATTATCACACCAATGGGCTATGCCGCTACGTGATTAAGGTCCGTTTGAAGTTGCGAGGTATCAGATTGGTCAGTTATATTACGGTAAAAAAACTCAGTCATCAGCCAACACACTGATAGGAGATAAAATTTTAGCTGCTAAATCAAAATTAGAAACAATTATGGACCAATTACGGAGCCTTGTGGTACATCAGAATCCACAGAGGTTAAAGCTAGAATATTATTATCATTGACAAACTGTAAGAGATTAGTCAAAAAGTCAACTATCTAATCAAGTACATGAGGGTCAATGTTTAAGGTGTGAAGCTCATGAATTAGTAGAGTGTGTGACACTTTACTGAACGCCTTTGAAAATTTCATAAAGCACAATCAGTTCAAGAGCCACAATAAAGGAAACGCTGAAGACGATGAGTGAAGGACACAAGTTACGTCGGCTCAGCATGGCTTCAGAAAGGCATTTTCATGTGAGTCTCTCACATGAAAATGCCTTTCTTAAGCCATGCTGAGCCGACGTAAAAATTTATTGGATTCTTAAAGACTTGCTAAGTGTGTGTAGATATGTTCAAGGATTTTACATGGAACGCTTGTTATATAAATGGGACGGTAAGGGAATCCACATATTTGTCACCTGATTTATGTAATGAAACCATCTAACCGGTCTTCCAGTCATTGGGCACAGTGCCTGATTGTAGTTACCGCACTTCTCCCGACTATAGTCCGCGGACTATACATGTTTAAAGGTTGAAATTTTACCCGGTGCGAACTACCTGCAAAATATATAAGGATTTGTTTTTTTTTCTAGATCGTTCACTGTGATAAAACGTGAAGGATTTAATAAATAACGGAGTTCAATAATATTAATTTATGTACGATACAAGGTTCTTTGTGAGTTAATGCAGCAAGTATTTGTTAATGTGTGTTGTGTATGATCATCGTTACGCTCGGATTGGGCACTAAACGCGGACAATGTACGGTGTACAGACTATGCACCAGGTGCTGTCCATCTAAGCAAAAAAAATATTTTGTTCCGAAACTTGCCTTAGCGGACCAACTATATGCACCGGGCGCCGACTAAAGTCCGGAAAATAGTCTATTGGGAAAACAGCCGAGAAGAATTAATTATGAAACAGTACATTTTGGTGTTTTTTTATTAAATTATTATTGTCAACACCTGCAGATGATGAAATTTTAGGTACATCTATAATGTCAGAAATAGCTACTGCATCAATATCAACAAAGTTTATTGGTAAAACGTCACTTGAAGGTATCGAGGGAGCACATCTATTAGCGTGAGCTGAAAATGATTTGACAAAAAACGTTCAATATTGCGGCACATTCAATGACAGATATGGTTTGCCCACCGGCATAGATAAGAAATAACTTCCAATTATCACTGTTGTTAACAGTGTTCTCAAATTGTTTAGGATTTTAGCAACGCATAAAAGTATGTTGCTAAAATGATTTTCTTCGCATTTTAACTCAATCACTACACCTCTCAGCGATAGAATCTCAGCGGGAACATTCTGGCTTGGGTTTTGCTCCTCGAAACAATCTGTTATATTTGTTTTATATTACTTTAAGAGTTATGTTATACTAAGGCACGTTTGCGTGATTGAGAACTCTTTTTTTATTTAGCATATTTTTTTTTTTGTTAGAGTAGAAATATAAATTTAAACATATTCCAATTTGTTTCAACTGAGCTATTAACAAATACATCTACATTTAGATCAAGAAATTGGCGTTGTTCTTGGTTTTTTTAGATAAATTCCGCTTTGCTAAAATATCTGATACATTTTAAAGGGGCCATGAAACGATTTTCCTACTTCTTCCTCCTTAGCTTTAATCCTCAACTCAAATGCGAATCGTGAAATCCCGTCGTCTTGACATTCTTCGGCACCGGATGCGATGACTCCTAGCTTCCACTGTGCTCTTTATGCACACCGTAGAACTTGTCATTCTCCAGTGACGATAAGTTCCGTCAGGGCACTCATTGGCCACGAACGCGAATCCGAATATTCGTCGACGAATTTATTGTTGACGAGCGCATACGTCCGAGTGACGCAGTTCTCGTGTCCAATGCGTGAGCTGGGCTCGGCTGACGTCAGGTTGGCACCGCTGACGCGCTTTGGGAACCGCGGATATGCGATATGCGATTAGTAAAGTCCCAATTTAAAATCATTTATCCCAGCCCAAAATTCGTTTCATGGCCCCTTTAACGTTGATGATGGCGAGAATTTCGACATAATGAATAGACACTGAAATAACAAAAATAAAGCTTTTCTTAATGGGCATAAATAGGGCACGTGGTGTCTTTTGTCATTTTTCCACAAAAAAAAAATTTTAAAATACGTTTAACGGCATATTTACGCCATTGGACGAAATGTAGGTGGAGGTCACGGTTCGCTCTAAGCCGCGCTTTAAAGGGCCCATGAAACGATTTTAACATCGAGAGAACGTGCACCTTATTACCCTTTTTTTGTTTACTTTAGCACAAGGACCATAGAACACGACCACTTCTCTCGAAATGTCGCGAATGCGCTGCGTAACCGCAAAAACAAAAAAGAACTATTTCTTGACTTGACTTCACGTACGGCGTCCATAGGAACTAACTTTGTGACGTCACGGCGGGTGCGGTTATTGAGATCGCTTTTGAACAAGTATATTCTCAGTTTAATGATAACGTTTATACATCGTTTCACCTTATGTGCGAGCGAAGGCAAAACTAAAAGCGCGAGCACGGAAGCTCTGTGCGTTCAGGCTTTGCTCGAGCGCGCGAGCTGGGGAGAAATGCAAAAAGCGCTGGTCTCGCGCTTCTAGCTTTGGCTTCGCTCGCAGATAAAGTGAAACGAAATATAGAAATGATTTCGTTCCAACATAAACAAATGGATCGAAAGTTTTATAGACCTTTTCCGCTTACTCTCGCCCCCGATCGCCAAGAAGGCGTATCCGGTATGGGCGACGAAAAAATATTAAAACGTTTCAACCTGCAAACAGTAAAAAAAATAGAGGGGAGACAAAACGATAATGGGTGACGGTTACGCTTATCTTCTAAATGCATTCTATTGGCGTGGCGACGGCAAAACAATGTTTTCGCCCATACTGGAAGTGATGCTATTTCAAGATGGCGGCGCCCTTGGGAAAAAGGTCTATATTCTTGTTCAGTACACGAAGTTTTCGCAGCGCCATCTATCCGGAGTAAGACAAAGCATCCCCTCCCAGCTGCTCCGCTGCCTAGCAACGTTGGCTGGCTGCTACCGGAGACGGTGCTACCGGACGAGCGGTGTGATCAACGCGATATAAAAACCACGTTTCGGCAGCTGCATGGTTCGTTTTCTTTCTCGTGCGCCTGGTTCGCCTGCCTGGAACTCTACTCCGTTTCACCTTATGTTGTACCGCAGCGAAGGCTAGAAGCGCGAGCTCATAGCGTCGGCAGCTGCCCTTGGTGCACGAGAGCTTGTGCCACCGAGGTGTGCCATAGAGCAAGGAGCTCGCGCTTGTAGCCTTTCCGTGCGGTACAACACAAGGTGAAACAGTATTGGCGACGTGCGCGATCGAAAGCGTCGCTGTGGTCGGCCTTCCGCAATTGGCCGAATACTGACTATGACGTCAGCAAAGGATTTCTCATCGACGGAAATAAGAGGAATGAAAGAACTTCAATTTCGACGGTGTGGGTAGTGTTGCTTTAAGAGCGCAATGATTTCAAGCCTCCACCATGCTCCTTACAAACACCATCGAACTAGGAGGGCGCCACTAAAACATCTCGCCGCTAATAGGAAGTATAGACGATTGCAAGCAAAAGCGACTGGCCGCCGCCATTTCTCTGCTCGTGCGGCAAAGCTCATGCGATTTCAAGCTTGCCAAAGCTATCTTCACGCGCACGTTACACGTGCTTGCACGCCTGGGGCACCAGTCGTGATGCCATGCTTGCAATTGTCTATACACTGGCGGCCATAGCTGTGTGCGCGACTGCTGAGCGCGTGCTGATGGCTAGCTTCCAGGGTTCTTTTGCAACGTGCATTCCACAGCGTCAAAATGGCCGGTCTTAGCAGCCTATTAATGGGGAGAGAGGGGAGAGTCTGCTCTCGCTGTAGCAACGTCCACAGTGCTAAGAAGAGGACACGACCGGAAGCCGCGTACCCCGCGGCGCGTCATGCGCACGTGACCCGCGAAACATTGTATGAGTTGAGGGGCATCCCCAAACGCCATCTTATTTGGCCGGAAGTCCGAAACTCGTTTCATGGGTCCTTTAAGCGCGAACCGCATAGCGCGTTTTTCTACACGCGAAAACGCGACGCGCTATGAACGCTCCCGCGGAAGCTGACGCGGGGGCACCCGCATGCAGATAAAGCCAAGCACCGCCGGCCGCGCGTTATCAGCGTTGCCAGATAACAGAACACTCAACACGCGATGTAAATGTTGACGCACAAACTACAAAATGAGAATTAAATGAACAAATGAGTAAATAAAACGGGTTTGTGTGCCAAAAGAAACACCTTTTCAATTTTTATATGGAAAATAAAAATGCTTTTGAACACTTTGAAATGTGCTGAATGCGAAACAGCGTACTGTGCAGGATCACGTGATAGTTCGACCGACCCTCATTGGGCGAGAGCCGCTTCGACGCCTCGGCGCGCGCGTCTTGTTCTGGGTCGGCTAGAAACCAACGCCCCCGCGAAAACGCGCGCTCGCGCGCAGGAAATGAGGTCAGTTTGACCCCGACGCGCCTGAATCGCGAGCAAAAACGCGCCATGCGGTCTGCGCTTTATTCAGCATCAACGCACGCATACGAAAACAAAGTTACATAGTTGACGTGGGGTGCTAGGTTTAGGCCAGTCGCTCTACAAAAAAGAAGCACCCGCACACAGCGCTTCCTAAGGTGTGTACTTGCGACAGTTGCTTGCTGCAAACTAGGTCGGTTCAGAAGTCCATCCTCTAAACACCTCGGTGAACGCGGAACGACTCGCACTCATAAAAATGAAACGAGTTCAAGGAGCGCAAACGCCGGCAGCAATGTTTCTTAACAATAAGGACTCTATATAGGTATTTTCGTTTTTAAGACATGGAAATATTGTCGATAAAAATAGCACTATTACGGCATGAAAAAACGCTTTTACAATGAACATTTCACACGTCAATCATCTCTCCAGCCAATGAGAGCCGAGAGTTGACAGTTGCTTCCTGCAAACTAGGTCGGTTCAGAAGACCATACTCTAAACACCTCGGTGAACGCGGAACGACTCGCACTCATAAAAATGAAACGAGTTCAAGGAGCGCAAACGCCGGCAGCCATGCTTCTTAGCAATAAGGACTCATAAAAATGAAACGAGTTCAAAGAGCGCTAACGCCGGCAGCCATGCTTCTTAACAATAAGGACTCTATATAGGTATTTTTGTTTTTAAGACATGGAAATATTGTCGATAAAAATAGTACTATTACGGCATGGAAAAACGCTTTTACAATGAACATTTCACACGTCAATCATCTCTCCAGCCAATGAGAGCCGAGAGTTGACAGTTGCTTCCTGCAAACTAGGTCGGTTCAGAAGACCATCCTCTAAACACCTCGGTGAACGCGGAACGACTCGCACTCATAAAAATGAAACGAGTTCAAGGAGCGCAAACGCCGGCAGCCATGCTTCTTAACAATAAGGACTCATAAAAATGAAACGAGTTCAAGGAGCGCAAACGCCGGCAGCCATGCTTCTTAACAATAAGGACTCTATATAGGTATTTTTGTTTTTAAGACATGGAAATATTGTCGATAAAAGTAGTACTATTACGGCATGGAAAAACGCTTTTACAATGAACATTTCACACGTCAATCATCTCTTCAGCCAATGAGAGCCGAGAAACGGTGCTTAACTAGCTAAGCACCTTTGGTTATGAGCTGGGCTCAGAGCAGGGCTATCCCCCCTCCCCCCTTAATTCTGTCTAACAACGCAATTATTGCTAAAAAAAAAAAAAAAAAAGTCGTTGAAAATTACCTGAAATAAATGTGTCCCATCTAGGCTCTTTAGGAAAATTTTGTTTATTTCAGTGTGATTCTAAGAGTAAAAGGAAGTAACGAATGGTCACTAAGACTGGGCAAATAAGATACTGATGAAATGGTGCCGGGGTGAGTAGCAAGCATTGTATAGGTCTAACAGAGATGACAAAGAAAGTGTTACTCTTGTCGAGAATATAACTAGTTGAACGAAGTTAAAATCCGAACATAACGTAATAAAATCGCTTGCTTCAGTTGTAAATGGAATAGAAGAGGGACAGACATATTAATGTCGGTCACCAAAATTGTAGGCTAACCAGGGAACCGTACAGTCATTTGGTTGTTACAGTCGTGCAGAACATTGACATATTTTAGATCATTTTGAGGGGAGGCGGTGATAAACTCCAATTACCCTATTGTGTATGTAAAGAAACAGACTCCAAAATAATTTTAAGAGCAGAAGAAATTGCCACATTAAAAGAAACAAATGAGTTGGCCACTGCCAGCAAAACGGCCACCACCAGAAATGCCAATTTGAATAATCCTATAAAGATTGTAAAGTTTCCGGCAATTAAAGAGCCCGTTATTACAAACTTTTGCGGAAAGCCAAGTTTTCGTCAAACAAAACTACGAGGGGAAGGAGAGCAATAAGTTTCGCCTCCTTGGCTATAACTTTTTTTATTCAGCGATGGAATTGAAAGATGTTTCATTCAAATGAAGGTCTGGAACCTCATCTTTCCCAGGAGCACAAAACCTTTCAATATAGTCTCCACCGGCGGCGATGCACTTCCACTACCGGTGCGCATGCCGTCATTAGATCATTGAGGGCGACATTTGACGAGACCAACGGCGCGCTGAAAGAGCTGCAATCCCGAGATGTTTGCCTCACTCGCCTTAGAGCCCGGACCTCGCGCCATCAGACTTTTGGCTGTTTTCCAAGGTAAAGGAACATCCAAAGGGTACACGGTATGCGACCGACGACGAGGTTACCGATGAAGTGCGCCGTCGGTGTCGTCAACAACCGCCTTCAGCCATCTACGACGGCATGCAGAGACCAGTGCACCGGTCGGGGAAGTGCGTCGCCGCCGGTGAAAACTACATTGAAAAGTAGTGCGCTCCTGAGAAAGAAGAGATTCCAAACTTTCATTCGAACGTAACATGTTTCAATTTCATCATTGAATTTAAAAAAGTTACAGCCTAGGAGGCCAAAACCCATTGATCACCCCTCGTAATAAATCCGCGTAACAAACATGAATCACTGAGCATAAATCATCACGTTTTCTTAACATACTTCGAATGTTAAAAAAACAATTACTCAAAAGTTACCGCTGAAATTGATTACGCTTAGGGGGAAATTTTATTTTTCTCCCATGTCTTTCGATCCGGGTAATGCCAAGTTATCAACCTTTCGCGTTCTATAACGGCCGCCAACGTCACAATCTAAACCAGTTTCAGCTTCTTTCTCAGACGCGTATAGATCATTTATGCGGGCCGAAAAAAAAAAAACGGGCTTCATTTTCTCGATTGGACGCTTTTTGTCGCTTCAGCGTCGAAGTTCTTTTGAAAACTGATGCCATTGCATCGGGCGACGGCATTCGGCGACACACGTCGATGCACTTATCGCGTGTATTACCGGCTGTTACTCAATGCCGCCAGATTGTCGCTTTTTTTTTTTTACATTTAGGTGGCGCGTAGATAACCGTCGGCTGAGAAGAAAGCCAAAAGAATTACCCGAAATTTCGCTTCTTCTCCTAACGCCTGTAATCCGCAGATGACGGACAAACGCTCTCGAAGAATCAGTCAAAATAACACTGCCCGCCGCACAAAGAATAAAAAAAGACACCAGGCGCCCTTTGGGATTCATTAGCTTCCCTCTGGCTAAATATGCCCACAATTAAGCTGCAGTAACACTACTCGTACATCGGAAAAAATACGCGCTGTTTGCTGTAGTCATCTCAAAACGTCCCATTCGCATTTGAACCTTGCACATTTCGTCCCATTCTCATTTGGTCCTTCTCGTTTCAACCTTCTCATTAGATCCGAATCGTGCTTTTTGCAACTGGGTCCATTCTCATTTTGCCCGTTATCTTAAAACGTCCCATTCGCATTTTGACCGTGCGCATTTCGTCCCATTCTCATTTGGTCCGCCTTGTTTGTACCTTCTCATAAGATCCAAATTGTATTTTTCGCAAATGGACCCATCCTCATTTCGCCCGTTCGCGCTACGACCGAATGGCACTAGTTCGGCATGCCTCTAACGTCATTATGCCTTCGCAGCTTCTTGATGAGCCTTACCTTGCTTTGGCCCCCAACATACCATCAGATATATGTTATGTGTAGAGGTACGCACTGAGAATCGTACAATGACGCCTGCTTCCCTTCCTCTAAGCAAACGAAAAAAAAAAGCGATGAACATTTAATTTGGAAACTTTGTTTGAACAGAAATAGCATACATAATAGCAGTGGTTCTCAACCATTGATGTTTCGCAGACCCCTTGTAGAAAGGCGGAGATGATGGAGGACCCCGTTCGGGGTGAGGGGAATAGAAAGATATAGTTTATCATGATAATGATTTAATAAATGAATATAACTAATTGCTAGTGTTCAGTCATGGACACTAGCAATATAATAATCGCTAGTGTCCAGTCACCCAGTCATGATGACAAAATTATCCACGGACCCGCCTCAAGCGTCTTGGAACCATGTTTGCTTCGTACGTATGCTTCGATCACCTATGCAGACAGTTTTCGCATGACCAACGTGACAAGACTGTCGCACGAGGAGCGCCTCACTCAGTGTCTGTCGGCTGTCATTTGTACGACGTCATAGCAGTTTGGTCGCGACTATTATTAGCGGCGAGATGTTTCGGTGGCGCCCTCGTTCGTTTACCTTTCGTGACGTCATTACCTTGTGAACAACAAGTTCGATGGTGTTTGTAATGGGCATGGTGGAAGCCTGAAATCATAGCGCTCTCAAAGCAACACTGCCAACACCGTCAAAATTGAAGTTCTTACATTCCTCTTATTTCCGTCAATGAGACATCCTTTGCTGACGTCATAGTCAGCATTCGGCCAATTCTGGTGGGCCGACCACAGCGATGCTTTCAATCGCTCACGTCGCCAATAGGGAACGCGACGCCAGCAAACCCGAAATCGCTGGGAAAATTTCTCAGTCCAAAGCGAGCCTATGACGGTTCGTGCGTGGTCACGTGACCGACCGACGTCACGGTCCAGCTGGTTCCGGCAATCGCTTATCTACAGGCGTCGTCGGCGAAGTCCACTCCAGACGTCATCGATAATCGATCGGCGACGCCACCCGGTTTGTCCGGCTCCATCGCGAGAGTGTCCGCGCTCCACGTGAGCTTCGAAGCGTCGCCGGATCTCCTCGAC
The DNA here is from genome assembly GCA_013358835.2 of Ixodes persulcatus. NCBI lineage: Eukaryota > Metazoa > Arthropoda > Arachnida > Ixodida > Ixodidae > Ixodes > Ixodes persulcatus. Next base: position 210,028 of record JABSTQ010011379.1, read on the forward strand.
GTCATTCGAGAGCGTCTACGTGCCGCATTCGCTATCTGCATCGGAAGGAAGCCAAAGGCGTCGCTTGACGAGTCACGGCGTGGCCTGCGTAACCTCCTGACCCAGAGAAGGCTCGAAGCGTCATGATGCAGCCGAGTTGGAGAAGAACAGTGTTCAGATGGCAGCTTCTGGTTGGCTGTTTCGTTCTGCTGGCAGTCTTGGAACTTTCCCGTGAGTACACCTGCGTTCAAAGCGTTCATTGGGTCCCCAGAAAGGCGATCTATTTATCGTGCTTTTCATTCATTAAAGGGACGGTTCAAGGATATTAAGTTGGAATGTTTTTTTTTTTTTTTACTTTACACGAGCTTACCGGCACTTGTGGAACTCAAGGATACTCGCACGCAACGCCACAACTCCTTTGTTGCGGTGTAATTTCAAGGACAAAACCGAGTGTTTTGATTCAACCTATCGCGAAACTTGATGACGTAACTGGAGCATCGCAGTATCCTCCAGTGACGATATTTGAATGCGGTTCAGAGACTGGACCCGAGCATTGCGTGGGCACTCGACTTGGGCTCGTGATAATCGATAGCTCGAGAAGAATTCGGGTAGTGGCCCGTGTACGATCGCTGCAATTACAAAAATAGCCGAACCGCAACAATGTCTGGTACTCAGCGCGTGTCCTGTGCCTTGCCAACCCCAGTCCCTGGCTATGATCAACATTGTCGACATATAATCGGCTCCAGATCACGTGACCACTTGTTCTGGCTGCAAGTTGAGGGAGAAAACGCTTAACGTTTTTCTTGAATTTGTTTCTGCGGCTTCGATGGCGTGTGGTCAAAAACGAAAGGGTGTTTCACAGGTCATTAACGTCGAGGATCTGTTCTAACCGGCATTTCCGTAAAGTACAAAAATCACTGCATGAGCCGATAGTTGCCGAGAGGCTAATAATACAATCGATGCAAGCTCCTCTTCCAGTACGCGCTCGTCGCCCTCTGCCGGCCTTCGGCTGCGCGTGCGACTAAGTGTTATGGAAGGCAGAAGGCTCGCGCAGGAGGCAGAGCATCTACTGCATTTTTGGCCTATCACCCAGAGCCGCGTATACAGAGAGTTTGGTCAATGGGAGGCGCAGGCAGAGCCAGGGCGTGCACGAGACTCGGAAAGAGGGCTTGGCATGCTCTCTTGACCAACCAGAAGCCGAAAAGAACCCCCTAGCGGTGGTAGCAAGAAACAGTTCTGATGAAAGGTATATGTTCGTATATGGTTTTAATAAGCGCGTAAGAGTGAAGTGTAGTAACTCTTTGTGGCTGAAAATAGGGTGCACGTGATGTTTCGATCATGATCATGCAGAAAGATGTAAGAAACGAAGTCGCCGCTCAACTCTGTTTTGCTCGGACAGAGTGTGACCGCTCGGACGGCAGATTCCCGGCCCTCGGCGCTTGGCGTAAGGATTATGTCGATCGTTCCGCTAGTCGCACTCTTCCACCATCATTTTGGATGAGCGTGATTGAAACAACACGTGTACCATATTTTCAGTCACCGAGAGTCACTCCGATGCGCTTATCAGGTTTGTTTCTTGCGACCACCGCCAGGGTATATTTTCCGGCTTCTGGTTAGTCACATTCGAATTTCTGAAGACGCCCTGGAGCACGCCCAGCCCGCTTTCGGCCAATGGCGTTTCCTCATTTGTCTCCTATACTTCCCAACGAATGGCCAAACTCTCTACATATACGGCTCTGCTATCACCCACCCACCATAGACGTTTGCAAGCAAGGCCACTGGCCGCCGCCATCTCTCTGCTCGTGCGGACAAGCCCGTGAAATTTCAAGCTTGCCAAAGCTATCTTCACGCGCAAGCTGTACATGCTTGCTCTCATGGGGCACCTAAATGGGGCACTAGTCGGGGTGCCACGCTTGCAATTGTGTATAAATAACGGTATAACATTGAGTAAGGTATGCTACCAAAGATACGCTCTCAGCCAATATGCAGGGTTTTAAATTTTAACTCGAACATAATTTTTGCAACAAAAGGGGTCAGAGACGGGTGCCGTCTTCATCATGCATTTATCAGATTCTGCACACATTAGATGGGAAAGAGGGGGGGAGGGGGGGGGAGGCATAGAAAGAAATGTTACTAACCAAAAGAAGTCGTTGAGAGATTTACGTACAAACTACCTTTGGTTTTTTATTTATTTTTACTTTCGAACGGTTACTGATGCAGACGCCAGCACGCGCAGCGCGTGTATCTACGTTCCCAGCGTTCTCTTCTTTTTTGGCTTGGGTTACTTAGGTAATTCGGAAAAAGGGCGGAGAGGTCTTTCAGTCATCCCGCAGCGAGAGCTTCCTGACTTCGAACGAGCACGCCCAGCCAAAGCACGACGGCAGGCAACTAGCGCGTGCGGGAGGCCGGACATCGGAGAGAAATGCCCTACCGTTCTCATCCTTCCAATGGCGATTACAGTCAAGATGTTTCGGTTATGCCCTCTTATGGTCCCTCTCCGTGATGTGATGACCAAGCGTTGCCTTGCCGTAACGTGAGGAGTTGCAACGCTGCTTACTTATCGGTGGCGAACGACAACTTCGATGGTGCGCTAAAAGGCACGACTGAAGCTCGCACGTCCCCGCGTGTTCAACCGCAACACCGTCGAGCCTGACCTTCTGATATTGCTCTCATTTTTATGAATGAAATCATAATGTCACTGACAGTATGAGAACACCTTCGATAGCACTTCACCGTCTCGCGGGCTTCGAGGGTGCGCGCCCAGCCTAACCACGGCGGAGGCAACGAGCGCCTGCTGCTGGCCGGGAAGAAGTGCCCAGCCGTTCTCGCTCTGTCGGTGACTACAAATACGACCTAGTGAGCTCTTGGCCAATCGTGAAAGGCCAACCGCAGCGACGCTTTTGATCCCGCACATGGCCAATAGGCATGTAGCTGTCATTCTTATCTTTTTTTAGGACAGCGCGAGCTGCTTCGTTTCCTTTCTTTGCTTAATTTTTTTAGGCGCTTTGTTATGGCGCGTGAGTAAATGCTGCTGCACACTTGTAACCAATCGTGGCTCGTGCATGATCGAGCGCTCGATCAGGCACGCATGATTGCATCAAGCGCTTTGTGCTCAATGCAATAGACCTTTCCGGAGATCTGTAGCGCCCCCACCGTTTGCTTTATGCATTGTGACGTTCCGATGCGCTGCACGTGACAATAGGAAGTTTTAGGGAACCGTTTTTGAACATCCGATACGGCAGGACAAGCGTTTCAGTACAAACTGCGCATATGCGAGTCTTCTGCGGTAGCGCATGCGCAGTTTATATACCGGCGGGCCCATCGTACCTTATCGGACGTGCGAAAATGGTTCCCTATAACTCCCTATTATCCAGGAATCGAAGACGAAGTTGACGTCGGTTTAACGTCTTATGATCTCGAAACGCAGAGAAGGCAGAAGGAAAGCAGCACAGAGTATATGATAGCCCCCTTCGTGCTTAATTTTTTTTTTTTGTACGTTCTAAGCTTTAATGATAAGAGAGAACGAATCGTGCCGCTTCCAAGATATGCAAAGCGTTCGAGGAGGCACTAGAGTACGTCATAACAGCCACACAATTCCCAAATACTTTACTAGGGGAATACATTCCACTCCGCTCATTTGCATTAGACAGTCCGTGTCAGTCCACGCGCATGTGCACGTGGATGTTCGCGGCGGCCGCGTGCTTCAAACGTAGCGCAAGGTGCGTCGATGCACGAGGCACGTGCAACGTGCTACCCTTGGGAAGATCATGGCGGCACAGCAAGCAAAGTATTTGGCGCAGCAGTGAGCTAGATTTTAGACGCCATGTTCTTCCTAGAAGTGGCCCGCGGCACGTGTCTCGAGCATTTCCACAACAATGAAGTTGATATGTAGAACCATCACCATCATCATCATTATTTACCGCCCGATAGCCGAGAACTCCCTGACGATAGATGGCTCTCGCCAAGCCAAGAAAACCTGTCCGCGCCGAGGCTATTGTATTTGATAGGAGTGGAATATATACCCCCTAGTAAAGTATTTGCAATTCCCCTCGCCACGAGTCTCCTGGAATTTTCCAGAAAGGGCTATTACATTACATTATCGCGTCTTACGAGCCCACTCGCGCCCCGCGGCTGGCGGCCATAGCTGTGTGCGCGACTGCTGAGCGCGTGCTGATGGCTAGCTTCCAGGGTTCTTTTGCAACGTGCATTCCACACCGTCAAAATGGCCGGTCTTAGCAGCCTATTAATGGGGGCTCGTTCTGAGCATGCGCTATAGACAGCACCCACAAATATGGCGCCCAGTGAATACTCCTTATAGGCCCGAAAAGTGAACAGTGCGAGCTTACCTCTGAAACAAGCTTTTTTCGCACAAAACCTTCCGCAGATAAAGTGGATTGGCAGGATGCGCCTAAATGTCACTTTTGCAGGCCTACAATTGCGTCTGGTTGCTCAACCGAAGAGAGACACGGCGGCGGTCAGATATCCTGCTTGATATCGCGTATAGTAATCTGGAATTTTCCGCATCTTTTGTGAGCAGCCGCCAACTTTTATCTAGGTCAACGCTCAGACATCTGTCCTAATCCAACAGTTTACGTCAGAAACAGGAAAACCCCCTCTTTAATAGAGAGTTTTAGCGAACTGTTTTTGCACATCCGATACGGTACCATGGGCCTTCCTGTACGAACTGGGCACGTCATGCCGCTCAAGACTCGCACACTGACAGTGCGTACCGGAGGCCCCATCGTACCGTATCGGAAATGGAAAAACGGTTTCCTTAAACTTCCTCTTAGGGAGTTTTAGCGAGTCGTTTTTCGAGCATACGGTTCCGAAATCACGAACGGTGCAGCTGGTCCGTTCAGTGAAACCGTACGTGAAATTTAACATAATTTAGCGAATCGTGTAAACGATGATGATGATTGTGTTTGACGGTGGCCCCATCTTGTAGTAAACATGTGAAACATTCTGCGACGTGTAAATCTGTGGCGGCTCGTGTTTCCGGCGTACGATTGGTGTAAACAAGACGGCCGACGTAACATTTGCCGGTCTGAATTTCAAGAACTGCGAAGCTAGATAGAGTAAAAAGTATCTGAACGACCGTAAAGGTATGTGGTGTGTCTCCGTCATCTTGAACGATCGTTCACGTTGAGTGCCGTCGTGCCAAATCTTTTCGTCTGCTCGCGGTGGCCACGGTAGCTAATTTGCCCGCAGATCGCAAAAATTTACTAGCATGCTCAGATTACAGCATTCACGATCGCTTACCATTGTGAGCAGTCCTCGAAATTATTTGGTTCAGACTCTCGAATGAAGCAGAGTAGCAGGATGGCAAATCGCCTCCCGCTGTCCTAAGACTAACGCTCGGCTGGGTCGGCAAAGTCAGTCGCCGAATTGACCGCCATATTTTTTTTTACCCGAGTCGTGAACGGTGCTGGCTGCGTTGCGGTGACGACTCCAGAGGCTGGAATTTGAGAATCGAACAAGAAGAGCCTCCTAACGCCCCGAACGACTCGCGCGCGCATGCGCAGTGGCGTCGTTGATGCGTTCGAGGGTGAACCGTTCGTGTGGAAACTACCTGCCAAAACTCCCTATTAATTCCGAGACCTCTGATCGTATGTGGTTCTCCCCGGTCAGACCAGAGGAGGCGTTATGTCGCTGATGGGCACCCCGCACTAGAGCACTGCACGAACGATCAAGCGTTAGCATTTTGTTCTCAGCGTTTTAGAAAGTGTGCTACACCATTGCCCGAGCCCGGCCTGGATCCGGAAACAATATGTACTACCCGGAACGGGCACGGCCCGGACACAAACACAGTCCGGTCCAGGCCCAGCCCGCGGGCCGGGCAGGGCCGGGCTTTCGGGTTGGCCCGGCCCCGTGCCGAGCTCTATCCCGCACTCCCTCCGAGTTACTGTCACGCGCGATGACGAGCCACTAGCCAGGCCAGGGCAGTCCGATAGCAAGTTCCGTTGCTTGGCCCAGCCGCCCAGGCCCCTGAAGGGCGAACTTTTAGAGCCGATATGTTTCGGTGGCGACCTACCATGGTTTTCATGCATGACGTCGCGACCTTGCCTCTTGTGATTCTTGCTACTTATCAGTTGTGACAAAAAAATCGACGGCGTGTTTAAAAAGCACAGTGGAAGCTAGGATAGCCAATACCATCGACCTTGACAGTCTGACAATGCTCTCATGCCCGTTGTCTGGCCAATCCCGGAAAACCGACCACAGTGACGCTTTTGGCAGCGCACGTCGCTAACACTCTGTTCATCCCTAAGCGGACAGCGCTGTTGAAGATAGAAAAGATAGGTGTGTGTTGAACCAGCTTTGCGTCTGCGAGTGAGCTAGTCCCACTACACCGTAAGCTTAAAGAAGCGATGCAACAATGTTTGTACTTTGCGCAAATAGACCCATCCCGAAATTACGCCCTCTTCTGGTGGAGTTTGAAAAACTGCACAGCTGCGTGTGCAAAAGACACCATAAAAATTGAAAGCCGATCGCTTATTGGTATATAGCTCATTTAAGAGCAGTATTATACAAGTAATAGCCTCGCCACATTAATGGTGTCTTTTGCGCACGTCACTGTGGAGGATTTTCGGATCTGCCTGAAGAGGGAGTAGTTTTGGGATGGGTCTATACTGCTTAGAACGGATCCCAGACGTTAATGGCCTATGAAACACGCGTTCGTTTTTCACCCCACGCAATAGAAGTTCCAGTAAAAAATTAAAGAAAAACTAGCAGCGTTCACCTCCTCAACTCGCAGCCAGAACAAGCGGCTACCTGATCTGGAACCGATTAAATGCCGCCAATGTTAATCGTAGCCACGCGCTGGGGTTGGCAAGCCACAGGACACGCGCTGAGTTCCAGACATTGTATGCCTCGGCTATCGTCGTCATTGCAGTGATTGGACACGGGCCACTACCCGAATGCTTCTTGAGCTATCAATTATCACGAGCCCAAATCGAGTGTTCACGCAATGCTCGGGTCCAATCTATGAGCCGCATTCAAATATCGTCCCTGGAGCATGCTGCTATCACCAGGGTACGTCATCAAAATTTGCGAAGGAGAGATGGAAAGAAAACGCTCGCTTTTCTCCTTGAAATTACACCGCAACAAAGAGGTTTCTTGGTCAGTTGCGTTGCGTGCGAGTGTACTTGGGTCCCACTAGTGCCACTAAATAAGCTACGCTTCAGAGTAACGACACTTGGCCATATTGTGGCTTAAAATCATGGTTGCCAGTCATCTGAAGCTTTATCTGAAACCACAGGAAACGCTTTTTTCCGTCCTCCACAAACGTTTAAACAGTCCGCGACAAAGAAAAGCAATATTACATGAGCTTCCTAACACCGAATCGAATGCTGAGGAAGTCGCATTTTTGAATCATGACGATCTGCAGTTGCGTCTGCCCTGCACAAGCCCCAATATGGCGGCGCCCACAACAATGTCGAAGAACGGAGTGCCGATACTCTAAGCGCAGCTCATTTAGTGGCTCTAGGTCCCACTATACTCCGTTTCACCTTATGTTGTACCGCAGCGAAGGCTAGAAGCGCGAGCTCATAGCGTTGGCAGCTGCCTTTAATGCACGAGAGCTTGTGCCGCCGAGATGTGCCCTAGAGCAAGAAGCTCGCGCCTGTGGCCTTTCCTGCGGTACATCATAAGGTGAAACAGAGTATAGTGCCAGTAAGCTCATACAAAAAAAAACGCTCAAAAATGAATATCGTTGCACCGCCCCTTTAAGGGTGAACGGAGTATAGGGGTCGACGCACACCAGACTTGTGCCCGTTACTTCAAAAAAGTAATTAATTACAGTTACAATTACTTGGCCTAAAAAGTAATGGATTAGCGTTACAAATTACTCGCCGTAAAAAGTAATCGATTAATTACTTCGTTACTTTACTCGATTACTTTTGCGTTACTTCAAAGGAATACGAAAAAGACACACTATATACTGCGTGTTCGAAGGGGAAAAGTTTGGGCCTCATCGAAATTCAGACAGAAATAAACATATTAATTACTTTCTACCCAATATTTTAGGTTAATAATTTTTGGAGAACGAATCGATAAAGTTTTAAAGAACTCGAACAGTTGCTCAAGGTAAGCGTGCCTTGGACTGTCCAACCGGGACAGAACTAAATCCTACGAACATGCGACGAATGCGCTTAGGCGGTGGAGGCACGAATGCACACCATTCGAATTAATCCGAGTTTGGCGTCGGCGAGCTTCAAAACACGATTTCCCTGAAGATATGGTTTTACTATGTTTGCTGCATGTTGCCTAAATAGGGGCTAGTTTTCCTACTAAAACGGACTAGCTGTGAGACCAAGATGCGGTACTTGCCTCTGGGAACATTTCAAAGACTCCTCCTTGATGAAGGTTGTTCTCCGACCGAATGACCCACTTGATCTCCTTTCTTGATCACCAAACTTATCGGAACCAAGACGTCACACGAAATAATATTGCACAATCTCTCAGCTGAACTGACTTTCCCGTCTAGAAATTATTAAAAACAGGCCGATTTTCAGTTAACAGCACGCTTCATGTCTTTCAGACGTTTACAGGCGGCTTCACAACTCCAGTCTTCAAGCGAGTGACCGTTTATTCTCAGAAAACTCAAGCTATGTTTCCTTTCCCTAAAATTGCGGTATAAGTTCCCGCAGGCCCAATCCGCTGACGAGAACCCTAGCATTCTCATTTCTAAGAATACGGGCTCAGCTTGGATGTCCCAAGCCGTTTTGTTACGCTCCCCGACCAGCTTTTTGCCTGCTATCGAAAGTTGCTGTTTAAACTGACAGCAGGGTTGATGCTAGCTTTTTCTTTGTTCCAATGAACTGCCACCATCGCATTCCTCCTGTTTTTGCCCTACGTATCCGCTAGTGTGAAGTCAAGCAACAGGAGCCACATAGCTGGTTGGCCCAGCCATTATTCAGCTTTCACAGCGCTGTCAAGGATGAGCAGGGTCGAGGTCTCATTACAGCTGCCCCTCTGTTTGCGGGGTGAGCGTGTGTATAGGTGGAAACATCAGCAAGCAAAGCACGGTTTCGTTAAAAAAAAAATTGTTTTGGGGGAACAAGGCGCGGAGGAGTGGGGAGGGATGAAGGAGGGTATAGGAGGGGGGGGGGGGGGAGGAAGGGAGCGGACGTATGCGCCACGGTCACTCTGTCCACGGTCCCACTCGACACGAACCCCACGCCACAGTTTTATGGTCCATTCGTTTTCTGCTCTTTTGTAAGCTCGCAGCCGTCCATTCGTTTTCCAAGAAGTCGAAGCCTGTTGCCTTTCTGTAGAGTGTCAAATCCTCCCAGCCTGGCTGACCGTACGAACGAGTCGAGAAACGGCCTCTGGTTGGGCTGTCGTGCTTTCCGTGAATTCCTTTACCTCACCAGAACCTCACCAGGGTCTTGTGTTACCATGCTAAAAGCGTGAAGGCCGTTGCATCGCCCTTCTTCCACTCTATTTTTCCCTTTGACGGGACGGAAGAATTGTAACGAGTAATTTCAGTAATTCGTTACTGAAAAAAGTAATGCGATTACGTTACAAATTACATTTTCAAAAAAGTAACGGAGTCATTACTAAATTACAAGAAAAGTAATTAATTACAAGTAATCCCGTTACTTGTAACAGATTACTTCCAAGTCTGACGCACACCTGCAGAGAATGCTCACTTTTGATCAAACGCTCTATCGGACAAAATATTTGCTCACGCGGAACACTCAATGTTTTGAGCGGCCTGGATTGCGAACCAAAACAAGACCCTTTCACTCGGTACAGCAATAAGCTAATCTGCAACCCTGATAAGGTAACCGCTCATGTTCATCTCAGGGACTCCACGCGGTTGCCATTGTTGTTTATTTAGAGGCGTTGACGCAAGTCAAGTGCACAGGACAGGTTTTTACCACAATGGCTTGTTTCGGATGTCTTCAAATATTGATTTAGTTGTTATCAGTCGCATGGAGCCTTGACATTGCTCCTGCTCTCTGCATCCCTTTGGCATGCGACCGCCGGGAGTGTTGACAAAGAATCGCTAATAACTATGGTTGCGTCCTTTAGGTGCACACCAGTAAACCCCGAGTCTTGTTCTGTAAAAATGTAGAAAACCCTAGAAAGACCGAATTGCTCCAATTCGGCGTCCCGGAATAAGAGCAACACAAGCTTCACGATAAGAAATCTTTCAAATGCCATTTCATTCGGCAGCAAGTTCTCGCGGCGGGTTAGAAGCGCACAAGAAAACTCTGCGCGTCTCTTTGTTGTTGTTGTTGCTGTTGTTGTTTTTTCCACCGCTATTGCGTGAAAAAAAAAAAAAAAACTAAGGCCTGTTTCGAAGGTTTTGGACGTCAATAAATAATTCTACGTGATACTGAAACTACAAGCATGGCTGCCTCGCCCTTTTAAAGGGCCAGTACCCAAGCACCAAGGAGCATGATGGGAGTGTAGTTACACACGCTTCCCGTGCGGGCGTCTGCAGCAGTGACTGCTCTAAAACGAAAACCTGAAATAACGATACTTACCACGTGGGTTCGTCAAAGGCTTTATTTTCCTATTATTATTTTTTATCTTCTATACTGATGAGGGGAGCGCGTGCAGAGCCATGCATGTACCGTCGGGTTCAAACTAAATGCGAACTGTGACGGAACTTCGAGCCCGCTGCCGGCGCCGCTTCCAAGCTTGCGTTCTGCTTGGCGAGGTTTCAAACACTTCGGAGTAGGGTGCTGCGAGGTTGTGCGTCCTACTCCAATATGCTTGAACCTCGCCAAGCACAACGAAAACTTGGAAGCTACGTCGGTAGCGGGCTCGAAGTTCCGTCACTGTTTGCATATCATTTGAACCCGATGGTACCTGTTTTCAGCCTTCTTCTTTGTTCTTGGGTATACTGAAAAAATGTAATATTGTGTAAGAAAACATATTAGACGCTTGTGTTTAGGCAACGTAAAGTCGGTCTGCCTTTGAGGTATAACGACAATAGATTGAGCTGTTGATGAGATATTTAGCCAGCGCAGTACAACTGCTAGCCTGAAGTTTTTAACGTTTATCGCGCATTAGCGATACACGAACGTGCGTCGGTAAGGTACCCATCAATATCGAAACGGGCAGGGTGGGAATTCGACTCTAGAAAGCAGGATCCCTGGGATCTGTTGCGCGATGTTTGGCATATATTGTGTCAACGGTGGAATATCTAAGCCGATGAAACCTGTGTTCTGCAAGCGCTTCCTAGAAATACCCTTAATAAGACCGTCCCTTAAATGGAGAGGATAAAAAGCTTCACCCCAGGAACACTTAAGCACTATATTTTTTTAAGAATATTGCACAACACTAAAAGATGAATTTTGCTCCAACCTTTACATTTTTGTTACGTCCGTACAACCCACAATATTTATTAATTTATTTGTTTATTTTATTTGAGAATACTGCCGGCCAACCTTTGAGGGCCAATGCATAATAGACAACGTCAGAAACCACCAATGAGTCGAATGAACAAACAACAATAAACGAGTAGCTTAGTCATTGGTGACAAAAAACAATTCATCAACTGCACTCGAAAATAAGGCGGTAGAAGCAATCGCCGTCACACTTGGTGGCAACTCATTCCACTCACTAACAGAACGAGAAAAAAAGGAGTATTTAAAAACATCTTTTTCTGCAGCCGAACTAAAGGAGCAAATTCTCGTGCTTCTGTCTTGTATCGCGACTCGAGTTATACTGCAAATCATCAAAATTTAGACCAGCTTTATTATGAATTATGTTATGCAAAAATGTCAAACGCTTTACTTTCCTTTGACATGATAATATAGACACTCCGGAGGCGGTATACAACGGTGACACGTGTGAATCTTTGCCGTATGAGTTGTAAATAAACTTAAGCAATTTTTTAAGGCCTTCCAATTGGTCAATGAGCGTTTGCGAGTGCGGGTCCCATACAACGTCAGCATATTCCAGCAAAGGACGAATCAGCCATTTATAGGACGTCAGCTTTGTCGCAGGAGTGCAGTGACACATTTTCCTACGACCACAATTTACTTGACGCTCTTGCGACAGTCTGCTCAATATGACTAGCCCAGCTTAAGTTGGACGTGATAGTAACACCCAGATACTTGTATTTATTAACTACTTTTAAGGCATTTGAATGAATAGAATAAGAAAAAAAGATAGGCACCTTCTTCAGTGTAATTGACATCTGCACACATTTCTTGACATTCAGATCCATTTGCCATTTTTGACACCACAATGAAATCATTTGGTTAGGTTAGGTTAGGTTAGGTTAGGTTAGGTTAGGTTAGGTTTTTGGTTAGATAGGTTAGGTTTTTGGTTAGATACACAAGATATATTTAAAAGAGTACACAATCATCAGAAAAAAAAACGGCACTGTATCGAGGGCTTATCAACTCGCAGGTCATTGATAAAAACCAAAAAGAGCAACGGTCCGAGTACCGAGTCCTGGAGCACTCCAGAAAGAACAGGTAACTCTATTGATTCAGCATTGCCTACACACACAAACTGTTTACGATTCGTAAGGTACGAGTCTATCCACCTCAGTAGGCGATCATTGCCCAACACTTGCTTCAATGTATGCAGTAACTTGCGATGCGAAACCCCGTCGAACGCCTTCGCAAAATCTAAGAAGACAGTGTCGACTTGACCATTGCTATTAATCACTGAACGAAAATTGTGGACCATATGAAGCAGCTGTGTCACTGTCGAAAAGCCTCTTCGGAATCCATGTTGATAATCTACCAAGAAAGTTTCAAATTCTAGAAAAGTTACGATGTGCTTAAATATGAAGTTTTCCAGAGCCTTGCTACATGTACTCAACAATGACACTGGTCTGTAATTGCAAACACTTTTTTTCTTTCCACTTTTATATATAGGTACAACTTTGGCTACTTTCCAGTTTTGAGGCACGTCACAAGTTTTTAAACAACAAGAGTAAATCACGTAAAGAAACTTGGAACACCATTCAGCGTACCTTCGTAAGAAAGCGTTAGGAATTCCCTCTGGGCCACTCGAATTTCTAGTGTCTAATTGCAAAAGACTGTTTAAAATACCTTCTGTGGAAACCACCAAGTGACTGATTCCACAACTGTCATAATTAAATGAAGGCAACATACAGTTATCAACGGTGAAGACAGAAGAGAAAAAATAATTAAGCTCACTTGCTATGCTCGCTTCATCGTCAAATGTCTGCCCGCTATTAATAAGCTTCTTAATCATCACACTTTTTTTGTCAAATGAGCCCAGGACTTTCTTGGATTTTCTATGATAAAGTTGTGCGTCGTGATATTAAAGTAACGATATTTAGATGTGCGCACAAGGGTCCGTAGCTCTTGGCGAAGAGGAGGAAGCATAAATTTTAAACTTGGTTGGAACCTATCTACTCGATTAATCTTTCGCATTAAATGTAAGATATCGCGCGTCACCCATGGATTGTGCCTCTTCCTTTTTGCCGGTCGCTCTGGAATAAACTTATCAACACATGTAAGGATGACTTGCTTAAAAAAGAGCCAAAGCTTATCTACTGAGTCCGGGTTCGCATCGTAAAACGCAAGAAATCTGTCTAGAGCTACTTCCAAGAAGTCTATATTATCGATATCATTCGCCCTGTTGAAATCACGATAAGATTTTGCTTTGGTTTCATTGTGTGCATGCAGCGGTGCAGATAGGTAACATACAACTATTGCATGGTCAGATATGCCATCCGCAGTTGATACGTCAAGAATGCGTCTTGTAACGACCTCAGATAAAAACACGAGATCAAGCAAGGATTCCCTATCATTTGACACACGTGTGGAACACTTGACAGCTTGACTTAAATTATTACTAAAAGCAATATCAACAAGAAGCCTAGACTGATTGCATATTCCATTGGGCATCACGCAATTCCAATCTATATCTGGCAAATTAAAATCACCGGCCATAACTATACGTGAAAATTGCTTTGTTTTAGTTATAAGAAACTCAGATAAACTCAGATATTGGCCCCGCTCTCGACGATAATCTAAGCGCGTATTATATCAGGTCTTCGTATTTTCGGGATTATCTTTGTTCGACTTCGGGGGTGCTTGTTAGGGATTTATTTTATCCCACCGATTCGGCGCTTTTCACTGGCAGTCTTCGACGGTCGGTGGCAATCTTCGCGGCGTTAAAGCGGCAGTGCAGCGAATTTAACGTTGAAAAAAATTTAACCTCGTATTTTTTATATTGTTTGTCTTGGCACAAGCGACAGACAACACGCCACCTTCATTCATTCATTCATTCATTCATTCATTCATTTGTTTATTGTCTGTGCTCATGAACAGCTTGACGCCTTGGTAATGATGCACAACAAAATATTCACAGGTTAGTTACAAAAGTCTTAAAAGCTACGAAATTTGGGTTAAAAACGTCAATATTTGCTCCCCTGAGGGTATTGTAGAAGTTCCCCCGAAACGCTGCGATTCCGCTGCGTCATCGCAAAGAAAAAAGAAGCATATCTTTTTCTGGACCTGCAGCCGCGTGTGGCAGTCATGAGAACCACAGTGTTATGTCACTGGGGGCACACGACTGTTCGTGGCGCCATCTATGGAAGTCACCAAAACCATTCTCCCTCCTCCGCTGACCTCCTCGCCGTTTTCGTTGAGAACCGTCTGACCGTCTTCTGTCTCCATCGGTCGTCCCGACTCTCAAGTCATGAAGGGGCTTTAGCCAATACCACCTAGAATACAAGGCCTGCGCATGACGTTTCGTTAGTAGATCCCCGACCCGCCCCAAGCGGCAAACAGGCTGAAGCTTGACGAGAGTATGGGCCGCGTCGCAACTACGTCGCATTCACCTGCGGCCACAGCTGTGTGCGTGACTACTGAGCGCGAGCTGATTGCGAGCTTCCTGTTCATTTGCAACGCGCACGCGAACACTCTCTCGACCACAAGCGCGAGCTAGCACGCGCTCCTTGCTTTGAGACGAGCATTTCTAGCGCGCGCGCTCGTTCTGCGGAAGAACGCTTCAAAGCAGCGACCCGGAGTATAAACAGCGCCCTCAAAAATGGCGTCCAGTGCCAGCGTCCAGCGTCCAGCGAAGGGCTTTGCAGCCCTTCGCACAGCAGTAAGGCATTTTCACTCATGCATTTGACGCTCCACGTGAACGTCTAACTTCATCGTATGCTATAGCAACAGTCACTCGGCGTGAGCATCTGTTTCATTATCTGCTACACAAACCACTGAAGCAGGCGATGGAGCAGACGATGTCGCAGATGATGTAGCAGACGACGGTGCTCATCCGGGCTACCTAGGGGGCGCTGAGGGGATCTACTAGTGATGACGTTTAGAGGAGGAAACGCGCAGGCCTTGTGTTCTAGGTGGTATTGCTTTAGCTCACAAAACCTGACTGTTCGACGACGGAAGCATAGAGGGCCCGTTCGCAGATTTGGAGCGCCGGGATCTGGTAGCACAGAGCATCAAAGAGCCGTTTCTCGGGGAGCCTGGACGTCAGCGCACAGCTTTTCCAGCGGTGAAAAACCCGAAACACACTTGTTCGCTCGGGAGAAGTGTGTTTCGGCGTCTCGCCGCAGCGGGGCGCCAGTCACGTGGCTCTCCTCTCATCCGTTGTGGCTCTCCTCATCCCATTTCGGCGGCCGCTTTTCGTGGCGATCTGCCACGTTTTGTCAGTATATAGGAGGCTATGAATACACCTTTCCGGTAAAACCCCTTGATGTGTTTGCGTTTGTCTTGCAAATAGCGCCAAATACGCCAGTGCACGAGGCCCGTGTCTCGAGTGGCCCATGGAAGCGAATGTCGGCGCAGCACTGAAATGAGCGGCCCTTGCAAGCGAATGGTGGCGAAGCACCCGCTTGTGGCACGTGTCTTGCGCATTTCCAGAACAATGGTTGCCGGTACTTGAAGGTGTGAATTTTATGAAGGATCTTTACTTTCCGGAAATCTGTAGCGCCCCCACCATTCGCTTTATGCATTGTGACGTTCCTATGTGCGGCACGTGACATTATTCAGGAACCGAAGACGCAGCTGACGTTGGTTTAACATTTTATGATCTCGAAACACAAAGAAGGAAGAAGGAAAGCAACACATCGTATATGCTGGCCTCCTTTTTGTGTTAATTATTTTCTTTTTATTTTGTTCTAAGTTTTTAATGATAATAGAAAACGAATCGTACCGCTTCCAAGATATACAAAGCGTTCGAGTCTGCACTAGCGTAGAGCAGAACAGCCCTCAATTCCCACGCCACGAGGTCTGCTGGGATTTTCCGGAAAGATCTATTACATACATGGTCGCGTCTTACGAGCGCGCTCGCGCCCCCTAACAACGAGAAACAGGCCTATAGCCGCGAAATGCGCACAACAGTGCGAGTTTAAATCTGCAACAAGCTTTTTGAGCACAAACACGTGCGCAGATAAAGTGTATTGGAACGATGCGCCCAAAAGGTCACTTCCGCAGGCCTACTATTGCGTCTGGTTGCTCAAACGAAGAGAGACACGGCGTCTGTCAGATATTCTGCTTGATATCGCGTAATCTGGAATTTCCCGCCTACTTTGTGAGACACCGCCAACTCGTATCTAGGTCAACGCTGGAACATCTGTCGAAATCCAACAGTTTACGTCAGAAACAGTAAAACCCCTTCTTTAATAGATAGTTTTAGCGAACTGTTTTTGCACATCCGATATGGTACCATGGGCCTTCCGGTACGAACTGCATGCGCACGTGCTGCCGCAGAAGACTCGCTCACTGGCAGTGCGATACCGTATCGGATGTGCAAACACGGTTCCCTAAAACTTCCCATTAGGGAGTTTTAGAGAACCGTGTTTGCACATCCAATAGGGTACGATGGACCCTTCGGTACGAACTGCGCATATGCGAGTCTTCTGTGGTTGCGCATGCGCAGTTCATACCAGAGTGCCAATCGTACCGTACAGAGGAGGCGTTGTGGCGCTGATGGGCATTCCGCACTCCCTCCGAGCTGCTGCCACGCGCTATGACGAGCCACTAGCCAGGCTAGGGCACTCCGATAGAAAGTACCGTTGCGTGGCCCTGCCGCCCAGGCCCCTGCAAGACGGACTATTAGCGCCGCGAGATGTTTCGGTGGCGCCCTCCTACGGTTTTCATGCGTGACGTCACGACCTTGCCTCGCCATGACGTCATGAGTTGTGACCCTTGCTACTTATCGGTTGTTACAACAAAAAAAAAAAAATCAATGGTGTGTTTAGAAAGCACAGTGGAAGCTATAGGAGCCAATACCATAGACCTTGACAGACAGTCTGACAATGCTCTCATGCCCATTGTTTTGCCAATCCCGGAAAAACGACCACAGTGACGGTCTCTGCCGCGTACGTCGCTAATACTCTGGTCATCCCTAAGCGGACAGCGCGGTTGAAGATAAGTGTTCGTTGAACCAGGGCCATGAGTTTATATTTCGCCACGTGATCACGCTCCTGCCCATACTTAGGCGCAGAGAGAAGTGTCAGGGTGACGAAAGAAAGGGATGGAGGTTGATCGGTCCGGCGAGCGAGCTATTCCCACTGCACCGTCACCTTAGAGGTGAACGGAATTTAGCATTCCACGCACAACTTTAGAGCATACTCACGTTTGGTCAAACGTTCTATCAGACAAAATATTTGTTCACGCGGAACATTCGATGTTTTGAGCGGCCTGAATTGCGAACCAAAACAAGACTCTTTCACTCGGTACAGCAATAAGCTAATCTGCAACCCTGATAAGGTAACCGTTCATGTCAATCTCAGGGCCTCCACGCGGCTTCAATTGTTTTGTCTTTTTAGAGGCGTTGACGCAACTCAAGTGCACAGGGAAGATTTCTACCACAGTGGCCTTGTTACGGTTGTCTTCAAATAGTGATTTAGTTCTTATCAGTCACATGGAGCCTTGGCATTGTTCCTGCTTTCTGCATCCCTTTATCATGCAATCGACGGGCGAATTGACCAAGAATCGGTAATAACTAGGGTTGCGTCTTTTAGGTGTAAACCAGTAAACCCCGAGCCTTGTACGGTTAAAATGTGGAAAATCTCAAAAGAATAAGAACAACACGAGCTTCACGAGAATAAATCTTTCAAATGCCATTTCATTCAGCAGCTAATTCTCGCTGCGAGTTAGAAGCGCGCAGGTGAACTTTGCGCGTCTCTTTAGCTTGTTTTTTCCTGCCACCGCCATTACGTGGAAAGAAAACCTAACGCCTGTTTCGTAGGTTCTAAACGTCAATCAATACTTCCAAGTGGTACTGAAACTACGAGCACATTGCTGCACCGCCCTTTTAAAGGACCAGTACCCAAGCACCAAGGAGCATGATAGGAGTGTAGTTACACACGCTAGCCGTGCGGGCGTCTGCAGCAGCAACTGCTCTAAACAAACAAAAGAATGATACTTAACACGTGGGTTAGTCAAAGCTATTATTTTTTCTACTATTATTTTAAATCTTTTATACTGATATGAGTGCAGCGCGTGCAGAGCCATGCATGTACCGTCGGGCTCAAATGAAGTGCGGACAGTGACGGAACTCTGAGTCCACTTCCGGCGCCGCTTCCAAGCTTGGGTTGTGCTTGGCGAGGTTCAAATACATCGGAGTAGAACGCTGCGAAGCTGTGCGTCCTACTCCGATGTGTTTGAACTTCGCTAAGAACAACACAAGCTTGGAAGCTGCGCCGCTAGTGGGCTCGAAGTTTCGTCTCTGTTCGCACATCATTTGAATCCGATGGTACCTACGTTTTCAAGTTTCTTCTTTGTGCTCGGGTAATCTGGCAAAAGGTAATATTGTGTCAAGAAAAAAAAACATATTAGACGTTTGTGTTTAGGAAGCGTAAAGTCGGTCTGCCTTTGAGGTATAACAACACTGTATCGCGCGGTAGATGAGATATTTAGCCAGTGCAGTACAAGTGCTAGCTCGAGGTTGTTAACGTTCATCGCGCATTAGCGATACACGAACGCACGTCGGTAACATACGCATCATCACCGAAACGGGCAGGGGTGGGGACTGAACCCTTGAACCCAGAACCCCTGGAATCTGTTGCGCGATGCTTCGCATATCTTGTGTCAACAGTTGAATATCTAAGCCGACGAAACCTCAGTTTTGCAAGCGCTTCCTAGAAACGCCCTCTATAAGACCGCCCCTTAAAGGGACAGGATAAAAAGCTACACAAAAGGATACTGAACCGAAATTTGGATTTTGCAAAATAAGGCCGCAGAAGCGTTGAACGGGACGCTGCACTCTAAAAAAAAAAAAGGTTTAGCCCTTACACCCCGTGTCACATATACGACACCCAAAACTTCAGTTCGATGTATACAACGCACTGACGTCAAACTGACGGCCCCAACTTTTACAAGGGGCTTGATAACGGCGCGATGTTATATATTAGAACTACAGAAAACAAACTTTGAGGTTTTGCAGTAGGGCCAGGACAACCACAATTACTGTGTTTGCACTCAGTCACACTTACTTTAGCTACTTTAATAAGTTTCACAACTCGGTTATCAAGACGCTTGTGAAAGTTGGTAGCGTCGGTTCAACGTCAGTGCGCTGCACGTCCAACTGAAGGATTGGGGTGTCATATATGTTTGTTTGTTTTTTTTTATAAGTGAGTACGAACTCTAAAATCACACTCACGCATCAATATCTCAAACGGATTGCCGTATTTTTGGAAAAGAAGGGCTCGATCAAGCGAAGACTCTGACGTCACGGTCCTCCTGGAAAAGTTGAGAATGAGGGGAAGCGGCCTCGCTTCTCCCCTCATCGCTTCGGCTCACCTGCCTAAGGGGATGGTGCGTGGAGGAAACGGAATGAGAATCGTGACGTCGCATGTCTCGTCGGCCGTGTTCATTCGCGCATGTCTTTTCCAAAAATACGGCCATCCGTGAGAGATATCGCCGTATGAGTGGTGTTTTCTGGGTTCTTCACGGTCCTGCTTATCGCTCCAGCCCTGTTTTGTGAGCTAGAAATTTCGGTTCAACATCCCTTTAAGCACTTATCTTCTTTTCTTTTTTTTTTCCTGAGAATATTGCACAACACTGAAAGATAAATTTCGCTCCAGCCTTTATACAGTACAATCTCGATAAACGGAACCTGAAGGGACCAGGAAAATCTGTTCCATTTATCAGGAGTTTCATTTACTGAGAGTATGTAGTGTAGGTACACTAAAAATGTTGAATGCCAGCTTAAATGCTGCTTCCACAAGTGCACAATTTGTAAACACCAGCAAGTGAATGTAGAAGGCGAAATAATGAACAAAAACACCAAATTGCTGCTTTTGTATATTCATATTATGGGTTCAATGACGGGACGGTTCTCACTCTGGGCTCTTCTTAGCCACAACGCCAAGCACTTCTCAAGCTCTTCGTGTTCGGGGAGTCGCAGCCTCATCTTCTTTGGTCCAAATTGCGTACTGCTGAATGTACTCCGCAGATTTTCCTTGTCGTGAAGAATCCTTGTCAGGCTACTTTTGGGAATGGCATACTTCGTTGCAAGCGCCGTTTTCGTGCAGCAACCGCTATCGAAATCATTAATGACTTCGATCTTTTTTTATAACGTGAGCGCACGGTGTTGTCGCTTCGTGGCCGCCATCGCAGAAAGTAGGACACTAGGCCTAAGATGCGAGCACTGCAGAAGCCCTGTTGAGCCAAGCCTACCCAACATAGCCACCTATGCGTAAAAATGAGAAAACTCCAAAAAAACATGCGTACATGCTAATTTTGGGCGATGAAGCTAATAAATATTAAGAACATTTATAATACTGTTTTATTACTCAAGAGTTATTTTTCTTTTCTGCGATTGCGAAAAATATGTCAGCGACATAGTTTCGTTTTCAGTTCCGTTTACCCGGAGGCGCTCCCCGCTTTCGACGAGAATCTAGGCGCGTATTATATCAGGGCTTCGTATTTTCGGGTTTATCTTTCTTCGACTTCGGGGGTACTTGTTGGGGGTTAATTTTATCACAACGATTCGACGCTTTTCGGTAGCAATCTTCGGCGGTCGGTGGCAATCTTGGCCGTGTTCAAGGGGCAGTGCAACGAATTTAACGTTGAAAGAACTTCCACCATGTCGTTCTTATATTGTTTATCTTGGCACAAGCGACAGACAACACCCTACCTTCTCCCGAAACATTGCGATTCCGCTGCGTCATCGCAAAGGAAAAAAAGAAAACTAATATTTTTTTTTTCGATCTGCTGTCGCGTGTGGCAGTCATGAGAACCACAGTGTCACGTCATTGGGAGCACACAAGGTTTCGTGGTGCCATCTATCAGAACTCAACAAAACCATTCGCCCTCCTCCGCTAACCTCCCCGGCGTTTTCGTGGGAACCGTCTTCTGTCTCCATTGGTCGCCCAGACTCTCAAGTCTCAAAAACATTGCTGAGCGGGGAACACGTGGACTGAGCCGGGTGCATCTTTTTGCGTTGCAGTCTCCCAAAGCTTAAAGAAGAGCTGTACAAAGCGGCAGTTCTTTAAGGAAGTGTTCGATGTTTTCGCAGTCATTTCCAGGTTAAACCCGCAGTTTTTCAGCAGTCTTTAGTGTATTTTCATCAGCCACCTCTGCCGAATCGAGGTAACGCGAAAGACTACGTGTTCTAAGTGACAGAATTTGAACATGGCCGATGTCATGGCAAATGGACAAAGGCTCATTGCAGAAAATATTGCGCACTAAAAAAAAAATAAGTATCAATTGCAAATTGAATCTCTGCTGGCGGGGATCTAGATTTTGAACTTCAGCACAGTGCAACATTTGTCTCATCGTTGAATCCAGCCAGTTATCTCTGTCCGCCAAGTAAGCTCTGAAATGTAATATGTGTCGGTGCACCACGAACAACGAATAGGAGTAGGTGAAAACCAGAGTCCTATACTTCTTTCATTGAAGCTTATTCCCGAAAGTGGCCTCATGTGCGATTTGCATGCGCGTTTGGCGTATTTCACGTGTCCCTTCGTTTCGGATTCAATTAAGCAAATAGCTCAGTATACTTTTTTGTTTTGTTTTTTTCACAAAATATGACGCTTTTAAAACGAACATTAATATGCACTGTGTTCTATAGGTGACATTCACTTGACGTCACTCACTAGGTTCGCTGGTATCGGCCACCACGGTCGCCATCTTCGAGGTCTCTTTGTATCGCACGTAAGTGTCGGCCGGACCTTTCAGCGTGGTTTAGCAGCATTATATAACATTAAACGGTCTTTTTGACCGAAACTAGGGGTTATTCTTATACTTTGGTGCTTTCGAAGTGCCGTAGGAATATTTTTTGTGTGTGTTTTTGTTCGTTTTTGTCGCTATCGGACTCGTTCACCGCGGCCGCGTTGCTCCCTCGGCTCCATGCAGCGCTCCGTGTCGCGCGCCATGCCCACGGCTGTAGCTCTTGCAAGAACTGATTTTTCTACTTTGGTGATTTTGTAGCACGGTGTGATTACTCTTTTTTTTTTTTTTGCTTTGCTAGTTTCTTTATTGTTTTTCTCGCGGATTTTCTGCACTACGGCCGTTTAACCGCGTTGCTCCATCGCCTCTTTGTCGTACATCGTGCCTTCGGCGTTCGTTCCTGTGCAGAAACATACCGTGCGGCTCACCGAGTGGGCAGCTTATGAAAAATGTGGCGCATTTTTTATTAGCCCAAGCGATTTAAAAACCGTATGTAAGCGATTTGGCGAGCGACGAGACAAGTGACGGCGACCCGCTTCGCTGCCGCTCGGTCACTCGCGCGACGAGGCGAACCGCATGGAAGCGACGGGAGCAAACAACGACCAAGGTGATGACCGCTAAGTTTTCTAGAAATCCCAAAACCGAGCTACGCTACGAGCGACAGTGAAGGGTGAACCGCATGTAAGCGATTTAGCGAGCAACGGCGACAGCGACAAGAGTCGGCGACGAGCGACCGAGATTTCTCACGGTCGCTCGTCGCGACGCTCGGTTTTTGGATTCCTAGGAAACGTCGCTTTCGCCTTGGTCGCTTGCTCCCGTCGCTTTCATGCGGTTTGCCTCGTCGCGCGAGTGACCGAGCGACAGCGAAGCGGGTCGTCGTCGCTTGTATCGTCGCTGTCGCCGTCGCTCGTCTCGTCCCGTCGCTCGCTAAATTGCTTACATGCGGTTCAGCCTTTACACACGGTACTCGGCGGCAACAAGGAAACTAAAACGGTCCGCCCCCGAGATAAACTTTTATCTCTCTTCTGTTCAACGAAGCTTCTTCAACGATATGAAATTAGCACACACTACCAACCGACGACCGCGTACCCAAGCCAGTCAAACGTCAAACCGCGACCTCGAAGATGGCGGATCGACGGTGGCGCCACTATGTAGAAGTCTAAACTCATATTTAAATTGTTTCATTTTACTTGCGTATAAGTAAAAGGCAGTAAAGGGGCTCCAAAGAAATGTTTGTTTTGACAATTAGGTATTAAAATTATTACCTGTATCTGACTGAAACTATTACAAAACGCTAAAGCTATAGCAGAAAACGTAAATACACTACCTTTCTCTAAAGGAAAATGCTTATAGCATCAGATATATGTTTCTGCGGCTTCCGTGCAGAACCTATTTTCTCCTAATTTTGGCTATTAGAAAAATGTGGCTTCTCATGTTCAAGGCGAAGAGTAATAAAATTGTCTGGTCTATTTGTAATGGTAGTAATGGTGTGTAATGTGTGACATAAGTAGGTAAGTTCCACAGAAATATGTTAACATCACCTTATCAAAACTACAATATATGTAGAAATTTAATACAGAGAACTATTACTCTTTTTCTCGCTAAAATAAATGCAAAAGAAAAGTGCCGAGTTACAAAATAAAGGGATCGCCCTTAATTATCTTGAACCGGGCCCTTGTAACTCTTAATCCGGGCCTGGTCAGCCTGGTCCTACGGTACCGTTTGCTCCTAAACGTGTCATTTTTCTACTGTACTCCGTTTCATCTTAAGATGTACCACAGCGGACGCTACGAGCTACCGGAGCCAATCCAAAGCTCGGAGTGTGTCACATGACCTTCTGGCTGAGTGGACCTGCGCGCGCTAGATTGACTAATATGGCTCGAAGCGTTGGTTGCGGTACATCGTGACGTGAAACGCAGTATAGTTGGTGATGGTCAAGCAGTGTTCGGTGTTCGTCCACCTTGCTGTCTGCTAGGTGAACGAAAGCTTCCGTGGGTATAAGGAAACTACAGGTTTGCCAGTCACCACGGGAGCGCGTGACGTACGTCCACTAAACCTCGCTTACTTCGCGAATGTATACCTCACTACGACGTACACTAAATCGATAGCCTTACAGACTACTTGTTCATGTTGGTTAGTGTTCGTGTTGGTGGCACTAAAGTAACTTTAGTTCTCACCATAACGAGTGTGTGTGAGTGTAAGCGTTGTAAAAGTAGATGAGGGCGGAGGAGAGAGCCAATTGCTCACCGTAACAAGGCCAGGGGGTAGAGTGTCAACAACGGAGCGCGGCTGTTGGTTGGATGTAGCACGCGCGCGACCAACGGTCTTGCGCCGTAAAGAGTAAGGGGAAGGAGGGAAGCGGTGCGCAAAAACTCCCCTCTCCCCTCGCCCCCCTCTTTGCTGCGTCCGAACAGAGGCTGCGTAGTACGGTAGCAACTGCGTATAGCCCCAGGGCAGCGAGCAGGAAACGCATCGGTCGGCTACTAATCAGCGCGGCTGGTGACCAAAAAAAAACTACTTTGGTACGGCCATGAAACCGAACGATTAGACACGAGCGCTACGTCAGAGACTCGGGGTTCCGCACGCCACTCGAGTTCGAGAGTGGGTCCGATGATTGAGGCCGCGGGTCGTTTCAGAGTTCCGAAAATTACGCTTAAGCTGGCGCCACTTGTCGAACCAAACTTCGCTGCCCAAGGGATATATGCATTTCGTGCTACCTTTATTGCATTTGACTCAATTTATAAGCCACACGATTGTTTCTCACCCGCAGTTTGCTACACCGATGACACTTTTCAAGTCAGCGAAGACGCCCGCGCCGAGATGCGAAGGATGTCCAAGGAAAACAGGGATGCGACCGAAGCCCTCGAACTCGAGATCTCCGACCTGGTGCGGCAGCTGAAACTCACCCCTGCGGGCGCCCGCAAGGATGAACTGGCGGCGCAACTCAAGGAGAGGCAGCAGCGCCTCAAAACAGTGCGGGAAGAATTTCGCCGGAAGCTGCAAGAGCTGATGGGCAATGCCTCACCGGGAACAGGGCTACCGGACATAATAACCCACGAGCCCGAACCTCCAAACCCCGCAGTATCCACACCATTGGACTCCTTCTTCGAAGAAAGCTGGAATAACACAAACACCACCCGTTAACTCGAGTAAAAACAAAACAAAATGATCCGCACAGCAGTGATGTTTACTTTCCGAATATATATCTAAGCGGGTGTTATGTAATCCGCCAGGTCTGTGTTCTGTTTGCGAGGGTGAGCTAGGAGCGAGCTGCTTTGATAATGTTCATTTCTCACCATCAAATGGCGTTGATGAAACATCACTACAAACAGGACGAACAATGGGTTATGATATTGTTTTGTGAAATCACCTTAACGTATCAAATGCCATGACCTTATAATTAGTGCGGTGTGGTTATTCTCTCAGGTGTGGTGAATCAGGCAAGATGTGCTCTTTTTCTAAAGGTCAAACACCTTTTTACCACCATCCGCTTATTCGACCCCACTCCATCTCTCAAATGTATACTGTAGTGCAGACAAAGGCACAGGCGCGTGGGCTTAGATCAACATAATACATTTGTTTGTACTAGAACTCTCTGATAGATGTCACTCCAAAGCCACACAATTGCGTCAGTGTCTTCGTCAGCACTGCAGACGTTTGTGAGATCAATTATATTTCATATATCTTCATCCTACAGGCACGCTTCTCATATAATCTGCACCACGGCTCGTCATGAACAGGCTAGGTTAGATCTGAAGGCTGCTCACACACGGAAGAAAATAAATTACCATCAACTATCCCTCTGTTTTTGTGGTTTTTTAAGCGTAAAAACTGACCAAGTCCAGCTGCACGCCGCTTGGTGGCTCAGCAGGTGAGAAAAGCATAGAGGTCCTCACTGTTTGCTCGCTGGATGCGCCTTGCTGCAGTGGCCGCAGCCTTTAGAAGGTTCCGCCTTTTCCTGACCGCGGCCATCATTTTGCCTCCTGACCGGCGCCGAAAACAAATTAATCCATGCTTGACGAAACGCGTAACGCTGCGTGGTCATAAAGTTACTCCGGGTAATTTCCCAAGTGGTAGTGGTCAATAACTGCGTAAGCAGCTCATAAACGGCTGCATAAAGTGGGAGGCAAGATTGCAGATACGTTAGCAGACGACAGAGTTGTCCCCACTCTGGGAAGGCTGCCAGCCCAGCAACATTGAGGCACTCAAGGGACCATGATCCATACGCACTAACAAGTTGAATAGCAACTGTCATAGCCGTTTTGTGGAACGGCATACTGCACCTCAAAAGTTATGCGCAACGTAATCAGACGAATGCGAAAGCGTTTTGCTGCAATAGAAAAAAAAAGAACTTGATTTGTACAAACTTTTGCGCATGACGAGCGCAATCTGAAAGGGGTACGGAAACAAAATTTTAGCTCATATTTATTTGTTTACCAGAAACTACGTCGTCCCAGCACCTCAGAAACACCAGTCTTCTGCTCGTAAACTTACGAAAACTAATTTTAAAACGAGTAAAACGATTTTTCAATACCACCTGGTAGTTGGGAGGCCGATGTAGTTAGGACGTTGAATGCCTCCCACAGAAGCTTAATTGCTGAGTGAGATAACAAACTAAGAGAAAACAAAATGTGTCAAAAAGGACTGTTAGTTTACTTTAACATGCTAACTTGCGCCTCCACTCTAAAGGGACAATTTGGCCGGTTTATTCGCTAACCTTAAAATTTCAACATGCTTGAAGCCCACAGCAGCGATGACACAAACGTACGGCGGGTTAACGCACGTCATATCCAAACCGCAGCACGAGATTTTGGTCCACGCACTTCAGGGCTTTGGTGAGTATAAACACACCCTGCACCACTAACCCCTGTACGAGAAAGGAATGTAGTGATCGCGCTATCGGTTGGAACACAAAGGAGGTGAAACCGGGACCAAACCAAATCGGCAAATAAATGACTAGCTTTATTAAGAAGTAAATCAGACACAACGATAGGCGAGAGCCGAAATTCCATTTTAAAATAATAGGTGGAAATATAGAACCTGCTGAGTATTCAATAAATTAAATTAAGTACACGAGCACGCGCGCACTAAAGCAAGGTGCAGCCCCATTCTAAGGCAAAACGTACGGGTCTGTGCCATTTTTTTCCACAATCATACTTCGTAAGGTGAAATCCTTCAGCTGCGTCCTAGTTGTAGAATGAGGACTGGTCTTTGGTGTTCCATGAAAAAACCCGCAGCCGCTCCCCTCGGTTGTCAAAGATAAAATCAGACTCCAAAGGAATCCATACAGAAATACTAGTTATCTGGGAACATTCTGCCCTGTACGCGTTTCAGAAGCTTTCTATCATACACTCACTACGTGAGGACTAATCAACATCTAGCTTCGTTGAACATGGCTAAAAATCGCGCACAAAGAGAGGAGGACAAACGTGAAGGGAACAGAGAACACAGACAGGCGCGCACTCACAACTCTGATATATTAAGTTAAGAAAAGAAAGATGAAGCACACTTTTTTACAGGGGACAACGGCACCAGGCAGGGGGTAAACAGTTCAGTCGCAGTCAAATGTTCAGCCGTTGTCCCCTGTAAAAAAGTGTGCTTTATCTTTCTTTTCTTCACTTAATATATCAGAGTTGTGAGTGCGCGCCTGTCTGTGTTCTGTGTTCCCTTCACGTTTGTCCTCGTCTCTTTGTGCGCGATTTTTAACCATGTTCAACGTTTACCAACTCGCCCAGCTTACTACTCTTCTAGCTTCGACTTACCTCTTTTAACATTGCCGTTCTCATTAATTGTATTTCGTTTATTCCATCGCAGACAAACAAGTTCAGTCATCGAGGAAAGCAGAAACACACACACAAAAAAAAAAAGAACAGCGAATTAATATAAAGATTATTCATTCATTCGATGTCTCCGCATTCTTCCCATCATTGCGATTTTGAGAAGCCTTCCTGCTAGTGACGAGGAGATCGAACTGTACGGGGCACTTTGTCCAGCTTGTTTTAAACCGACTTCGGTGTTTATCTAACACAAAGCCTGAGCACTGGATTATTTACGTCATCTTCCTCGATCGAGCTCAGGACAGTGACTAAACACGAGAGCAGCGTCGGCGCTCGGCTGACACTCGTGTCAAATAGGAGAAACTGCGAACCCACAGCTGCATGCTGAAGCAGCGCTCCTGTCCAATCTGTGTCCCATCGTGGACCTTTAGGTGACGCTGAACATTCTGCACTATGTATGGCTTGGTCATCTAAAAAGTGTTGCCCAGGTGCAGGCCCTGAATGTTCAAACTCTTGAGCTGTCCCAGTCTGCTGCCAAGATCAAGCAGCTGCAGCCGAAAGGATTGTCCAAGGCACGAAGTAGAGACAAAGTTGCACAGAGCTCTTGAGATGCTGAAATAGGCTCGGGATCGATTAAAGTACAAACCCTGAATGTTGTTCCAGTTCTAGCATGGCCACAGTCGGCTGTCCAGGTCGCATAGCTGCCTCCGAGTACATTGTCCGAAGAACGAAGTGGAAACAAGGTTGCGCAGGACTCTTGAAGTGCTCTAACACCGCCCCCCACCCCCGGCCCACACGCACACACACGCACTTTCTCTGAAGCAAACTCAGGGTCGACCAATGTGCAAGCCCAGAACGTCGTCCCAGTTCTAGCGTGGTCACAGTCGGCTATCCAGGTCGCACAGCTGCTTCCCAAGAGATTGCCCAAAGAACGAAGTAATGAGAAACGTTGCACAGAACTCTTGAGATTCTTAACTGCCTCCCCTCCTCGCAGAAACACACTCAGAATCGACTAAAAGTGCAAGCCCTAAATGTTGTCCCAGTTCTAGTGCGGCCACAGTCGGTTGTCTAGATCGCGCCACTGTCGCCGAAGGGATTGTCTACAGCACGATGTAAAGACAACGTTGATCTCTTGAGATGCTTCAACTGTTTGGTTCAGTTCAGATTATCAATTCTCAAAGGCATTTTAACAAAGTGCATTACGCGAGGGGGATCTAGTGCAAGGAATTAACAGTGAATGTTGCCGTGTAGCAGCCCTGAATGTTGTCCTAGTTTTAGTGTGGCCTTAGCCGGAGCTCTAAATCACGCAACTGCCGCCGACACCCTTCGTTGGGACAGGCCGCGTCTCGAACCGCTCGGACCCTGCTGAGGGCCTCTTGGTAGCCAGCTCCACGACGGGTCATGAGGAAGGCGATGGCCAAGGCCGAGGACCTGGACACGCCGGCGTTGCAGTGAATCAGCACGGCGCCTCCGCTGGACAGCGCCCCTTCCACGAAGTCACCCACGGCCCCGATGACGGCGTCCGAGAGAACGCACTCGGGCAGGTCCAGCAGCGGGAGGGACAGGTAGGACAGCGAAGACCCGTGGACCTCCGGCACCGACGCACCGGCGGCGTTGACGACGTGGGTCACTCCTCGAGACTGCAGAAGCGGAAGATCCGCCGCTGCGTCCTGCGAGCCTGATAAAGGAAAATTGAAGGAATGTTACGATTTTGTCTCGCTTCTGGTTTTCGTGCAAAAATCAGTTGTCTGGTCACTGATAAAGTCAGTGGATCTGGGAAAGTAGCGCCATTGCCTTCCCACCTGCTAGCCGGACACAAACAAATACCAACGTACAAGAAGAGTGATTGTTTGGGCGAGTTGGTTTGACATCTTATACAATCTTGTGCGCAGCAAGGACGAGGACAAAAGAACGTACAGACGACAAAACCTCTCAAGGTGATTGGCTTATCCCTGTCGGTTGCCATGGCGATCGCCATTTTGGACCCTTTCAAAGCTTCGAATCTTCGAAACGTTGCGTGTGATGGCGGTTCGAAGATGTATAGCATCACACGCGGCGTCGGTGCTTGGAGGCATTGAAAAATAATTTTAATGTCTTGAAACAAGCAAGAATTAAGGGCAACATAATTGCGAGAGATCTGGGGAAATAAGCATGAGTGATAACTTTATTGCATGCACAGTGCCAAAGACGCTCATATTGGTCGAGAAACACTTTCAGTACGATGATGATCCACAGCGATCTTGGTGCGACTGGTTTTAATGGCCCCTTCGAAGCTTTGAAAGGGTCCAAAATGGCGATCACCATGGCAACAGACGGCGATAAGCCAATCACCTTGACAGGTTTCGTCGTCTGTATGTTGGTATTTGGCTGTGTCCGGCGAGCAGGTAGGAAGGCAATGGCGCTACTTTCCCAGATGCCGTGACTTTAGTCACTGATAACTTAAGAAACGCCGGATGTGGTTTATTAAGATTGGTCCCTGATTGTTTTTTCGGAGTTCCTATTGGTTGAGGCCGCCATCTCACTGGCTGTGGAGCGATGATGACTGGGACTCGACACGCCCTGCGTTCCTTAAGTTGTCACCGGCTATGGAAATTAGGAAGCCTGCCGTTATTGAACTCTACGCGTGCGTCGCCATCTTGAATTAGCAAACTTCCGGTATGCGGGAGTACATTGTTTTTCCCTCGCCACACCCCTGAAACATAGAAGAGGCAAAACAATATTGAGGCACAGAAACACCCCCCCCCCCCCCCCCCCAACTAATAAACCACCCCGCTGACCCATATGATAGTGCCGGCAAAGCAGAAGGTAGGCTTCGGGGTATCTTTACTCTAAGGTCGGAACTACACGCCATCTCACGAATTCGGTGAAGCGTTTTGAAATACACGAGAGCAACTGTGCAATCTTAGAAAGCGTTTTTCTTTTGTGCGAGCATTCGAATGAAATGGATACCTCAATTCACAGAGCAATGCCTTCGTGACTCTCGTGCCTCTGCCTTTGACAACGCCGCACAAAACGTGCGAAGGGGAATATAATCTGGATATTGGTTACAGCGAATTTTTTTTTTTTTTTTTCTTTTCTGCGAGATTTAGTTGACGCATCTGGGAGAACACTTAAGAAACGGAATGAGTATACGTGTTTACCGTCGCACTGTCTTTTAGTTTCGCACAACACCGTTAGTTTATATTTTTTTTTTTTGCGCATCTTATGTGCCCTTATTTAAGTAGATAAAAGTATTTTACAACCCTAAGTAATACACTAAGTATTTGAAACAGCGGAATGTTCCACTTCTCGCCCGGAAGGAAGACACTCTTTATGTTTTGTCAATATAACATTTCAAACACATTTTCGAACCTTACAGCTTCTAAAAATCAGCTCAACTCTTTTTGCAAAAAAAAAAAAAAAAAAAACGGGAACACAGAAGGTTAAGGCGCAAACGAGCTGGTGGTAGTTGAACATAGTAAAAACACCCCGATCGAGACTGAGAAAAAGAAGGGACGGAGAAACACTAACACGATTTTCGCACTATAAACAGATCGAAGCAATTTCCATGCAATTTAGAAATGTGATTTGGGTACATCTTCATGAGAGGCACCTCCTGTGGCGAGTAGTGTTCAACCACGACCCCGGTGTTCAACGCATCTGGCACCAATTTCTGTGCCTTCATCGGTCTCGTACAAGTCGCTTTAAAGATAACTGCTTACAACTACAACTCTTGAACAAGCCAATTTCACGATATACTTGAATCCTCATCATCAAAAATAACTGAAAGAAAGTTCGGTGTTGAAAGGCAGCCTCTGCCGCGAGTTCTTTATACCTTTCATTTGCAGTTCTACACATTGGAAAGAATTCGTTGCAAATTAAGACACTATTAATCTTTATCCTGTCAAATAAGTAGTAAACTATAGTATTTCGTTTATTACTCTACAAAAAGTATCCAAAGAATGACAAAATTAGTCACAGAAGCTGTTAATTCATACACAACAAGAATGGCCCTCAATCATATCATGTGCAGTTTATGATAACTTTGACAATTTGGGCTAGTAACGTTGACCTCGGGTTCACGAAGCTCCAACGACAACCAGTTGAAGAAAATAGCTTCCGCGATGCTCTTCGTATTTGCAGATTCATAAAACAGAAGCAAATAAAAACTTTGTCATACAAAAACTGGGAAATAAGCAGTCGTATTTTGCCTTTGTTTGTAAAGGCTCGAACTCTCACCAATACCTACTATCCAGTTTGAAACCGCGATTTTGAGCCGGTGCAAGCAACATTTCGTTTTAGCTAAGCCAGATGGCAGCACTGACGCTGTCTCGCTCTTGGCGGTCTATCTCGCTCCATCGACAGTAGACGGATCGTATCTTGAGTTGGCGGTCTGTTTCTAACAGAATCTAAAAGCTCATTTAAAAAATGCTGCTCTCAACGGCGATAACCGTCAGTGTAATTCAATGCTATTTTGCCAACAAAGCCACAGTGTTGAATTTTCCGCATCACCAGAACGAAAATGTGAAGCAGGGTGAAGAATGAAAACTCAGATGATTGAAATCGCGATTTAAATCACACCGGTTTTACTGTGGTGATTTATAACAAACCTTTCCTGTAGAAACCGTCCCCAAAATACTCTTTATTTACTGTTTGGCTGTCATTTAACGCTTTCTGTGTGCCCTTGTTTTGTATTTAAACATAAAAAGATCATCGAGCGAAAAAAGATTTATTGCTGGCCAAACACGAACAAAAAGTGGTGCTCTTTTAAGCAAACCAGAGCATTGAGCTGTCTACCTTCAATTTTGTTTTTCAGTTAGATCATGTCCTATTGCAAGCAAAATCAGAAAGCGAACGAAAAAGCAAATAAAGCTTTTTCATTAATTAAAAAAAAAATCAAGCTGCTTTTGTTATAGTTCGGCGGGGATTACATCAATAAAAAGTTATTAATCGAACTAGTTGAAATGTACAGTACTTTCTTCCACATTGTTTTCAGTGATCGGACGGATTGATCAATCAATCTGCCTTGTTTAAAATACATCAAGCGATAAAGAATTTTTTTTAAGCTACGCTGATTTAAATCAAATTATTATGATTTAAATTAAGCAAGTTGGATTTAAATCAAATAAATCTGGATTTTGTTTTTTAATCGTGATTTTCTTTTTACTTTGATGCCAGGTAAAGTAATCGCCGGGCAACAAAACAACATGCGGATGAGCGCGATATGGCGAGATTGCAAAGTCTGCACTGTCATAAATTAAGATATGGCGCGGAAGCGCCGTGTCTCAACTGATTAGGTATTTAGAAACAAAATGACACAGAGATGCGCAGATAAGTAGAAATGCGAAGTGCGCTGCACATCGCACTCTCAGCTTGCCCGAAATAATTCCCAGTCGAAATGTTATCCATTTCCATCATTCCAGATGCCAGTAACATTATTGAAGTTGTAGGACCTGTTCCATTGTTGTTGTTGTTGTTGTTGTTTTCGTTTTTTTTTCGTTTTTCTTTTTTATGTAATGAACGAGTTTGTACATATTTGTTCAGACAGGAGATATCTTCCAATTCTCTTTCCACAAAACCTACGACGCTTTAATTTCCTCCGTGGTTAAAATACGGCTGTGGAAGATAATACGAAGCGACAGATAATTCGAGCCTCTGTGGTCGAGCTTAAGAATCACGGGGCGTAGCTTCTTATTTCTCGCTTCGTGATTCGCGCTTCCGCGTTCTCAACGGAGCTAATGCCGCAGTTCCATTGACAGCGGTGCGATAATGAAATGATAATGAGATGCTAAACAATCGCCACACCCTCCGGGCTTGGAAAGAAGGGCGAGACTATCGATTTGATAAACTTACCCACATAAAGGCCAGGTAGGACTTCTCCCAGTTGGAGGTCGGGTGTCAGGTCTGGTACAAAACCGAGGGATCTGTCGTGCGGAGCAGACGCCTCGACGCAGATCGTGCCGGTCTCGTCCTTGGACTCGACAAAACTCCTACCGTCTGCTGTCTTGACGCGCGTTTGAACCTGCCTCAAAGATCCCCTGTTGAAGGTGCATATATCACGAGAGAAGCCGTCCATGGTCGTCTTCCACAGAATGTAGCGTCAGATCGCCATGCCAGCGAAATTTTTGCAGGCTTGGATGGGAGAAAGAAACTTAGTCGAAACTTCCTCAGCACAAACTTGTAAAACGTCGATTCCGCACTGCAAAGCGTTACCAGACCGTTATTCCTATGCGCCTCGTAGTAATGCTGTTTTGACGAGCACGCCAACCGTCTATGACCGTAGTGTCCCCTATTAAAAGTCGAAAATATGACGGCTCCGAGAGTTCGAAAACGGGCATTCGTAGGGCGCTGCCATTTTTAAATTGATGTCGATGATGTTTCTGCTGTCGTGAGATGGAACCGCTGGGGTCAGAGTTTCGCTTTCGCTTTGCGGGATTGTGTTTTTTACTAACCGGCGTTATTCCCTCTTTCTGTTTTCAGTAAAGTGTGCTTAAGGATTGAGTTGTCAAAAATAAATAGCCGGTTGCAAACTTTCTTATAATAAAATTAAAATTATATCATGGTTGAAACTTTAATGCACGCCATCGTAAGGAATAATTTACCAACTGTCTTTGGGCACAGAAAGACACCCTCGGAAAGCCAGGCAGTGTGAACAAGCAAGTCGTATTTTGCGTGAGTGCCATCTGCAAGGTTGAGTGATAGATAACTCATTAAAGTAATTGAGCTAAGAAAATAGAAATAAAACTACAAATCGTTTTGCGCGTGGGAAGCCTAAGCGCACGTATAGTGTATCATCAATGAGGTTCGGCCATGACGCAGGTTGCGTTAATAAGCGGTAATTCGTTTCGCTCTACATTAGAGAACGCCTGAGGCTAATAGCAGTGATTCAACACGCTAGCTGGTACAGTGAAAGCAGCTTCCGGAGCTGTTGTATTTCAGCAGTGTAGATGTTCGCCTTCGCCTGGAGTTTGGGCATGAGAGAATAGTCACATGACCCATTTGAATGAACGTCTAAAGAAACACTTGTGTAAGCACTAACGCTTGTGATACTTGGTGCTAATGCACAATTGCAAATTTGGCTCCCCCCACGCATACAGGTAAGGCAGGTTGCACTCGAATTTACCTTCGACATGCTTGTAATCCCACATGCTTCCTTCCCAAGCAGAAACGGGCAGCGATCAGAAATATCTGCTATCTAAATCAGAGGTCTCCAAACGTTTTGGCTAGGGGGCTTGGTTGGAGACCTGGTGCAGTCTCGAAGGCCGAAAATTAGATAGACAATATAAACCACTGGCATAGGCAGGGGGTTAGCTTGGGAGGTTGACTTTCCCCAAAATTATCACTTTTTTTTTATAACTAAGGAAGGCAAACATTGAGTGACTACCGCCGGGGGGTTGGGGACGGCCATGTCCGTACCCGTGAATTGTAGAACAGCATATAGACTACTTACTACACGCAAAAATGACAACCCCCCCCCCTGTCACGATCCTTCTGGAACGTTGACGAAGGGGGCCGAAGCACCCGCCGAGAAGAGACAACTGCAGCCTGGTTGTGAGGGTGGACGATGACTGACCGGGGCGGCGTACGCTCCACGGTGTTTATTTGTGCCGTGATCAATGTTGCCCGCCGAGGCTGGCGGCCATCGACGGGTTGACTGGAGGGGGCGCTATGTATTTGTCACAACCCCTCCCCCCCAGTTTGTTTCTTCAAAAACAAAATACATAAACAACAACGCACACGACCGACACCAACTCGGCGTCTGGTCGTGCCAAGTCCTGGCCGGTCGACGACGAAGTTACCCCGGCGAGTAGCGGTCAGGTGGCCTTCGCTGCCGCGTACTCCGCCTGGTCACCGGTGTCGACGGGCCAGGTGTGGCAACGCCGGGCGCTGCCTGTACCGGTCGCGCTCCACCCGGTGGAGCCGCAGGGACCGGATTTGGGAGTGGCACCGGTCCAACTGGTGCCACAGGAGTGGCGACGCTTGTCGCCTCCGTGCTGGTTGGCGCTCCACTGGCCGCGACTGGTGCTGTCGTTGGTCCCCCTGCAGGCTGGTCCTCCGAAGCGACGGCCGAGGGTAGAAGCCCGGTCCCGAGGCGAGGCCTGACATGGTCGGCGTGCCGGTGCCAGGTGGTCCCGTCGGGCATGCGGACGAGTAGCGACGAGGCGCTCGCTGGCGAAACCACATGTCCGGCAGACCAGGGTGGGCCAGGACGGAAGTTCCTGGCGTAGACCGACGCTCCCGGCTCCGGCAAAGGCCCGGGACGGCACCCTCGGTCAGCAGCCATCTTCTGCTTCAGCTGCTTCAGGAGCGCCGTGGACCGGAGGTCTGGATGCAAGACGTCCAGGGGTGTCTTGACCATCCGGCCCAGCAGAAGCTCGCAGGGGGCACGGCCAGTGACCTCATGGGGTGTGGTCCGGTACTGGAACAGTACCCGGGCCACCTGTGTCCGGAAATCCCCGGGCTGGCTCTTCTTGAGCTTGTCCTTGATGGTCTGTACCACCCGCTCGGCTGCACCATTGGAAGCAGGGGTGGTACGGCGGAACCAGCATCCGGCGGATCCCATTCTCTGCAGCCACTCGAGGTACTCGGCGCTGGCGAAAGCGGGACCATTGTCGGACACAATGATGTCCGGCAATCCCTGCGCCGCGAAGACCTGCCGCAGCGCCGCAATGGTCGCGCTTGCCGATGGAGTGGTGACTGGCAGTGCCTCCACCCACTTGGAGAAGGCAGTCCACTACCACCAGGAAGTAGTGGCCCTTGAAGGGTCCCGCGAAGTCCACGTGCAGGCGGGACCAGGGCCTCTGTGGGAACGGCCAGGGGGTGATCTCCACGCGACGCGAGGCTCGCTGGTTCTCCTGGCAGACCTGGCAGCCTTGCACCTGGTGCGCGATGTCCTGGTCCAGGCCAGGCCACCAAACGTGCGACCGTGCCACCATCTTGGTCTTTTCCACGCCAGGGTGCCCCGCGTGCAGCAACTGCAGGACCTTGGCCCGGAGACTTTGTGGAATCACCACCCTGGAACCCCACAGCAGGCAGCCCTGCTCCAAGCTCAGCTCGGCGGCCTTGTGGCTGTAGGCCTGGTGACGCAGCTCCTCCCCTCGGGACACCGCCTTGACCACCTGCGACAGGACCGGGTCCCGGCTGGTCGCCTGCGCCACCGCAGTCCTGGTGAGCACCCCCGGGTAGGCCCGCTCCAGCAGGAAAACGTCAGCTGGCTCTGGAACGGCAGCAGGCACCTCCGGCAGGGGCAGGCGGCTCAGGGCGTCGGCAGGTCCCAGGTCCTTCCCAGGGCGGTAGACCAGCTTGTAGCTGTAGGCCGCCAGCGTCAAGGCCCAGCGTACCACACGAGGCGAGGCTTGCACTGGGACAGCCTTGTCAGGTCCCAGCAGCCCCAGCAGCGGCTTGTGGTCCGTGACTGCCTCGAATTGCCGGCCCCACAGGTACTGGTGGAAGCGCCCGACCCCGAACATGAGCGCCAGGCCTTCCTTGTCGAGCTGGCTGTAGCGTTGCTCTGCCGCATGGAGACGACGAGAAGCAAACGCCACAGGGCGTTCCTGACCATCCTGACCCCGGTGCGACAGGACGGCTCCTACCCCGTACGGCGACGCATCCACGGTGAGGACTACAGGCTTGGCCGGATCGAAGTGTACCAGCACAGGAGCCTTAACAACCAACTCCTTGCTGCGCTGGAAGGCCAAGTCCTGCTCCTTCTTCCAGGCCCACTGCTGCCCATCACGAAGCAGACGATGCAGCGGCTCTAGATGCGTCGACAGGTTGGGCAGGAACCTCCTGTAGAAGTTGATGAGGCCGAGGTAGCTCTGAAGCTCCTTCTTGCTCTTGGGCTTCGGCGCCTTGAGCACGGCCTCAATCTTGCGGGGTGCCGGGGCCAGGCCAGCCTGGGAGATGATGTGTCCCAGGTACTCCACACTGGGGGTCAGGAACACGCACTTGTCCAGCCTCAGCTTGAGACCGGCGTCCTGCAATCGTGCCAGGACTTTGCGCAGGTTCTGCAGGTGGTCCCCGTCGTCGGTACCGGTAACCAGGATGTCGTCCAAGTACACCGCCACGTGCCTCATGCCCCTGAAGAGGTTGTCCATCTCCCTCTGGAAGATGGCTGGGGCTGAGGCCACGCCGAACGGTAGGCGCGTGTACTGGAAGAGTCCCATGGTAGTCGAAATGGTGACATACTTCCGGGCGGCATCCTGGAGCACCAGCTGCTGGTAGGCGTCTCGAAGGTCGAGCTTGGAGAACTTCTGTCCCCCGGACAGAGCCGACCAGAGATCTTCGATCCGAGGCAGCGGGTACTTTTCGACGGTAGCGACGGGGTTGATGGTGACCTTGAAGTCCCCGCAGATCCTGACGCGGCCGTCTCGCTTGAGGACTGGAACAATCGGTGCGGCCCACTCGGAAGTCTTGACGGGAACCAGGATTCCCTCTCGCTGCAGCCGTTGCAGCTCCTGGGTGACCCCGTCCTTCAGGGCGAACGGCAGCGGACGCGGCTTGAAGAAGCGAGGCCGGGCTCCCTCGGGAACGTGGATGCCGACCGTCGTGCCGGCAAAGGTGCCCACCCCCGGCTGGAACAGGGACTGGAAGTCGGCCAGGAGGCTCGGGACGTCCTTCACTACGTGCAGCGCAGCTTCCTGGTACTCCGGCAGCCGAACACCCAGCGAGTGAATCCAGTTCCGGCCCAGCAGCGTCGGCGACGACCCCTTGGTTAGGTAAAGGGGAAGGATCGCCTCCCTGTCGCCAAGGCGAACGCTGACTTGGGCCCGACCCTGGACCTGGGAAAGCTGCCCGGAGTAGCTGCGCAGCATGACGTCCGACGCCTCGATGGACACGCCAGGGAAGGTCCGCTTGAACAGCTTCCCGGCCATGACCGACACGCTGGCCCCTGTGTCCAGCTCCATGGTGATGGGGTGCCCACAGATTTCGACGGACACCAAGTACGGTGGCACAGACGATGGAGGCTTATTCGTCTGCCACACGTCGAAAATCTGCGGGTCCTCGGCCACGACGTGGAGCCTCGTTGAGGGACCCGAACCTGGAGCCGCTCGTCCCCGCCGCGTTCTCTTGCGACGGCCACCCTGGCCGCGGGCTTGGCTGGAACCCGGGCTTGAACCAGGCTGCTGCCGCTGCTGCTGGCCGCCGCTCGTCCTCCCCCCTCGGCAGACACGTGCGAGGTGCCCAGTTCTCCCGCACGTGAAGCATTGTGCTTGGGCGAACTGGCACTGTGAGGGGGAGTGGGCAGCACCGCAGCGGCTGCAGGCACCGCTCCTCGTCGCCATCTTGTTCACCGCCGCTTCCGCTGCTTCCGTCGACGGTGAGCCGGCCGCACGCGCAATCTCGCTGGCGTCCTTGGCTGCTGCTTCCATCGCCTGCGCTGCCTTCACCGCGTCGTCCAGCGAGGGGTCGGGGAGCTCCAGGAGTCGCGTCTGCATGGCGGGGTTGTTGATGCCGCAGACGAACCGGTCCCGGAGTAGCGAGTCCAACTGGTCGCCGAAGGCGCAGGTGCTCGCTAACCCTCGTAGCGCAGCGACGAACTGGCCGAGGGTCTCCCCGTCCCGGCGGCTCCGGTTGTTGAAGCGGAACCGCTCCATGAGCGTGGACGGCGCCGGGCTGAAGTGTGAGCGCAGCGTGGCGAGCAGCTCACCCAGCGTTTTCGACGTGCGGCGTGGCCGGCTTGAGGAGGTCGAGCAGGAGACTGAAGACGCGGGTCCCGCAGCTGGCCAAGAAGATGTCCCGTTGTTTCGCCTCGGGCGTGTCGTTCGCCCGGAAGAACACGTGGACTTGTTCTTCGTAGACAGGCCAGGCGGACCCATCTCCCTCGAACGGCTCGAGCCTCCCGTA
Source organism: Ixodes persulcatus (assembly GCA_013358835.2). Classification (NCBI taxonomy): domain Eukaryota; kingdom Metazoa; phylum Arthropoda; class Arachnida; order Ixodida; family Ixodidae; genus Ixodes; species Ixodes persulcatus. The sequence continues at coordinate 249,698 of JABSTQ010011379.1, forward strand.
CAGCGGCATGGCGACAGGAGCGGGTGGCGGTGGTCCGACTCTCTCGGCGGCGTGGGCCGAACCGTGCACGTTGTTGGCCTCCAGTGTCACGGTTCCTCGTCGCCAGTGTCACGATCCTTCTGGAACGTTGACGAAGGGGGCCGAAGCACCCGCCGAGAAGAGACAACTGCAGCCTGGTTGTGAGGGTGGACGATGACTGACCGGGGCGGCGTACGCTCCACGGTGTTTATTTGTGCCGTGATCAATGTTGCCCGCCGAGGCTGGCGGCCATCGACGGGTTGACTGGAGGGGGCGCTATGTATTTGTCACACCCCCCCCCCCTCGAAAATAATTTCTCGCTCCGCCACTGATGTAAACTAAATAAATACTATATAATAAGCCTAAGTAATCACGCAAATACAAATATTTAAGCTAGAGAATAACAATGTAAGGTGTGTAACGTGCAAGTCACGCACGCGCTGCATGTAAACCGCGATGTCATATCTCGTTAACAGATAAACTGTTGACACGTGCTGCGCTGCCGCGCAGCCGCGTCGTACTATATAACTAATCGCTTCCTGAATAAACGTTGTTGTTGGCTTGACACATCACGACTGATACATGGTGCCAGAAGTGGGATGCCGTCCACGTCGGCGGTAGCTCAAAGTAACGACGTCAGTCACCGTAGCTATGGAACTACTCAAGCCACCGGAGCCACTGCTGCTGTCTGGGAACATCGCAAAATACTGGGACCTGTTCAAGCAGAAATTCTGAGGGCAACTGAGCCAGCCAAAAAACCAAGGTCGGCATCTGTCAAGACCGCCCTCCTGCTGAGTGTAGCCGGGGATGACGCTTTGGAGGTATTCAACAATTTTGTGTTTGCCGAAAGCGAGAATAAGGAGGATTACGCGACGGTCGCACTCAAGTTTGAGGAGTACTGTAGACAACAGCAGAATGAGGTCTACGAGAGGTACATCTTTCGAACAAGAACGCAAGTTGAAGCAGAACCCTTCGAGCATTTTTTGCGTGAATTGAGGAAACAAGCACAAGGCTATAACTTCGCGCTGTTGACCGACACAATGATTCGGGATCAGATTGTGTTCGGTACAAACAATTCAAAGTTAAGGGAGAAAATGCTCAAAGAAAAAGATCTAACGCTGCTCAAGGCTGAACAGATCTGTAAAGCAGCGGAAGTATCCGCCCAGCAGAACGAAGTGTGGGCGCAGGCGGAAAAACAAGTAGCGCTGGTGAAAAAGAAGCAACAGTACAAATGTGCCAAGTGCAACCGGCCGCACGAGCCAGGACGGTGTCCGGCATTTGGAAGGTCATGCTTCTTGTGCAGAGGTACTAACCATTTTGCGGCTTGCTGCAAGAAAGGGCCGCAAGTCAAGGAAGTACGCGAAGACCATGATACCTTCGACATCCTCGACCTGAAGATAGACAGCGTCGGCAACCATGCGGACTGGATCATCCACGCAAAGGTGGCGGACCAGCCAGTCGTCTTGAAGGAGGACACGCGGGCTCCCAAGCTAACCTGCTGCCTTACTCGATCTATCGGAGGTGCAGGGACAAGGCGAACTTGAAACCAAGCGGCTCTGTGCTTCGATCATACAGCGGGGACGCCATCAAGCACATCGGGGTTGCAACTCTACGAGTGGTCATGGACGATCGGTCCGGCGACATCGACATCTTCATTGTCAAAAAAGGCAGCCAGGCACTACTCGGACTGCGAGCAATTGGTGAGGCGCTGGGACTTGTGTCGCGCTCGGTGAGTGTTGTGAACACCAGCAATACCGAGAAAATAGTGACAGAATTCCACTCGCTGTTTCAGGGTACCGGCTGCCTGGCACGTCAGTATCGGATGGTCCTGCGAGATGACGCAACACCGGTAGTTCAACCGGCACGACGAGTACCCCTGGCGCTGCGAGAGCCTCTTCGAGAGGAGCTGGAGCGTATGGAACGAGCTGACATCATCCGCAAAGTCAATGGGCCAACGGACTGGGTAAGTCCATTGGCCATTGTACGAAATAAGGACGGAAAACTACGCGCGTGTATGAACCCCAGGCGCATTAACGAGTGTCTAAAGCGCGAGCACTATCAGATGCCTAAGCGGGAAGACATTGAGCCCGAACTAGCAGGAGCTAAATATTTTTCACGCCTCGACGCGAACTCTGGGTTTCACCAAATTCCCTTGGATGAGGATACCTCGGCTATTTGCACGTTCGGTACGCCTTTTGGTCGCTACCAGTTTTTGAGACTTCCATTCGGGATTGCGTCGGCACCCGAGGTGTTCCAAAAAACACTAAGCGAGATATTTGATCCGTCCCCAGGGGTGCGCGTATACATTGACGATATTTTGATCTGGGGATCCACTAAAGAAGAGCACGATTCACGCCTCAAGAACGCACTGCAGTTAGCCAGTCGGGCGGGTTTGACATTCAACGCCGCGAAATGCAAGTTTGGGCTAACTGAGATCGAATTTCTCGGTGACGTCATAAGCCAAGAAGGAATAAGGCCGAGCTCGGCATTGATCACGTCACTGGGGGAGATGTCGTGCCCTACAGAAAAGACAGCGGTGCATAGAATGCTCGGAGTCGCCAATTACTTTGGGAAGTACCTACCGAATTTGGCAGGAAAAACAGAACTTCTGCGCAGTCTTATAAAAAAAAAAGAAACAGTTTTTGGATGGACAGACAACCACGCCAAACAATGGAAAGATATCTGCCTAATGCTTACCAGCACGCCCGTGTTGGCTATTTTTGATCCAGCCAGAGATACGAAGAGCTCGTCAGATGCATCAAGGAATGGATTAGGGTCTGCACTTCTGCAGCGTCATGGTGACAGCTGGCGGCCAGTCGCCTACGCATCACGCGTTATGACTGACGCAGAACAGAGGTACTCGCAAATAGAAAAGGAAACGATGGGCATCACGTTCGACTGCGAGAAGTTTCATCACTTCGTGTACGGGCGTAAGATTGCGATTGAAACCGACCACCGTCCACTGTTAGCAATTGCCTCAAAAGGAATCGGTGATATGCCCCCGAGACTTCAGCGTTTCTTTCTGCGTTTACTGATGTACGATTATACCCTTCAATTCGTACCAGGAAAACTGCTACTGCTGGCCGACATGCTATCAAGGTCGTCACCAGTTACCACAAAGGACACCGCCGGCTCTATGGAAGATGTGGAAGTCCACGCAGTGAGCGTCGTCTCAGACTTGGTAAGCAAGAAAACCCTGGATCGCCTTGCTGAGGCGACCGCGAAGGACGCAGACCTGCAGTCAGTCATTTGTTACATGAACGGCAAGGGTGACATTGAGGGCGGGCTGAAACCTTTTGTGTCCGAGTTGTCACTGGTTCAAGGAATAGTATTGAAGGGTAGCAAAGTTGTGGTCCCGAAGTCCATGAGACCGGAGATGCTCCAACGTATTCATGAAGGTCAATTGGGGATTAACAAGTGCAAATCAAGAGCCCGACGTTTGGTGCTTTGGCCAGGACTCAACTCGGACATCGAAACTCTGCTACAAGGGTGCTCAGTATGCCGAAAGTATACGTACAAGCAGCAAAGTGAACCTCTCATATTAAGGCCAGCACCGAATCATGCGTGGTACAGAGTGGGTGTTGATCTTTTCCAGCATGGCGGAAGTTCGTATCTTTGTGTATTTGACGCGCATTCGAACTTTCCGGAAGTAGAAAAGCTGACGGACACCACGCCATGTTATGTTATTGCAAAGTTCAGCTCTATTTTTTCAAGATACGGAATTCCACTAGAGGTCTGCAGCGATAACGGGCCCCAGTTTTCGTCTCATGAGTTCGCTGTTCTTGCATCCAGATACGACTTCAAGCATGTGACGTCGAGCCCGGAGTTTCCCAGGTCGAACGGACTCGCCGAGAAAGGGGTGCAAACTGTCAAGCGGATCTTGAAGAAAACTGAGGAGGCCCATGAAGACTTCTGGCTGGGGCTACTGGGCTATCGATCTGCCCCCCTGGAGGATGGTCGATCACCAGGAGAGCTGTAACAAGGCAGGAGGCTACGCAGTCGTATCCCTGACTTCAGCCATCAACCCAGCAGGCGTGTTTTTAAACACCGGCAGCTCGACACCCGAAGCAAGAACCTACCCGACCTCAAGAAAGGCGAAGTCGTGAGGGTGAGAGACAAAGACAAAGCATGGACTCGTAGAGCTCGGGTCTTGGGATCAGCCGCGCCAAGATCATATCGAGTGGTTACCAAATACAACAAGCTGCTGCGACGCAACCGGCAACATCTTCTTGCAACACGTGAGCCGCTTCAACAAGAAACTGCTGAAAGTGACGACTCGCACAGCGGGGATTCAACCGAGGAACTGAGAGCGACACCGGCCTCCTTGCCCACAAGACCGCCTACGCCGGGTTTGCACGACCACCCCCTGACGCCGGTCTCAAGACGATCCACAAGGCACACCCGTCAACCAGAGCGCCTACAATATGACAGCAATTTCAACCAAGTGCATCCCATCTACCATTGGAACTCCTAATGTTATTTATGAAACAAAGGAAAATGTATCGTGCAAGTCACGCACGCGCTGCATGTAAACCGCGATGTCATATCTCGTTAACAGATAAACTGTTGACACGTGTTGCGCTGCCGCGCAGCCGCGTCGTACTATATAACTAATCGCTTCCTGAATAAACGTTGTTGTTGGCTTGACACATCACGACTGATACAAGGTGGACAAAGACATACTTTGTTGTTAAGTGCGCTAATTTACTACTTATGACATTACAAATTAATTGTGACCCCGAGAACACACCAGGCAGATATAAATCAATGCCCACATTAACTTTGACATATTCACACAGGGCAGAAGACTAACGAAAATGGTAGATCAGATCAAACCACTATGTTGACACAACACTCCGGACAGCTACCGCCATCTATGAGCAATGGCGGAAACCAGACAGCCGGCTTACCGGTTGTCTGGTGGCCGCCGTTGCCTATAGATGGCGGCAACCTTTCCAGCCTTTCCACTCTGGCTTGCCGACTTGCGGCCGGCCATTACTTCATTCCCACCATAGTACAGCTTCGCTGGTCTTCTTCACCAGAGTGTAAGGCTGAAAGTTTTTTTCATAGTTACGCAGAGATAAAGCAGGGAACTACGAATAGTAATTCTGGTGATGACAATGTGCAATAAATGATAGGGCGAGAGAACCTGCGTTTTGATGCAGTTTTTTAGACATGTGCGAAAAGGGGATTTTGAGTTCGAGGCGAATTCGGTGCGAATAGTGGTTTTGGCTAAATATTTTCGAATCGAATATTGAATAGTTTCACCAAGCTTTTCACTACTGCACTATGCCTAAACAAAAACCTTTCTCAACCAATAAAGGTTGTTTCAAAGCTTCCACTTTCTTTTCATATCTAAGCCAAGTTAATTTATTTAATCTAGCTATACTATAGACTGCGACCTCAGAAAGTGCAATGCCTAACATAGGGATGTCAAGTAAATGAATTTGAGTGGACCTCGAAATATTCTTGCTATAGGAAAATATCCTTTATGGAATCTAGAATTTGACAAAATAAAAAGGACAATCGTGAATAATGAACATAGGTTGTCAGGACATATCTGCCTAACATATTGTAGTGCATAATAGCCGCAGTTTAATATCGGCAATCTTACTGTAGTGTAGATTTTACCGTTCACAAAGTTTCCCGGTTTATTTTCTCATACACCACGAGTGGGCGTGCACCACCTTACTTTGAAAACGGGCTTTCCTCCTAATTAGAACATGACTGCAATATTTGTACTTCTCGAAGTGTTGATCGCGGCGGGTTAGCCCTGTTGAGCACGCTCCTTACCAAGCCCCGGTGCACTGCGGAGAAGCAAAACCCACGAAACCGAGCTCCGCGGATTGCTTCTCAAAGTCAACAGTGCACCGGCGCTCGGTAACAGCCGATTCACACGACGGACCGAATCGCGATTTTCGTCCACGGACCGTGTATCCATGTGACCGTCACGTCAACTTGTCTTACTATCCTCGCCTTGTACGATGACGGGAGGACTGATAAAGTCTAGCGCCTTTTCACTCGCGGAATTTTTGCGGGGGATTGACTTGAAAAGCGTTTAGTCTGGCAACAGTGCAATAGTTTCTTTTTTTTTTTTTTTTTTTTTTCGGACGATTAAAACAAAAATGGCGCATCTTTGTGTTTTGTGCGTTCGCTGATTCATTTTGTCGCGCGATTCTGGGTTCCACGCGTAAAAGAAACTGAAGAAACTTTGGCAGGCTGACGCGACGCAGGTTCCGGTATTCTGGGTTCATGTCAAGAACCTTCCGTCAAAACTCGTCTAGCACGCCGTGATTTATAGACGTCTTTTTAAATACTGCCCCCTGTTGGCAGCTGTAGAATCCCTGCCCAATGGCGGACTAAAGCCGCAACGTCACCACACACACTTCATGCGTTTATTTGAAATAGAAGAAAAAAAAAACATTCACAGAAAAAGGTCATCAGCGTAGTGACGTTCCACATTAGACGCTGTTTGATTGGCTCGTCGGCTCCTAGCGTTGGCCGCACTCCGACGTTTGCTATCTTATGGAATGACTCGCACATTCACCGATGTCAGTTGTTCCACCATTGTGCAGTAGTTCCTACCTTCTAATAATCGGCACGCGGATCACGAAAGGGGTCTATTGCGCCTCCAAGCATCCTTTCACCGAGCAAGACCTTCCTTTTGGTTGTGGTGTATTTAAAGGGGCACTCACAGGGTATTTATGGTGGTCAAGGCTTTTATTTGTACATGACATATGAGAGCCCAACTACTCAGAACACTATTTGCGGCTCCAAATTCGTTTTCTTTTAGCTCGAAAACTGCCGGTCGAGAACTGGCCGGTTTGAGTCGCGCTCACTCTCTTTTCCGTGGTCACGTGCCGTTTTCTATGGTTAAAACACAACCACCAAAGATAATCAAAATCATGGGTCTTCGAAGGTACACACTCAATACTAATAAGAGACAAAAAATATAATACCCATTTTTCGCGGCTTCTAAAAAACATCAAATACGTTGATCGAAAAAAAAAAAAGTTGTACACCCACGTGATTTTCGGTTACTTTCTCCTCCTCTATATTTCTTCTTCTTCTCCACCCAGTTTCAGTTTCGGTTTCGAGCAGTTGCGTATTCTGACTTTATTAAAAATATACGTGAAGCTGTGGCAAAAAATATTGATTGTGTAGTCTTCGGATACCCTAATAAATCGCCCGGCAAAATATTTCAAACAAACATTGGGGGGTGTTAGTGTTCCTTTATGTGTTGTGCACGAGCGCGGAGTGCGTGAAGGCATCCCCAAACGCCTTTCCGCGAGCCCCGAACTTCGTCGGTTCTACGTCGAAACCTTCTAGAGCAGAACCAAGATGGAGTCACTGCCATGGATTGGGTTAGAAACGCTAGTGGCGCTTCGCGCGAAGCCTATCACGGTGTTCCGTCTCAATCTGTACGTAACAGCGGCGTACAATTCATTATCGCGGTAGCAAACCTCGATTTCTTTCTTGGACAACGGTGCCACAGTGCGATGTTTGAGTTTAGTGGCACTGTGGGGTGGCGAACTCGGTCCGTCCTCGCTGGCGTCTGCTCGTCGTCTTCCTCGTACGGACGCGCTTGGGAGACGGACGAACCACGGACGTGTCGTCACGTGACCAATCCGACCGCTGATTAGTCCGTCATGGGAATCGGCCATAAGGAGCGCGCACAAGGGGGTTGACCGGCCGCGGCTAACACTTCGAAAAATACGAATATCAGAGTCCATCTCGAAGCGAATATCGAACAGCCCATTATTCGTAACTACTTTTCGAAAATTAGAATATTTGCACAATACTGCAGTTTTCTCTAATTATTTCTGACATCGCGCGCTTACTTTTTGCGTTGGTAGCATCGGGACCGCGGGCCGGGCGTCACTGGAAAGACCGCGGCCATCCGCGGGACGGGATTTGGAGACCCATGCTCTACATCAAACCCTCTACTGGTAGAACAGGAACTATACTGGGCAGTGGCATGTGCAAAATTCATCCTCGAGCTGGCGAGTACATAGCATTTAAAATAATGTATGAATGAGCAGGACCGGCTCTAGGGGTGGGTGACCTCGGCGGTCAAACAGGGCGGCATCAAAAGGGAAGAGCCGCCACGACCCTTTTTGATATTTTCTTTTTTAGCTCTGATTTATTTGAACACAGCCCTACACGACGCCATTGCCGCGTGCGCAACTAGCCAATTCGGCAGCGCGCTTGGCTCCCGCGCAAACGGGCCGAGGTTCGATGCCAGCAGACAGAACTTATTGTTATTTTCTTAAATGTCGCGTTCTGGTAACTTTGAGGCAACCCTGTTGCTTGTTCGAGGTCTGAATGTTATACGCGCCGAACCTTCTACGCCGATTGTTCCAGAAGCCCACGCGTGTATAAAAGGGGCTCCGCATGGCGAGCCGGAATCAGTCTCGCTCCAGCGCTCGATACTGCTGTACGCCGCCATCGACACCTGCGACCCTAGCCTTTTTTTAATTTTATTTCGGGCACAAGTTTTGCCCCATTAGACGTTTAGTTTGCTTCAGTTTTCGTCGCCTCATCAATTGTCATTCCGGACATTTTGGTGGAGGTGCGGGTTACCGCATTCCATGTCCGTGAAACGTACCCCTCAGAAGATCTGTCGGGCTCGACCCTTTTCAAGTCCCGGAAAGTTAATCCCCATTGACGAACCCCAGACCCAAGCCAGCCGCCGCAACCAAGCCCAGCCTCCGGAGTTCGGTCAACTATCGCCGACGCCGACGATGAACACTCCTTCGCAGCAAGAAGGAACGCCACCGACGTCTATCGTCTACGTGCAGGCCCCACCACGTATACGCCGGCAAATTTCCATGGGGATCTTTATGAACATGTGGACGATTGATTAAGCCAGTACTAGCGCGTCGCCCGGTTCAACGGATAAGGGCCTGAGCAGAGCCTGCGGAATGTCTATTTCGCTCCGGAAAACACGGCACGCACTTGGTTTGAAAACCACGAAGCGTTGATTTCCTCGTGGGAAGACTTCCAGACCGAGCTTCCACGCACCTTTCCAAGCCAGTAGCGACGTCAGCGGGCCGAAGAACTCCAAGCAAGAAGCCAAAGGCCGAACGAGAGCGTCACAAGTTTCGTCGAAGACGTTATCCGCCTCATGAACCTGGCCGACCTAAATGCTCCCAAAGAGAGAAAGCTGCGAGTCCTGATGCGGGGAGTGAAAGAGAACATCTTCGGAGTCCTTGTGCGAACCCCGCCTACGACCATCGAAGGTTTCATCACTGAGGCCACAAACATCGAACGTGCTCTTCAAGCACGGGCCTCACACTACCAGAGACTTCCCAGCTCCGCTGCCCTCTCGCCGTCCAGCTGCAACACTCCGGACATCAATGAGGTCATCTAGGGAGTAGTACGGGAGCAAATCAAGAAACTCCTACTTGCTGCCGCAAGCCCAGCTTCGCCCTCAATCGCCGAAGTTGCAAGGCAAGAAGTTCAGTAAGCGCTTCAGCTTGAGGCTCTCGTCAACGCCGCTCCGGAACCACCGGCCCTTAGCTACGCCGCCGTAGCTCGTCACCCGCCGCTCCCGTCTTCTTGGCGGTGCTCGGTGGCACCACGACGATAGGCCCCTTCGCCACAGTATAATCCCCACCAGGAGCAACGTAGGCCTCGAAAGACCGACGTGTGGATGGCGGCAGACCGGCGCCCACCATGCTTACACTGTGGAGAGGCTGGGCATGTCTATCACCGCTGCTACTACCGACAGCTTGGGCTCCGAGGTTTTCAGTCGAGCGACCCACCCCAAGGCACGGCGACTGACCTCAGGACATCGACGATGATCTCCGCAGATCGCCATCTCCAAGAACGTCTCCCCGCGGCGGTCTTCATTCGCCGTCACCCAACCGCCCAGCATCGCCTCTACGCAGATCCCTCCGTGAGAGCCTGCCCCCCCCCCCCCCCTGTCTCGCTGGGAAAACAAAGAGCGGCAACCCCTGGAGGTGGAGTTGCCATGAGCCGACGACGTAAAGAGCCTCCAAGAACGCCGGAGAGCTCCCACACTTGAGACGCCACTCATCGAAACGATGCTTCCGCAAAAGCGCTCAACAACCTCAATGTTGTCATCGACGGCCGCGACTCTGCGGCACTCGTGGACACCGGACCGAACTACTCCGTTTTGAGTGGGAGACTTTCTCGACACCTCCGAAACGCCACTATATCGTGGGATGGCCCGCAGATACGCACTGCCAGAGGGCACCTTATTATAACCATTGCAAGGTGCACCACCCGCGTCACGATTCACTGCAAAACCTGCCCATAAGGTTCGTCGTTCTTCAGGACTGTGAGAGGGATGTTATCCTCGGAATTGACTGCTTGTGCGAGTACTGAGCAGTCATCGTCCTAGGAGAGAATAGGTTGACACTCCAACAACCTGTCCCGACGCCGGAAGGATCTATGGTAAAAGCAGCCGCTGTTCGAGTACTTGCTGATCATGTGAACCTGCCGTCGCGGTCAAGTGTTTTGATACCCGTCGAGTCCGATGAAGCTTCCTGCGTCGAAGTTCTGCTCGAAGGCAGCGTCCAGTTGCTTCTTGAAAGGGGAATCGGAGACGCAAGAGGGATGTAACAACGCTTCAAGACGGATGTGCCACAGTCTTCGTTACAAACTTCTGACAAGAGCCGCAACACCTTAGCAAAGGTACCGCCGTGGGCCACATCGAGTGACTCTGGGACTCAGCCATGATTATGGCACTATCCGAAAACCCGTCATCATCGCAGACCCAGAGAACGCCGCCCACGGAACTTGACATCGATCCGAAGCTTCCTGCTCCAGAGCGAGGACGACTGATTGAACTTCTTGGAAAATTCCTTGAGTGCTTTGCGACCTCCTCAAGTTTGCGACAAACGACAGTAGGGAAGCACCGCATTGTTACCGAGGACGACACGCTCCCGGTTCACCATTCACCGTACAGAGTCTCCGTGAGAGAGAGGGAGGTCATTCAGGAACAAGTTCAAGAAATGCTCGACCACGACATCATTCAGCCGTCAAGCAGTCAATGGGCCTCACCGGTCGTGCTCGTCAAAAAGGGCGGAACTCTCAGATTCTGCGTGGACTATCGTCACCTGAACGCTGTGGCTAAGAGGGATGTGTATACCCGCTTCCTCGCATCGACGACACGTTGGACCGACTGCGCCACTCCAGATATTTTTCATCGATGTATCTAAAGAGTAAATACTTGCAGATCGAGGTCGACGAAAAGGATCGCGAGAAGACAGCCTTCGACACGCCGAATGGACTGTACAAATTTTAAGTAATGCCTTTCGGGCGAAGCACGGCGCCAGCGACCGTCCAGCGTGTAATGGACACCGTGCTCGCCGGTCTGAAATGGCAGAGTTTCTGGTTACCTTGTTTGTTATGTTCGCCCGCAACTTCGACGAGCACTTGCGACGTCTCTGAGCGGTACTCCAAGTTATCAAGAATGCAGGACTCACCCTCCAGCCGACAAAACGTCGATTTGCTTACGAGGAACTGAAGTTCTTGGGCCACGTTGTGAGCAGCGTAAGTGTTCGTCCTAACTATGAGAAAACGCGTGCTCTATAGCCTCAGTTTCACCGCCGTCAGACAAAAAGGCTGTAAGAATTTTCCTAGGCCTTTATTTCTACTGTAGACGCTTTTTCCTGGATTTCGCCAAGCTCTCTGCGCCACTGACGCACCTCACGAAGGACGCCGTAAAATTCGAGTGGACAGAAGAGCAACAGCGGGCATTCGAAGGACTGAAATGACGCTTTAGAACCCCTCTCATCATTGGCCATTTCGACCAGTTTGCAGAAACAGAAATACACACCGACACAAGTCATACCTGACTTGGCGCCATACTGGTCCAAAGGCAGGAAGGCACAGAGCGAGTCATCGCATACGCAAGTCGGACGCTGTCTAAGGTGAAGAGTAACTACTCAACGACGACAAAAAAAGAGAGTGTGTTGCTGTCGTTTGGGCGATAACAAAGTTCCGACTCTATTTGTATGAAAGTCTTTTCCGCATGGTAACAGACCACCACTCACTCTGCTAGCTTGCAAACTTAAGGGACCCCTCAGGACGCCAAGCTCGCTGGAGTTTCCGACTGCAGTAAATCGACATCACTGTGGTCTACAAGTCTGGCCACAAGTACAGTGACGCCGATTGTCTTTCCAGGGCCCCCGTCGAGCTGGCGTTTGAGCGCACTAACGACGACGACGAGGAGGATGTTTTTCTCGGCGCAGTGAACGCCGACAACATGGCAGACCTTCAACGGATAATCCTGAGCTGTGCGCACTCATCGAGCACCTGGAATTCCGGCATACTACGGTGCCCCGAGTCTTTTTGCGGACTCTACCGTCCTTCGCCATCCGACGGGGTGTACTTCACAAGGAGTACATCGGAGACAACAACAGGACATGGCTGTTGGTAGTCCCCAGTGGCCTTCGCGAAGAGATCTTCCAAGCATGCCACGATGACACAACGGCGGGACAGCTTGGCTACACCCGGACACTCGCCAGGATCCGCGAGAGGTACTGCTGGCCTAAGCTTCCGGAGACCGTTCACCTCTAGACCCCATCGTGCCTCGAGTGCCAACGACGGAAGAAACCACCCATGAAGCCAACAGGACTTCTGCAACCAATCGCTCCCCCGTCTATGCCATTCCAGCAAATTGGAATGAATTTGCTTTGTTCGTTTCCACAATCAACTTTGGGAAACCGCTGGATAATCGTTGCCACCGATTATTTAACACGGTACGCCGAGACGAAGGCCCTTCCGTGGGAAACTTCGGTTAAAGGGACCATGAAATGACCTTTTTACTTTTGCCAGATAACTTTTACATTAAACCTTCAACGTTCACTGAATGCCGAACAGGCATCCGTTTTCGTCTCGGTTCATTAATCTCTACACAAAAAAATAATGAAATATCGACTTTTTCTTTCTCTCCAACTGACCGCAAAACAAGTTGCGGCGTAATTTTGACGGTCGTGACGTACGCTGGGACAGGAACCGGAAGTTCTCTCGGCAGTAGGAGAGTGGGAGCGTTAGCGGCGGCGAGTTGGGTGGGGGTGCGCCGGTATGGGGCCTGTTGGGAAGTGCGGCGAGTCTTCCGGCGAAGACTCCAGAAGTCAACCCAGCTGTTATTGTTGGTAAAAGGCGGCCCGTGTCAGTCGTTTGCAAAGCGACGTAGATGGAAACAAATCGCCGCGGCTTTTTTCACAGCCTCGGAGATGCAGGAGCGAGCCGACGCTAAAAAAAGATACTTTGAACTACGACAGTGTCAGCAAGAGCCACGTAAATACCTGTTCACACTCTTGAGCGGACGCGCGCGTTTGATGGAAGTGCTGTATTCGCGCTGTTGGTGAGCGCTTCGGGACCGATCTTTTACGATTGCAACTCGATACTGACGCGGCACTCGGCAAAGGAAGGTTGGCCCGGCATTGCACTTAGCTCCCACGAACTGTTATAGCTCGACAGTGACGTGCAGTCGTGTCAGAATAAAAATGGCATACTAATAACGAAGTGTACATACCGTGTTCCGAAGGTAATCCATACGGGGTTTATTCGAGCTCTACATCACACAAAACAAGAAGATAAAATCGACGAGAGTCCCTTTTCGACGCCAGTGTTCGTCAACACTGCATCGGAAAACAAGAAGATGACAAGGGGAAGAGATTGACCTCACCTGTTAATCTAAAATTGAGGTCAGCGATCAAACTATAAAGGCTGAACTCCATGAGACGAATATGCTGCGAATAACCGACGAATTTTGGCCGGCGGCTTTTGCTCTGCGCGTGGAATCAACACAGTGGCTGCTACGTCGCGCGCAAAACGAGCGTGCCGTCGGGCGGCGTTCGCCAGTTATTCGTCACATAATTCGTCCCATGGAGTTCAGCCTTAATGCGGGAAGGGTCCACAAGGGTCGCGCGGGCATATTCCATTCAGCACGCCAGCCGGTCGTGGGCAGACTGTCGTGGCCAAGTACCGTCGAAGCAACGCTGCGCCGAGCCCGCTAGGCCTATATTCCCCGCAGCTCGCTTGGTCCGAGTCGGTGGATTCGTGACCGTCGTAGCTTTTCTCGGGTGTTCGTGGATCCAGCGTTCTTGTTCGTCGTGGTCTGTTTCAAGTACTTCTTTCTTGCTGCTTGAAGTCGGGACGCACGAGAAGAACACGTAGAAAAATAAACGTTCGTTGGTCGTCGCGACCTAGCGACGCTGTCGGCCATGCTGATTAGATCGAAAACGGAGCTGGCTCTCAGCTTCGTTTACCACACGATAGATGGCGCTTGGCTCTCAGCATTATGAACAGCAGCAAGAGGGTGAGTGCATCTGGATACGCAGAATATGTGGACGAATTAAAGCGCCTCATCAAGCAGCATTCTACAAAAGAACGAGGTGGACGACGACAAAGAAAGCGATGGTGGGACGCGGAAGTACAAGCCGCTATCAGATTGCGACAAGAGCTGAACAGGGAGCACCGCACGGTCCTTCTTGGCGGCCACAGTGACCAAGTTCCTTTAAAGTGGCATGCGTACCAACTCCAGAAGCAAGCCGCAAAGCAACTTGTCCAAGAGAAAATGGCTCAGGCTGACATGGTCACAATGAGAGAAATCAGTGCAAGTGGAAGAGATGCACCTAGGAAGTTCTGGAGGTACCTAGGAACTCTCAACGGAAGGGAGCAGTGCCTGACTATCCTGGACGAAGACACAGGGCAGCCAACAGAGCGACTGGGACAATGTCTTACAGATCATTTGATAGAGGTATTCTCACCTCCGGAAGCGGCACCGCTACAGGATTTAAGCCCAACGGAAGGTACGGCCTTGACGCCGGATGACGCTACCGGTGTAGCAATCGGGAGGGTGTCCCTTATACGCGCACTGGCGCATATTAAGAACAACACCGCCCAAGGCTTAGACAAGATTCCGGCAAGTGTGCTTAAGGCGTTGGGGAGGGAGTCCAGGGATCAGCTGGCGGACATCTTCGAGAACATTCTGTCTGGGACAGAAGGGATTCCTCGAGACTGGAGAGGTGGTCGGGTCGTACTGATTCCTAAAAAAGGATGTGATCGTCATTATCTTCGACATTACAGACCCCTGACCGTAACAAGTACGGTGTATAGGACTTTCGCTTACATCATGAAAGAGCACATGACCGCATGGGCGGAGGAAGAGGGTTTACTGACGGAACTCCAAGGAGGCTTCCGACGGGGGCGCCGATTGGAAGATCACCTGTATACCCTTACACAATGTATTGAGGTCGCCCGAAGGGAGAAAAGGAATCTTATTTGTTGCTTTCTAGACATCGCGAAGGCCTACGATAGCGTCCCACATGCCCGGCTCGTTCGTCAACTCCAGGATCTTAACATGCGACCGGAGTGGACAGCGCTCATCTACCATCTTTACGATGGTAACACGGTTAGAACCCAACTCGGTGAGGGTACGTCTGAGGAGGTGCTGGTGACGAGGGGCTTGCGGCAAGGATGCCCACTATCTCCGCTCTTATATATGCTCTACGTGACCACTTTAGAGAGGCAGCTCATCCGATCAGGGCTGGGCTTTTCTCTAACTCACCTGGAGCATGGCGAGACCGTCAACTGGGTTCTGCCGGGACTAACTTATGCAGACGATGTGGTTCTGACTGCGGCATCAGTGGCTGAAATGCAACAACTTCTTGACATATGCACTCATGAGGCTATGGAGCTTGGCTTGAGATTCAACGCGGGCAAGTCAGCGGCGGTTGTGTTTTCAGGCTCCCTCGAGCCAACACTCGGCAGCCTTCGCCTTGGCGGATGCGATGTGCCAATACTCGACTCATATAAGTACTTGGGCATCACACTGTCAACTGCGGCAGACTACCTACAAGACCACCACACTTATCTTCGCCACGCAGCCACACGAGGAGCCAACATTCTCCGTAAGCGAAGCCTTTGGAGCTGCAATCGGTTCATTGTGTCCCGGGAGCTCTGGAAAGCGGTAGTAGTCCCTGGACTGACATTTGCAAATGCCGTAGTATGCGTTCCCGGTGATGTCCGAGCCCATATGGAACGCCGACAGAGAGAGATTGGACGCCAGGCATTGGGCTGCCACGGGGGGGTCGCCAACGAGGCAGTTCAGGGAGAGCTGGGCTGGTCCTCCTTTGAGGCTCGGGAGGCGACCAGCAAAATTACCTACTACGGGCGTCTTCGCCATATGGACAGCTGCAGGTGGGCCAGGAGGTTGTTTATGTACACTCACCTGACGGGGCTGCGGACATGCTGGCAGAAGCGCCTTCATCAACTTGAGCACAAGTATGGCTTTTTTTCTGACCCCGTTGAAGCGTCATCAGAAAGGGAATGGGCGTCAGAGGTTAAGAAGAACGTCCGTGACAACGAGGCCCAACAATGGCTCCGAGACGCACAAACAAAGAAGACGCTCCAAGTGTACCTGACCCACAAAACAATCATCGCATCGGAAGCACTGCTGTACGACAACAGCCTGGGCAGCCGCTTGTTGTCTGAGGCGCGCGCCGGGGCCCTCCGGACACTAGTTTACAGACGCCGGTTTGATGCTACGGTGACCACGAGCGCATGTCGGGTCTGCGGAGGCTACGATGAAACGGTGGAGCACGTTGTGCTAGATTGTGCGGGACTTCAGCCGTCCCGGTGCCCACGCCTGCAGAGCCCCTTAGTGCTCGCTGGGGCGTTGGGCTTCACAATTACTGAAATCGGGCGCAACCAAGCAGACTCCTCTGATGCACAAAGCTCTGCAGCTACGCAGATAAAGGGGCCTTCTAGCGGCCGGCACAGGCTTGTAGTGGCCACTAAACGACGACTTGAAGATTGGTGGAATAAGATCCACCTCAGGGGGCATTAAGATCTCCTCGCTCCCAGGCTTGGGCACGAACTTAGTTCGCGCTCGCCCGTTTCAAAGGGAACAAGCCGCATCCTCATCATCATCATCATCATCATCATCATATCAAATTTTGCAATGTTCGCCACACATCTCTAATTATGCTACAAAATGTGGATCCGAATATTATTTAACAAAACTTTTAGGAAACATTTGCCGGCTATTTATTGTTTATGATCGCGGTGCTGGTGAGGTAGGCGCTTACCCAATAGGCGACGTGGATTCGGCTGACGTGCTGCAGTTCCGCGGATGCATAGCAGTGAAAAGTCAGAGAGCTTTCGAAGGAAAGAAGGCGCAAAAGAGTCCAGTTTTCTTTTAAAAGTTCTATAGCAAAGAATTTTTTTTGGCTTCCTATTTTTGTGTTTTTGTGTTTCTTTTCACACCTTTTACGGCGTCCGGTGGACTGCTGGCCTAAGCTTCCGGAGACCGTTCACCTCTAGACCCCATCGTGCCTCGAGTGCCAACGACGGAAGAAACCACCCATGAAGCCAACAGGACTTCTGCAACCAATCGATCCCCCGTCTATGCCATTCCAGCAAATTGGAATGAATTTGCTTTGTTCGTTTCCACAATCAACTTTGGGAAACCGCTGGATAATCGTTGCCACCGATTATTTAACACGGTACGCCGAGACGAAGGCCCTTCCGTGGGAAACTTCGGTTAAAGTAGCCAAGTTTTTCATCGAGTCCATCGTCCTCAGGCATGGTGCTTCCGAGTTACTAATTGCAGATCGCGGGTCGTCGCTTATGGCGCAGCTGACTCAAGAAATTCATCTCAGCCACCCTAGCCATCGTCGTACCAGGGCCTACCAACCGCAGACCAACGGGCTGACGGAGCGGCTTAACACGACAATCTCAGACATGATCCCCATGTACGTCGACTTAAAGCACAAGACGTGGGACGAGGTGTTGCCCTACGTCACGTTCGCTATACAACACTGCGGTTCAAGAGACCACCGGAGTTACACCTTTCCAGCTGGTACGTGGTTGGAAGGTAATGACGATGCTCGACCGACGCCATGCTGCCCCACGAGCCAGCTGACGATGGGAACGACGACGCCAAGGTGGTTGCGCAACAGGTCGAAGTGGTCCACCAGCTCGCCTGACTCCGGATTCAAGACCAGTAACGTATCAACGCTGGCCGCTACAACCTTCGTCGTCGGGACGTTCACTTCCAGCCCGAAGACAGGGTGTGGATGTGGACACCCATTCGTCGCCGCAGCCTCATCGAGAAACTGTTGAAACTGTAGTTCGGGCCATACATGGCACTTCGTCGCCTCGGGGCGCAACTACGAAGTGGTGCTGACGGAATTAAAGCATCATCACGACGCCGACCACGACCCGAGGTAGTTCACTGCGTTCGACTCAAGCCGTTCCACGCTCTATAGGACTGTGGTGACTATGGATATTTTTGTGTTCCTGGGGACATTTTAGCTAACCATTCTCTTGTTTTATTTGTGATGCATCGCGGCGATGCACGTTTAAAAGGGGGGGGGGGGGGGATGTTGCGTGCGCTGCTAGCCAAGTCGGCAGCGCGCTTGGCTCCCACGCAAACGGACCGAGGTTCGATGCCTGGTGCCGGACACACTTTTTTCTTATTTTTGTAAATATCGCGTTCTGGTAAATTCAAGAACCCTGTTGCTTGTTCGAAGTTCGAATGTTCTACGCGCCGAACCTTCTACGCGATTGTTCCAGAAGCCCACGCGTGTACAAAAGGGGTTCCGCGTGGCGAGCCGGAGTCAGTCTCGCTCCAGCACTCGATCCTGCTGTTACGCCGCCATCGACGCCTGCGACACTAGCCTTCTTTTTTATTATTTCGTTTTAGGCACAAGTTTGCCCCATTAAAAGTTTAGTTTGCTTCAGTTTTCGTCGCCTCATCAATTGTCATTCGTGACACTATATATGCTCGATCGCCGTTCGTTTTTGGACTGTGGTTCTTGGCTGACAAAACGCTCGCGTTGGGACACCACTCACATGTTTAGTACCACCGTGATGTCGTACCTTGAAGATAGGGGGCGTATAAGAAAGGGGAGGGGAGGGCAGTTCGCCCAGAGCGCTTGGTGGTGTAAGGCCGGCCCCGTGCACGACGTTACAGAAGCCCGTGTATCGCGAGGCCGTTACTGCTGCGTTGCAGTATCGCGGAGCTTTGAAAAGACGCGTGTACATTTCTTGAAAGGGTCTCAGCATTATCTACCGGATGAATACAGAGCTACTCGAGTAGGGCTTCAAAACAGAGCCACTGAGTTGTGTTGAACTCGGGTTGTTTATGTTTTGACACTATATATATCTAACAGAAATGTACTCTTAATATTATATTATAAATATCCCCCTGCAACAAAAATAAAGACGCAATTGCTCAACCAGGGCACATGCATACGTTTGCATCTACTCACGTGTCTGGTAATCCACATCCAAAAGGATCGTGACTGAATGATTGCAAGCAGGCTTATCTGGAGTAGGGCCAGTTCCGTGATCAATAAATCTCAGAAAACCCAATGTTTGGAATAAAGCAAAAGATAAAGACAACAAACAGATTTTATTAACGTCTACACACGCATTTAAAACCATATATAACCATATATAAAAAGAGTCTATTTACACGTTGATCGTCATAGCTTCTCCCACAAAGCAGTGGTGATTTCAACACCAGGAGGACATCGGGAGGCACGAATGTGACCATACCTATAATAGGATTCCCTGGTCTCGATGACCATTCTCAGCAGCACTAATGAGCATCAACGCTTAAAACCGTCCACGTCAAAACTGCCACCTCAAAATAACGTCGACAAGATGGAAAACGCTGACGAAGGTGGGATGTCGATTGCTCAACAAAATCCTTCATACGTCTTTACAGCGACATCGTTTTCCCGAGGCACAACATTGAAGAAGTTCTGGAGGATCCCTTTAAGGCACAGGGCAAAAAAGCACACGCACCACAGGTTTGGGCAGTTCGACTAGTGCTTGAATGGCGTAGAAGACCCGTTCAACCGCAAGGTGAGAAAGCGACTACAGAAATCGCCTGCTATGACACTGATTCTAAACTCTGAAGTCACGGGACGGAATCATCCGTGGCCCCACAGTAAGTGCTCACAGGTGAAACAGCGAAAAGGACGGTAGCATCTGCGGTTCCAGAATAAGCACAGACACGTACACCGAAGACCCCAGACACAGGGCGATGGTCGCAGTTGTTGGCACTCTTCGACGCTAGAAGCCGACGTCCATCAGCTCCCTCGCCAGTGCCACACGTCATCATCATCAGTGGTCAGAAGCCTTTTGTCGCTTTATGGCACATCCGTGATCACATGATGCTACAAGTCCTGTGACGCATTGGAGACGTGTCTCTGGCGCCTTCTGGAGCCGCAGTTTCACCAAGGGCCGCCTGCGCTGCCGCCTTCCAGGCATCCCGGACACTGCGGGGCGCGTATCTCGCGCTGGTCTCCACGTAAGCAGTGACGCCGAGCTGTCGTGCAGAAGCCAAGGCTTCTTCGGCACTCACGCAGCGGTCAGCGCCATGTTGCTGCCTCTGGACCTGTCGGGCGTCGCTCTGGCAGCCCACAAGCACCAGGGCCGCTCCGGGACAGTGCTGTCGAACCTCGGGGAACCACTGCATGCGGACACGATGGGAAAATGCAGGTCACTATTTGGAACGTCCGGCATCAACGATCCCAAATGTGAATTTTCAGTTAGGCGCAAGGCTATCAGGCACTGAGGAAGACAGGTTCTCGAGGAAGTGATATTTTTCGGGTAGTGTATTTACACCACAATCTGGTTCATAGGTTCTCAAACTCAGAGCCGGCCCTAGGGTGGACGACCTGGGCAGTCGCCCAGGAGAAAGCCATCAAAAAAAAAGCGCCCATCTCCTTTCCCCCTTTTTTTTTCTTTTTTTTGCTTTTTGATTTATTTGAACACGGCGCCTGACACGACACTATATGCTCGATCGCCGTTCGTTTTTAGAATACGATTCCCGTCTGACGAAGCACTCGTTTTGGGCAACTACTCGGAGGGTAAACGTGGAAGCGCCGTGAGAGTCAAGTCTGCGATTGCGTGCAAGGGGACGCCGCGCGTTGGGCGGATGACGTCACCGACCCAACAAACACGGCAGCATTTTCGAATGTGGTGGCATAGCCTCCTCAAGCCTGGAAGTTTGACGACGGAGCCATAGAGCGCCCAGTCGCATATTTGGAGCGCGAGGATCTGGTAGCACAAAGCATCAAAGATCCAAATTTCTCGGGAACCTGGACGTCAGCGCACAGCTTTTGCAGCAGCGAGGACCCGAAACACACTTGTTCGCTCGGGAGAAGTGTGTTTCGGCGTCTCGCCGCAGTGGGGCGCCAGTCACGTGGTTCTCCTCTCATCCGTTGTCTGGCGCTCCGCCTTTTCCATTTTGGCGGCCGCTTCTCGTGGAGATCTGCCAGGCTTTGTCAGTATATAGGAGGCTATGGTGGTGGATCCGAGGGTCCCGCATTTAAATCAATCTCTCCACGAAACTACTCCGCCACTTTCAAAACAAATTTAGCAGAATTATAGGAACAAACAATGGATAGTTATGAGGAAGGAAACAGCGCCAAAAGTACGGAGGACAAAGAACGAGGAACACACAGACCAAGCGCTCCTCGTTCTTTGTCCTCCGTACTGTGTTCCACGTTCTTTGTCCTCCGTACTTTTGGCGCTGTTTCCCTCTTCATAACTATGCATAACCAACTCGCCCAACTTTCAACGATGCTAAAAACAATGGATCTTAGCAGTATAGTTATCTCATATTTTAGTCTTGCCGAGTCATCACCGCTTTGATGACTAGGTTAACAGATCTGAGGCTACTCGCAATGATGCGTAACTAAAACAAAACAGTGCCTAGTGTGCGCATTACTGTTTACAAGATATGTAAGTCTCTGCATTGTTTGATCGCATTGATACACACCGCAATCGGGAGAGGTTTATTGTCTACCAATAATAAAAAAATGAGACCAAAAATTCCGAAAATTTTAGATTGCGAGCTTCACGCAAGAAAAAAAATTATTTTGTAGGACAGCAGTGTATATTGAAGTAAGACAAATTATGAAAAGTTTACTCCACCTCACGTGTTCCATCTGGTACTAATTATTCCCCCAGTTTTAATTTGTTCGGAACCCCCAATAAGGCCTGCCAAATATTGTTCCTTCTGGCAACTCCTCGCTCAAGTGCCACTACATCCTACGAAGGGTGTGGTTTCATATATGGACTATTACCTTGTGCTGGACATTGTAAAGGGACTCGGGCCAGCCGACGTGGAAACATAGCAGGACCACGCTCGCATCTTGGTACGACAGAGGACGCACTGTGTCGTACGCCGGAGACCCTGCAAATAGGAAACATAAAGGCAACAGTGTTAACACTTTAGCGACAACGTGACGCCACCACCGTGGATCAGGTGTAGCTTCATTGAGACAAAGGTTTCTCGACATTCGTTTTAATACCATGTCGCCTTACTTTCCCCATTAGTTTCTGTTAAAAGTACTCAAGAAGTTATAAACTACAAGACATATGTGCCTATTCCATTTTGTATTGGTTGGGTTACTTTAATACTGAACGCAGCTCTTTTCTAAACGCGCAGGACATACTTTATTCTGACGAAAAGCCAAATTCATTCTAGAGTTCGTTTCACTTTTAGGTGCGAGCGAATCTGAAGTCACAGGCACGATCAAGTTGCCCTGACCAAGGCTTGCACTGCACGCGCGCGCATACTCGGCTTATAGCACTCGAAGTAAAACAGTGTATTACGAACGGCGAAAGGAACGCCAGCCGCACGTGGGAACGTAAAGAAAACGCACATCGCATGCGGTAAACCTGACGTTTCATGTTCTTGAAAGTCTCAGCTCGGAAGTTCTTTAAAATCTTCGTTACAAAATCTGGTCCGTTCAAGCATTAATAAGTGCTGACTTCTTTTAGTAGAGTAAACGCCGATCCGTCATGCCGAACCGTCTAAAAAATGAACGCGTCAGAAACCGGAATTTGAAAGTTTCAATTCGGCTCCACGTACCCGAGGTGTCCCAAACGGAGTAGTGTATCCGCTGTCCGGCCACTTCGATGTTGGTCGAATAACGGTCGAAGCCGGTCGGTGTGTACACCTGCCACGAAATGGAAAAAGCAAAAAAACGTGAGATAAGAAGACACTTGAAAACGATGCGGGAGAAATTACAGTAACGCAAATCCTCACACTATAGCTCGTGGCAGGTTAACAATAGCAGGACAAGCTAGAGAGGAGAAAACCACCAATTATAGCGAGTAAAGAACTCTGTAAGAGGTGCTTCTCTTCACCTTCTTAATTTGTTGCAACAACATACTGTACTCTTTACCAGCGTCTAAAGCACAGGCTAAATATGCTGAGTCATTGTGATGTGGACGCATGCGTGACGCCTTATATTCCGCAGAAAAGAGATAGTGCGCATGCTCAGAAATAAAATGCATTCCATAGCCCAGTAGACAAAGATTGTAACAGGGTACCTCGCTGGGCTGGTTGGTTTAACAACATAGTGAAAAACAGCGGAAAAAAGACGAGACACAAAAGTAGAAGATGGACACGGGATATACGCAGGAAAAGGATTCCAGTGCCTAGAAGGGTATTAACTATCGCCTATATACTCATGGTTCAGAAACAAGAACTCATCTGGGAAAGCGCCCGCAACATCGCGCAAAGTCACTGAGCCTCTCCAAATGGAATACCCTCCCAACAAGGAGTCGTTTTGACAACCCTTGTTATCATTCCATTATTCACTACATTCCTGTACATTGCTAAGTCCTCTCACCAGTGAATCAAGGTTGAGGAGCGTCAAAAACTCTCCATCTATTCAATGAAATATATTATTTGAAAGGTAAATGTGGATTTACCTCCGTGAAGGCGTCGGTGACAAATCGAGTGGCTAGGGCAGTCTTGCCGCATCTTGAGTCTCCCACCAAGATGACCTTGAGGGGAAGCTCGGGGGCCAAGCCGGACTCTGCCTCAGATGGCTCCGCCTACAGAAACAAAAAGGATATGCACTTGAATTGAATGGACCATTAAATTCAAATCCGCAAGTTTGTAAACAGCGTGCTCAGTGCAAAGCGGCCGCACTTGGCGATCGTTAAGCCCAAGTCACACTGCTCGTACACCGTACAAAGTGCACGGTAGGCAGACACGATTTTCCTGCGAAAACGCCTGACGCATGTTGCAAGCATGCATGTTTGATTTGTATGCATGCTTCGAACAAGTTTGCAGACGGTTTTTGCATGGCCAGTTTGACAGGACGGTCGTCTAGGGAAGACCTCAGACGGTAGATAGTTTAAGGGAACCGTTTTTGCACATCCGATACGGTACGATGGGCCCTCCGATACGCACTGCGCATGCGCTACCACAAAAGACTCGCGCATGCGCAGTTCATACCGGAGGGCCCATCGTACCGTATCGGGTGTGCAAAAATGGTTCCCTAAAACTCTCTAACTTCTGCAGACTGTCTCTTGTACGCTGCATTAGTGGCAGTATGACCGCGGCTTTACGATTCGAAAATGCTGCGTCCCGAGCTGCCTCAGGTGTACGCTCTCAGGAAGCTCATCTGCTCCCATCGCTGAACCGTTTGAAGATTTCTGGAGGACGGAAAACCGTTTTCCCGCGATTTCAGATGAACCATTCAGAAGGCGGGAAACAAGGACGTTAAACTACGAGGCGGCTCAAGTGCGGTTATTCCAAACCCTATCTTATTGTATGACTCCAGCTTGACCTGCCTGAAAATCGGGCGATCTCACAAATGCCAGCAGCAAGTCCATAGCGGGGCTTGATCCTCGACTCACGTCAAAGCCCCTGGAGTACGTTTTCCTTCGTATCTGTTTTTGTTTTGTTTTTTTCGCCGCTTTTTACGGAGTTATGACGTCGACATAGGCAAGCTGCCTCATGTTTACAAACGCGGGGATAAAAACAGACGCCCCTCCGCGGGTTCTGCGAATGGCTGAGGGGCCGCTTTCAGAGCGCGTATAGTACGCCGGTTTTGGGCGTTCCGCGCATTTAGAGAGTACTTTGAAAGTCCAGTAGATATGGCTTAATCACTCTTGAATTAGTCGTATAACGTATTGGCGAAAAGAAATGCAATTCCAATTAAAATTACATTTGCAGTTTGTGTACAGGAGAAAGGAATGCTACAATAACGATTAATGATATATGCATATACGAGGGGCGGTCATAAAGTCCGTATTATCGGCACAAAAAATTGAAAAAAAAAACGGAACAAAACAGGCATCAACATGAGCGCGCGTTCCTCTAGTTTCCGCACAGTGTAAACATCGCATGCTATAGTAGCTCGGAACGCCGATAGGGAGTCGAAACAAAAAATGGCACCGCCCGTCGGTGCCAAGCACATTGAGTGATCCGTTTTTTTTTTCTTTTGAAGGGAAGAAATGCCAAGGATATTCATTCCAATCTGGGAGCGTTGTTCGGGGACAACACCCCAGTTTATGACACTTTGGTTAAATGGCGCAGACGCTTCCAGTGTGGCCAAATAAGAGAAAAGCATTTCAAGGACTGCGACCAAGTGATTGCTGAAGTGGAGCAATTCCTGAACCCTCAAAACCAGGAGTTCTATAACAATGGCCTCCGGCATGTGGTGCATCGCTAGAAAAAGTGGGTAACTTTTGGTGGCGAATATGTAGAGAAAGTCTCAACTCCTATTCGAGTTTGATTGCTGAATCGCTATTCCTTCATGACAATAATACGAACTTTATGAACGCCCCTCGTAGTTTATATATTTCCAAACTAATAACATCGGGAGTTTATGACTTGACTATCATTCTTTTCTTGAGGTTTAGCAGGGGTGTTACGAGACGAAGTGATCATGCATATGAATCTATAAATATAAGAAAAACAATCAACAGAAAAATAACACACTACAAAAAAACTGTAATCTAATTGGAGGGGTTCGAGAGGGAGAGGTTAGTAGCTGCTGCATATATATTAGTGTTATTAATAGAAACAATGCGGTCGAGTAGTGCATTCCAATCTTTTGTTGCCGATGGTAATGTAGACATTTGATAAGAGACTGGGGACGAAGAAATTGCACGTAAGAATGGTCAAGACGAGGAAAAATACGGTGAGGAGATGATAGGAAATATTCTCCGAGATCGTTGTTGCGATAAAAGTTTTGATGAAGAAGAAATATGCGAGATACACGGCAGCGGATAGAAAGCGTCTAAGTTAGCTGACTGATGTAATCCTGATATGATAGTATATAGAGAGTAGTCAGAATAAATGAGACGAAGTGATCTGGGGAAGCGTATTCTAGCTTGCATCTAACGAATGCGGCCCAGGCTAGTCACTTGACTGAAGGTGTCGGATACTCTAAAGCAGGGGTCTTCAAACCCCGACCCGCAAGCCAGATCCTGCCCGCGGAAGGCTTCCGACCGGCCCGCGTCCCGCTTTTAGCAGACCCGGGCTAGCGGCGCCAAAAGAAGTGCGCGTAAAGAGAAACTGCATCATAACGCGGCTCGTTTCGCCACATTGTTAATTGTTCCCTGCTTCATGTCTGCGTACCTATGTAAAAAGTTCATTGCGTTCTCGAGTACAGTGCACTTATTGTCCTCTGTCACAACTATTGCATATCGTCAGCATTAGATTTATCATTCTCATTAGTATTCTGCCATCTTGGAACATACCAAGGTTCCCATGCGTTTTGATTTATGCCTGGCGAGTTTTCTTGGTCACAAGTGTTGTGTAATATCACAATTAGCTAAATATTAAAGTTCAATTCAAAGCATGTATATTCATCCACACTGGGGTTTCTGTTTCAATACTTACTCTAACAATAATTTCTGTGTTTAAATGCTTATTTGGGTTTATTTAATTCGTTTTTCTTCGTTATTAACAACTCTTTGTGTGTTTTTTTTTTTCAGGCCCTCGTGACTGAGAAAGGTTGCTAGTCCGGCCCCTTAGCCCAAAAGGTTTGGATACCCCTGGTCTAAAGTTACGGCGTGTAAATTCGACAGTACGGTGCGTTAGCAACGAAAGAGGTTATAAAACTAGTCGTTGATGGATCAGAGGTTCATGTACCGATATTTATCTTTATGCGGAGCGCAAGTTTGTCTGCTTTATTGCGGTGGATGTTGCGACGTCAGAAAGACGCCGAGCTCTGATTGGAACTGAATGAAGGATAGTGGGTAGACCTCGGGGCTACTTGCTTTGAGGTCTACCCACTATCCTTCAGTCAGAGCCAATCAGAGCTCGGCATTCTGACGCCACCACTACCCCTGCAAAAGAAGCAGACGAACTTGCGCTCCGCATTGAGCTTTGTGCACTGATCGATGGCGTTATCTGGTATGTAGTTTTATTCTTGTTTTTTTTTTTGTAACTACTTATTGTAAAGCAAGGCCACTGGTTGTTTCCATGATTTTTTGTTTGTGATTTAAAGCTATAGTACTTAACATTTAATAATTTCTAGAAGTGATAGTAATAAAAAAGTAGCGGCGTAGTTCGTGTCTAATAAAACATCACTGTTATAATTTTCAGTGACGCACTAGACAACCAGCTCAGACGTGTAACAATTACATGGATTCTGAAGTTAAAAAAAAAATGTTTACTTAGGTTAATTAACTGTTGCAGCAATGACCCTGACGAAATAAATCCCAGATGCAAGCTGTCAGTGAGCTAATCAACACAGCCCAGAATAGTCCCCAAATTTCGACGTCATTCAGATTGGACACGAGAGTCGCGTCTGCTTTGAGCTGGGCCTCGTGGCCAATCAACGCGCCGAACGACGCTCGACATCGGGATCGGGTCCAATTGCCGAGTTGGCACCAAGCGACTCTGGTGACATTCCACGAAGGAAGAGGGAGATGTTCGCGGACCTTGGTTATTCCACGCTATGTCGGCTAAGTTCGGCCACTCGTGCTATTCTCTCCCCGAGCCGAACGAGTTTGGGAATTTAGCTGAGACACGAGCCAGAAAGGCAACAAAACAAGTTGCAGCTACCAGAGCAAACGGCTACGAAAGTGCTACACACAAGCAACAAGGGGATTAGTCGTCACGAAAGCTTACTCACGCAATTTGCTTTTGTTCGATTATCTTTTTCGTTGTTGCGAATTCTACGATTGCAGAGGCTTTGTCGCCAGATACGCACCTGCCGAGCATTAATAAACGCATTTTTGCCATTGTTGATGTAGTTGTTATTGTTGTTGTTTTTCTATCCATACTGTTTAAGCTTTCGCGGTGTCTTAGAACCAAGATGAACTAGAGAACTTTACGCAAATCAAGGAGCGTTCTCCTTAGTTCGGTTTAGATTCACTTCGCTCTCCTTAGCTCTGCTGAAAGGCCCAGTTCGGCTTGATGCCCAAGTCCGTGGCAGCTTAAGAAAAGTAGGACGAGGCCCACAAAGCTCTCTCCTCGTCATGATTGGTGGTTTCCTCCTATCCACTCGCCTCCTGTGTGGAGTGGAAGGCCTTGTAAGAAAAGCTTGTCCTGATTTTTTTTTTTTTTTTTTTTTTAATTTGCAACAGATTAATGTGTAGCTACGTTCTTCTAGCCAGAGAGCCTGATTTCTCTCAAGTTATAACCGCTTCAGATTCACACTTGCTCCCATTATCATCGCCGTGACTCTCGTCGCATGGCTTTCGCCTTTCGCCTTTCGCCTTCTTGCAAGCGTTTGCGATCCATCATTTTGATAAAACATTCGTGAACTCACGTAATTTTTACAAAGAAAGAGTTGCGCCCTTGAAATTTTAAGAACTCGTTCCATTAGTAATAAAAACAAACTCCCGAGAAAAAAAAAAAAAAAACGATTATTTCCCCACTCACAATTTTTACTCTCTGAACGCATAACTTCAAGATGTTTTGCTTTCTTTTTTCCCCATAAAGTATAACGTAAGGTGGCGACCAGAAGGACAGTAAGGAAACCAGGGGTGCCTTGAAGCCTTGCCAATGTTGCTACATTTAAACATAAATGAGAATGTGGCGCAATGTAGGAGGGAAAAAGCTATCTTGAATAACTAAATGTTTGTTTACCTAAGAATCTCAGTAATCGTTTTCTTGTGATTACATTTCAACGAAAACGATCACTGTTGAAAAAAAAAATTTTTAATCATTCACCATTTGTTTCTCTGGAATATTCAACATTAACTAAGGTGTAAAATTATTCAAACTCATAAGAGCTCACATTAAACAAAAATCAAAATGTCGTTTTCCTCTCTCCGATAAAAGAAAAAAAATATTATATATATATATATATATATATATATATATATATATATATATATATATATATATATATATATATATATATTATAAGAATCAAATCACACGTTTCAGCACTACGCAGGTACATGATAGACGCAAGCAAGCTTTCAAGCGCACAAACGTACGCCACGTGAGCGAGAAACAACCATTTTCTGAGTAAAAGCGGGATGTCAAACATGACGAACTCTGTTGCGAGGGATCGTTAATAATCGCGCTCCAAAATAATTCTGCTTTCTGTTTATTTCTTAGCTTCCCTGCACGGCCCCCTGCTTATTTTTCCTGGAGATAATGTTCGTGCGTCATCGCCTCCCATAGGCACAAGAATAGAAAGTCTGTTTACGGGGGACGACGCCACCTAAACGAACCACTTTGCCGATTGTATTATCTGGCTGCCTCTCGGGACATGATATGCGATTCCAGCCTCCGGCACGCATGCCATGTTTGCCTATTGTACTGTGAAAAGCGCTCTGAGCATACGGGGTAGCTCTCTTCTGGGGAATTTCAGACGCCGCGCAAGCGTTCAGAGTTGAGACGAGTTGGAGTGTTGAGGTACAGAGAAAGGGGGATGTCGGGAGAGATGTGGGCTTCCCCTAAGGGGCAAGTCGCTACCCGGCTTTGGGAGAGGGGTGAACCGAAGAAGGTTAAAAGAACTGATGTTAAATGTAAAAATAAAACGGGTTTGCTAAAAAGAAAAATGAGAGGTTCGGGAATAAATAATGTTGGGCTCGTCGGTAGGTCATTGTTCACAAACGTTCTGCGAGTTCTGCCCCTTTAAAAAAAAAAAAAAAATCAGCAGGTCATTGTAGGCAGCGACTTGCGCATGAGGGCCCTTAGGGAAAAGCAGTTCATTCAGTGTGAAACTGGGAAGACCGCTGGTGGAGCAGAGATTGAAGATAAATTTTCGTTCCTCGTCATTCTCGGGACACACAAAGACCACGTGTGTGGTCTTTGTGTGTTGTCTTTGGTGATAAGCGTTGGAGATGCGCGCGACATTCAGACCACGCGTCACTTATTTTATCTCTAGACATTGTGTCCTCGAAAAATCTATACCGAAGATAACTGGGGCCTTTGTTTTTGATCGGGGACACTATACACTCCGCGTAGGTTTATGAAAGGCAAAAGCTACGATCCTGAATAAGCCAAGATCGTCGAAGCCAGTCATCTGACAACATAACGCCAGAGGGCGTTCATGCGAATCCCTGTTACAGGGCTTGTGCTCTGATGGGTCAAATTGGTTCGAATAACTTGAATAGCTAAACTTATTAAAATGTATTTCGATAAAAAAAAAACGTTATTTCAACTATACATAATGCTCACAACTGAATTTCTATAGGCTAGTTTCCTTTGAATTCGACCAAGCTTGTCGGTGGTCCTTAAATTGTTCCGAAAACGTATATATGATGACCGAACTACAGTGATGAATGAAACTTCCATTGAGAAAGATGAGCAGCTAACCGTTTTATAGCAAACAAATTTTAAGTGACACTTAGTAAAATACGTCAAATACTCAATTTGATTTTTTTTTCGACTTGACCGTTGTTTACAAATTATTCTCTTCACTCAGACTGTGAACAGCTTTGTTAGCGTTAGTAGTAAAACTATTTTGGGCCACTTTTAGAAGCAACGATTGTATCTTTGGATAGTAGGGCTGCGTTATTTTAGAAAATTGCAAATTTGCTACCCGGAGCAATTTACCTCACGTTCACATTGCTGGGTGAATAGCTATAGGAACATAAGCTGTATTTTCGTATATTGTTCCCGTTATGGTCACGGACAAGCTGAGAACTGCAGAGAGGAGCTTCAGTTGTCCTGCCAATCCTGCCTCCGGTGCCAGCCTCCTACCCCCGCCAATGCTTCAGCGATCGTGCACCTCGAGGACGCTCGAGTGGCAAAGCACAGCAGAAGGCATAGGGCGGGTGCTGGACGCATGGCGTTCGGAAGACACAGCCTAGCTAGCCCCACATTTGTTGCAATCCAAATTTTTGCCATGTTTGAGGTCTATATTCTCGACATACCCATTTCTCAATATATTTCTTTTATTCACTTTTAATTAGGTTGAAAATGACGGGATATAGGTGGGCGGTTTCATTTGGATTGACGGCAACGAGGTACAGTCGCATTTTTTACTTTGCTTCAAATTTTTATATTTTGTGGCGCATGTTTTAAGAAGAACAATCCTTTTTATTTTAATGTCCTGACATGTTTAGTTTCTGAGAAAAAAAAAAATCTCAAAGACGCGAAAAAGAACGACGAGGTTTTGACGATTGTCGTGTGTGGCGTTTTTGAATCACTCTTAATCTCAAACTATTCAAAAGAGAGGGTCTATTTTTTTTATGTGATATATATGCAAGTAGGTAAAACGACATTATAACTACTATTTATTATTCGTCGATCCAATCTTTGTAAAAATCCCCAAACATGCCTCCGCGAACAACTGTGACCTAAATTGCGGATTTGTTTTTTTTTTTTTTAGTCGACTATGTTTAGTATCGCTGTTAAAATAATACTACGTGTAGAACCTTTCATTGCCTTCCAAATTCAGCGAGGTTTGTTCATTTATCATGTACGAGTACTGAGAAATAAATTATGAAACAGAGAAGGTTTTCACTTTTCGTTAAATTTCAGCACGTTGTATTAAAAAAAAAAAAGGACATTTTTCATTTTTTTCTTTTTCTCACGTCGCGTTCTCTTCGCACCCTTCTTTTACCCAGAATACATTTCCTTAGAGGTATTTGCACTGGTTTTGAGTTTTAAGCCTCTAAATATGCTAAAAAAGAGCAAATGCCGATGGTGGGTCTTGACGATTGTCGTGTGCGGCGTTTTTGAACCAGTCTCAATCTCAAAGTATTCAAAAGAGAGCTTTGTATATTTTTATTGTGATATATATGCAAGTCGGTAAACGATATTCAGACTACTGTTTATTAACATGTACGAGTACTGAGAAATAAATTATGAAACAGAGAAGGTTTTCACTTTTCGTTAAATTTCAGCACGTTGTATTAAAAAAAAAAAAGGACATTTTTCATTTTTTTCTTTTTCTCACGTCGCGTTCTCTTCGCACCCTTCTTTTACCCAGAATACATTTCCTTAGAGGTATTTGCACTGGTTTTGAGTTTTAAGCCTCTAAATATGCTAAAAAAGAGCAAATGCCGATGGTGGGTCTTGACGATTGTCGTGTGCGGCGTTTTTGAACCAGTCTCAATCTCAAAGTATTCAAAAGAGAGCTTTGTATATTTTTATTGTGATATATATGCAAGTCGGTAAAACGACATTCAGACTACTGTTTATTAAAATAATACCACGTGTAGAGCCTTTCATTGTCTTCCACATTATGCGAAGTTTGTGTCTTAATCACGTACGAGTACTGAGAAATAAATTATGAAACAGAGAAGGTTTTCACTTTCTGTTCAATTTCAGCACGCTGTATAAAAAAAAAAAATTTTTTTTTTTTTTTTTTAGTCGACTATGTTTAGTATCGCTGTTAAAATAATACTACGTGTAGAACCTTTCATTGCCTTCCAAATTCAGCGAGGTTTGTTCATTTATCATGTACGAGTACTGAGAAATAAATTATGAAACAGAGAAGGTTTTCACTTTTCGTTAAATTTCAGCACGTTGTATTAAAAAAAAAAAGGACATTTTTCATTTTTTTCTTTTTCTCACGTCGCGTTCTCTTCGCACCCTTCTTTTACCCAGAATACATTTCCTTAGAGGTATTTGCACTGGTTTTGAGTTTTAAGCCTCTAAATATGCTAAAAAAGAGCAAATGCCGATGGTGGGTCTTGACGATTGTCGTGTGCGGCGTTTTTGAACCAGTCTCAATCTCAAAGTATTCAAAAGAGAGCTTTGTATATTTTTATTGTGATATATATGCAAGTCGGTAAAACGACATTCAGACTACTGTTTATTATTCGTCGATCCAATCTGTAAAATAATACCACGTGTAGAGCCTTTCATTGTCTTCCACATTATGCGAAGTTTGTGTCTTAATCACGTACGAGTACTGAGAAATAAATTATGAAACAGAGAAGGTTTTCACTTTTTGTTCAATTTCAGCACGCTGTATAAAAAAAAAAAAATTTTTTTTTTTTTTTAGTTTTTCTCGCGTCGCGTTTTTTTCACACCCTTCTTTCAGCCAGCATACATTCCGTTAGTGGTATATGCACTAGTTTTGAGTTTTAAGCCTCTAAATATGCTAAAAAAAAAAGGAAATGCTGATGGTGGGTTTATGGGTTATAGCTGTATATTTTATTCTGTATTATAATAATCTAAGGGACGTTGAATGAATACTCATATAAAATACATTAATGTCGTTAGGCGTATAATAACAAGTTTGCAATTCCAAACCTCTAGACACTATAAAATCGCAACTGCCGAAAGCGGGTTTTCAGACAATTTCCGCCGGTGCCTTGATTGGCGAGGCCTAAACCCTATGCGCTACATAACCTATAATACGTTAGAAATATCAAAGTATAATATTGTAAAGCATTAAAGTAAAATACAATTCCCATTGGAAACCTAGATTTTTGAATGCGAAATGTTATGTTTTAATGCGAAATTCGTGTTGGTAACAGAAGAGAATCATCTTTTAGCATATTTAGAGGCTTAAAACTCAAAACCAGTGCATATACCTTTAACGGAATGTATTCTGGGTAAAAAAAAAAAAAAGTGTAAACAAATGCGACGCAAAAGAAATCTTTTAATTTTTTTTTATATATAGCGTGCTTAAAATGAACAAAAAGTGAAAACCTTTTCTCTTTAATAATTTATTTCTCAGTCTCGTACATGATAAAGGGACAAACTTTGCTTAATTTGGAAGGAAATGAAAGGTTCTGCACGTGGTATTATTTTAAAAGCGATACCAAACATAGTCGACACAAAAAAAAAAAAAATCCACAATTTAGGTCACAGTTATTCGCGGAGGCATGTTTGGGGATTTTTACAAAACTTGGAGCGACGAATAATAAAGAGTAGTTATAATGTCGTTTTACCTAATTGCATATATATCACACTAAAAAAATATAGACGTTCTCTTTTGAATAGTTTGAGACTGAGAGTGCTTCAAAAACGTCACACATGACTTTCTCAGAAACTAAACATGTCAGGAAATTAAAATAAAAATGATTGTTCTTGGAACATGCGCCACGAAATATAAAATTTTGAGGTAAAATAAGAAAAACGACTGCACCTCGTTGCTTGAATCCAAATGAAACCGCCCAAGTAGATGTTGGATGACCTTTTTCGTTGCATACTCGGGACAACCAGTTAAACAAACTGCATTTTTGCTCCATTTTACTGATAAGCTCAAGGTGGAGCTCATAAGCTTCTCCGACGATCGAACGGCCCTTCAAAAACCAATGTTGAACACTACTAAATTTACGTCGAAAGCGGTAGGAAACACGCGAGTGTATGATTATTTCAAACACCTTTGAGAATGCACATAACAGAGATATTTGTCGATAGTTGTTTACATGTTTCGCCGTTTTTGTGCACTGGGATGACAGCTGACCTTTTCCATGCTGATGGAAAAACACCGGATTTCAAGGAAAGGTTAAATATGTGACATAAAGCCGTTGCGAACACAATGGCACAACCCTTGACAATAAAATGTGTTATCATAAATATTTTCCTACTGACAACTTTGCCTTTAGCTTTGTGATTGCGTCTAGAACCTTATTCGTATCAATATCAGAGATAATCAGTGAATCCTGGAAAGAGGCTGTGTAGAAACATGATAGGGACCCGGTCACGCACTGCGTTTTTTAAGCCGTCCTCTCTGCCGTCACGCCAGCCCAGTAGCGTGGCGTCAGAGAGAAGAGTTTGTCTACACTTAACCCTTTCCGTGAAGTGTCGCACAGCGCACATCAAGCACTGCCCGTCGCTGTGCAACGAGAAGGTCCAGTCATGGCGAGGCAAAGGTTGTTTCCACGTGACCCCTGAGCCCGTATATATATGCAAACAGCGCGAACGACGGCGCTTCTTTAAATCGCCATACGAGATGATAACGCCATCCCGTGTTATCTGCCGCAGCATAGAGTTCCCCAACGTTTACCTAACTAGTTGCACCTAGGAGTCCAGATAGCCGCGAGCCAAATAGGTGATAGCATGTATGGGCAACATCTTTCGCGCATGAGCCGTTAAGCACGACCGGCGGACGTGGCATGGTGCGAGACTTGTAGTTTTCGAGTTGTTCCGTACCCCGGACAAGCCAAGTGCGAGCCCCTCCCCTTGAAGTCTTGCCTAATTTCAAAATGACATCTCCATTTCACTAACGACAAAGAACATATATGACTTTTCACTCAAGCGTGTAAGGTCCGTAAGGACAGGGATAAACTAAACACCCTCCTCTTTCTTTTCTTTTCTTTCAGCAGAAGTCACATTATTAGTCCGGAAAAAAGATCCCTGCTTCGTCACTGCTATCACACAGAATGATTCAAATCTCCTTTGGCATATCAGCCTAAGTGTGTGCAGGCACGTGCTGCTGATGAGTTTCCGGAGAGGTAGCCTTTCAGTTGAATTAGACCCATGAAAAGAAGTCAAACTGTGACTGAGCAGTGCGTAAACCATGGTCGTTGTGATATTTTTTTAGAAACTGTGTTTAAGCTTAGTAATAGTAAATATAAAATGACACTATAGTCTGTGACAGAGGAAGCTCCTCCCACCCCTTCCATTTTAGCAGAACGAACGCTGGAGAATAGGTCGCCTCCTCTCCAGCCTTAGCTCTGCTAAGGCGAAAAGAGGTGGGAGGGGCTTCCATTTTACTTTTAATCTGTCACAGACTATATACCTAAATTTTGGATTTTAAAACGGGCATCCTGTGCCACTTTCCGTGGCACTATCCAATTTTCATTCTGTCTGTCGCACACAAATGGTTAGTCATTCGGTTGTCGCAGTGCAGTAGGAGATGGAAACAAGAAAACAAGAAGTGTAAGAGGTTGTTTTTTTTTTTTTAATAATATGGCCAGAAGTGTGATTTCTTTTCTGTGTGCCATAGCAGCTGTACGATCCCAAACAGATGCCCGTTATCTTCCGATTAAAATGGAGAAAGAAAAAAATCTAATGTAAGTATTATTTAATGCTATATGTGTCACTTTTGATAAGTAAAAACGTCAACCACATGTCCAGAAAGAAAAACTGCGCTAGGCACATAGGGCGTCAGACCAGTACAAGTGGCACTTCAAGAAGCAAAAAAAAAAAAAAAAAGATTGGTGAAATAGTGGAGCGCATTCTAGGCTAACTTATAAGCAGACCCCAATCTTCTTACAGCATATATATTTTTAAAAAAATCCTGTTCTATTTTTGTTTTGCCATGCTTATCGGTGTGCACCTCTGCAAGTCGGTTGGTTAACTTCCGCGTGTAGAAAACAAAAACAAAATGTAAAAACCTAAAAGTTACCCTCTTCAAACAAAGAAAGGCATTTCTACTTCACACTTCATTGTGGTAGGTGTGGTGTAACGTCCGTCTTTTCTATTGTTTGATGTACAGTTTGTTGCCACCAAGCGTCAACCTGTACGCCGCTCAGAACGAAGGCAACTGTCGCTCGGAGCGACACTGCGAACTCGAGCAAAACAGCTACCCACCCTCCCCGCGATGAGTCCACGGACGGGTCCCTTATCTTATCCGCGTACGTCGCAACAGCAACTGAACGCAAGCTATGCAGGTACCACTACGTACTTGGCACAGGGGACGAAATTGCTCCAAGGGAATGCGAGGACGTGTATTGTCCTTCACACAAGCACCACATAACAAGCAATCAACACACACAACGCACACATATAAAACACGCACATACAACACAACTAACATGGATGCACAAACACAACACTCACAGCACACGTAACACAAATGTGCGCACAGCGCACACACGAGACGCACACGAAACAAAGGACAGGCGTGACAGACACGTAACAAATGCACAACAAAACACAACGCACACGTAACTCCCACAACCCACGCACAACACACTACAAAACACGTAACACACATACGTATACACCTGGCGAAACATATTGACTCACTCCGATCGCACGACCAGTCCCAGTCAGATCGCAACGTCGGCTCGACGACAGAGACAAGCCCATCCGCTGTGTCATTCACGCCGTTGCCGACACAGAATATCAAGAACTTTCTTCGAGATGAAAACGATTAAAATACCGACCCGACTGAACTGAGGAGCGCGTTGGTAGGCGGTAAGGGTACGAAAGAAAGAATAATCAAATCAGGCAAGAGACGACACGTGCACCCCATTCAAGAACGTCGGATCTTCGCGGTGTTCGTTACGGGTGACAAGTGCGGCATCATTGTCTTGGCTAGGGGCCCCCAGCTGCGGGCATGGCAAAGCGAAGACGCCGCGCTTCTCGGCTCACTTGGCATCGTGCTTCCACGCCGACTGCATGTGCTATCCGGATGGTATACGTCGAGGCTAACAAGTACCCCGTCGCGCGTTACACTGGACTCGAAACAAGGGCAGCCGCGCTTACGCGGGCCCGAAGAGCTCAGCGCCACGTGTGGGCCCCCACCCTCGATTGTTTCATGAGAGTAAAGACTCCATTAACACGGCGCACTCTCGACAGCGATAGACTTGGTCTACGCGTTACAAGAAAAAATATATATATATATATATTTATTGTTTAAGTTAGTTTTTGGGGCCCTTGAAAGTGGAGGCAAATAAAAAAAAACAGGCTTTCTTTCTCGGATTGAAGTGCCGCGTAAAGCAATAATGAACACAACATCGCAAAAATGTAATACTACAAGACTAATCATCTTTTTATATACAAGCACTCCATACCAATAGGTTCAGTATATAGTTACTTAAAAAAAAAAATCAAAAAGTTACCATCGGGAATGCATGTGGCTGGCATATCTGCGGCATGCCCTTGCGATGTTACGCGACCACTATCGCCGTATGCGTATAGGCTTCATGATATAATTTATAACTCATCAGATTACTTCTGAAAACTGTAACGTAGAAAACAGATACTCTCCGCCTTAATCTAGTTCTTAGTATGAGCTCCAATATGAGAGTTTAGTAGAGATCTTCCTTCTCTAGTCATCTCTCATATTTCTGAATGCAGGCTTTTTTTCCCCCTGAAAAATCTCTACTAGCTAAAAAGAAACAGAGAAAAGTTGTTTGAAAGCACTGATTTTACATTAGTTTGATCATGCGGGCAAATTCTAATTCAAGCCATAAAATGAAACTCGCGAAGCTGGTATTCTTTCTGGTTAAATGGGCTATTTTTTTTTTTTTTTCTAGAAGAATGTGCCGCTATGACGTTGTTCCAACTGAGTTTTCCCGAGACAGTGAATCCAGCTGCCCAATCGTAAGAAAGATCACCGGATAAGACCTGCTCAGCGCACTCCCTTTCTCCGACCTCCTTTTCTCGACTCGGCTTACGGCTCACGAAGACGTGTTCACTGACCGTCGCGTATGCAACTGCTTTAGCATACATACAGGCACCGAGACCGCGCAATATCTGGTTTCACATACCAAACTGGTCGCTCTCTCGACACACGCTGACCTCGCTCCAAAAATAACCCCGTATAAACGGGGGGCAACGTGTCGTTCCGATCGGCCTTCTTGAATTTCAATTAAGCACGCGCTCCGTCTCGAGAGTAGTGCAGCGCGTGCGAAATCCCACGGGCAAGTGACACGCATACAGACTGCTCATACCTCGCACAAGAGACAACGGGGGTAGCTGCAGAGCAGACAGGATGAGGTCATTACGCGCAGACACTCCCGAAGCCCGTTCGAGGCACGTTTGTTTCGTACATATATGTAAGCATGTGTGCAGACAGTTTGTGGACGACCAATATGGCCGTCATACGAGGAACGCCACAGACAGTACCTGCAGACTCTGAACTTTTAGACGGTCACGCTTTTGGCTTCGTGATTGTCTCCTCTGTGCCGACCAACGCCGCCGTCTCGTTGGCTATATACGGTGCGGTAATGAGACGCTCGCCACGCCTCGTGTTTCTTGAGCTGTCAGTGTGGCCCGAGCCCCACGCCGAGAGTCCTTCGACGCGGATTGGACGCCATGCCCAGCCGAACGCTAGACCTCCAGCATTCGTTCGTTGCCTGCGCCCGATCTCACTGTGAGGACGTCCAACTGCTATGTGCTTTGATTATTCTATGTGGGGCAAGACCGTAGTTATATAGACGTTTGCAAGCAGCCGCGCCTCGAGAGTTAGTTTGGCCACCGTGGACGGAAAAACACTTGGTTTGGGCGCCAGTCTGGAAACCGCGGGTATACGCCCCAGCGATGCTCGACTATCAGACGATCTACCCACACCAGCAGCAAGATGGCGGCGCCCAGAAGCCGTACTTGCAAGCGGCTGTACGTCGTGCAAGTTCGTCCGCTCTTTGCGCACCTCGTGCGTTTGTTTACTCGCAAATGCGCCAGCGTGCTCCTGTTTCTCCCCCCCCCCCCCCCCCCCTCCAACCTCGACCAGTGACGGCGAACGCATGGCTGCCTCCTCATCCTCTAGGCTGCCTTTTGAGTGACGTGCATCTCGTTGCGTTCCGATGTGCCAAAGGCGCATTATGGAACACTGGCTCGTTGTATATACGCAAAATTCCCGTGATGTGCCAATTGCGCAGCTTCTCTGTTGCTCGACATCCGTCTATCAAAAGCTGGCAGAGTTTTGCGAACGCTTCAGATTTTGACGGGTAGTCGACGTTGACGAGGACGTCCGCGTTCCTACGGCAACGAACGTCGTGCTGCGAACACTCATATCCCAGTGTCAAAACATTTACCGCCGAAGCTGAGTCTGCACTCATAAGCACATTCCACTGTACTGTTCGAATGATGGCCGCAAAATTTGAAGAAAAAAAATGTTTTTATCCAACTATCGTCATGCGCATGGCAATACTTTAATGAGGCAAGGCACAATAAAATAAGCACGCCACCGTCATTCAGCCACAGATCAAACGGCATTATTATGGAGGGCAGTGGAACGGTGATTTGAGAAGAACCGAATGTTTATTTTCGGGTAGGCCCATCCCATTGGGGGTTTCTGTTGGGAAACGAAAAAGCTCCGACGGGATCGTGAAAGTCCTCGAGTAATGATAAAGCACTATCGAAAGCGCTGCTTCTGTCGGCGATGGGGTTATAGCCAAGAAACACAATCACTTTTAAGACACTACTTCATGGTAACTAAACCGTGCGGTCTCCCGAATAGACCTTATCCTCAAATATCTTGCGGGATACAATAAAATCTTGCAAGCGAATCGTAAAGAGTGTTGCACCCTTGTTGTCTTTGCACACAAAACAATCAAAAATGTATCAAAAATGTTAAAAAACAAAATAATTCAGCCTAATCTTCTAGAAGTCTTCTAGAAATTCGTCAGTCTAGAAATCTTCTAGACTGACGATGTACGGAACACGTGGACCAGACACTTTGGTTTCCAACGAACATGCAGCTTATCTAGAAAGATTATAATACATGCGACGGGGCATGGAAAAAGAATAACAGCTGAGTCACCTGACAACGTAACGTGCACGTGCCGTATACGACTATCGAACCATCCCTCACCGATGCCATAGCGGAGCACGTGAGACGACGACAATGAGGGCTATTCGTCTTGGCTCTACGTGGGGCCGGACGTTTTTTTGTAGCCTACCTGGCGGCGGGCACTGCGGCGTCTCTTGCTCTCCCGACGCAGCGGCAAGGTATCCATGGACAGCGACTGCGGCCAAGTCGGCCGCGATAACCGACGGCGGCGGAGTAGCGGCGCGCCGCCGTGTCGACAGATTACGCCGAGGGCCAAGTTGGCACCTTGGCGGACTCTTCCTCTCCCCGTGCGCGGGGGAACAAACGCACACGCGGCAGCACTCGCGGCGACGACTGTGCTTCTGCAGTGAGATCGCCGACATGCATTGTCGCGGGGAAGAGCTGAGCTCCGGAGCAAAGTACCACTCATTCAGTTGCTGTTTTGCATCGCTGATATTTTCGCTTGTAATGCTGGGTTTTAAATGCGATGGCATTTCTGAGCGAACCATGCTTTCCTGTCCGTCGGTCTGC
The DNA here is from genome assembly GCA_013358835.2 of Ixodes persulcatus. Lineage (NCBI taxonomy): Eukaryota > Metazoa > Arthropoda > Arachnida > Ixodida > Ixodidae > Ixodes > Ixodes persulcatus. The sequence continues at coordinate 290,827 of JABSTQ010011379.1, forward strand.
TTGTAACCAACGAAGCAGCTAGCGCCACGGATATCTCATGAACCTGCTTCAATTATGCACACAGGGGGTAATGCGCCTGACGAGGTATATTATAGCTCCTGAACGGCAAACACGGTTACCGAGCGTCTCATTAAGTTTATGTCAATATAGTAAGAGAGCATACATTCGAACTGCAGAAATGCCACAACAAACGTCGTTGGTTGGTTGTGGGAAGTAGACGGATAACAAAATGATGTGAATTGGCTCTAAATGTGATAAGAAAACTTTATGGGCGTCGATAAAAAAAAATATTTACAGAATTTACACAGGAGAAGTAGTTCAATAAATAAACATTTACGCGGTAAAGATAGCGTAAAAAGCTTTCGCATTTCAACGACAATTTGCGCAGCGATTTCGGCAACAATCTTTTTTTTTTCTTGTGGGTGTTTAGACCTGCAACAGTATAGTGAGACTCAAACATACAACTTTCAACTAATAGGGTTTTTTTGTTTTTTTTACGTAACTGGCATTCTAGGTGTTGGTGCGTGCTTTACTCGCTCGAGGAGGCGGCAGACGTGAGTAACTGAGCAGTTTTCGTCACAACTGAACAATTCTGCAGCTTATTCCGGCTCAACGGCATCATTGTGTCACAAGTTACCGCGTCATCACTTTCTGTATGAAAACGAATTTAAACTTGTCTCGATCATTCTGATAAATCCCCGGGGGCACCGAATGTGTCGTGCGTGCGCATTATTCCTGCGTCATGATTTGTTATGCTCGTTTACGGAATGCTTCGGGTGGTTTCGGATGTGCTGCACGCACGACGCGCTCGTCTTCTCACCGGGTTTATTAAAATGTTGAAGAAAAATTTAAAGGTATTCGAGACCCCCGACGTCGTGAGATCACCTGGGAAGCGACGTTTCGATTCAGAAGCCGGCTGCGCGCGCCGACAGCATGCTTATACCACAGGCTTTCTTCCAGTTCGCCTCTTCGAGGAAGGCGCGAGGTTGCGGACCGCCCGACCTGAGTTCGATTAATCACCGCGCCGCTCGGTAAATCTCGCAACTTGTGATTGAGTACGATTAGTTATGACTATATATGCCTCAATATACTTTTTCTGCCTATTCATTGTCCTCTATGAGCTATGTATGCTCTACGTTGCCTTGGCCTGCGTGTCAAGACTTCTCGTTGCACTCGAAACGTAACGCTTTCCGTATGAAATACAGGCCCACAGTTCGAGCTTTTAGCAGATTTTGTATTGAAAGCTGAAAAACTACCGACTGTTTCTCCGTCCACAAGGGCGTGTCAAACAATTAATCGGGGACTTTGTCGTATGAAGGGCCGAGCGTTTTGCCCTTCATTCCTAAACAACGGGACTTGGACTGACCGCGAGCTGGCCGAATGGCGGCATGCGTGCCCCTGCATCGCTCCGGAACGCGGAACTCTACGGCGCCTTGTTCGGGCGGCATACATTTTAGACGCCGCGCGACGACGGTACCAAATCGTGCCGCCGCGTGGGCGGACAGTCGACGGTCGTGCGCGCGCCCGCGCTCTTCCTCCGACGTGGGATGGGACTCCGCCGCATCGGCGGTAGGGTAGGCAGGAGGGCTATACGGCACATTGTCCAGCCGCGCTGTCATCGCGGCGGACTCATCCGACACAGGGCGCAGCGGCACGTTTATCGCGAAATAACGCGCCCAACGACGTCAGTCACGCTTTCGCCATCCGCGCGTTGCGTTCGAACAAGTGGAGCCATTCAAGCATCGGAAAACACGTGCACGCTTTTGCGCGCACGCGTGGGTGGATTCGCGCGTGGGTTCGCGCACGTCTTTGTGCCGCTCATTGATAGAGCGGGAAAAAAAACACGCGTTGCGTCTCAGCGGTTCTGACGACACGGTTAGTCATAATCAAAGTTACAAGAGTCGGTGAAAGGTTAAGAGTGAAGTGGAAGCTCCTCCCACCTCTTTCCGCTTTAGCATGAGTGAAACGCTAGAGAGGAGATCGCCTTCTCTCCAGCGTTCGCTCTAGCTCACTTGTGGAGCTCCCGAGAAGAGAGGCACCCTCCTCACCCCCTTCAAGCCACCTCCCGTCGTTTGAAGCGCCATCTAGATTTTCGCTTTAAAAAAACTGAAGGTCGCTTATGGCGGCTCCCAGGTACAGCTAAGCACGTCGAAAGACAGGAGGAGGGCCGTGACGAAAGAGGGGAAGCAGCGTCTATTGGCAATTTCCTAAATAAGCTAATCTAGTAACGTTGGGTATAATTTATCGCCGAACATGAGCGTTACTTGCAGAAACCTTGTCCTGTAATGTGCAGCAATGCAGCCAGAAGATCGCAAACCGTTACAAAAGGCTTAAAAACCGGTCTCGTCCTAGCCGTGTCTTCGTTCTGTCCTTGTCCTTTGCGCTTTTGTATTTAATATATGTGAACGGGCCTTCCGAGCTTCGTAAAACGTCTTAAAATCTCGGACAACGACAAAATCCACTGGTACGATGGCGCCATCTTTGCGGGGACCCTGGAACCACATTTTACTAAAAGGAAGGTTTTGCGGTATTGGCCAAGTCGAATGCACGTACTACCAAATAGAAATAGGCATTTATAGCATTGGCAAAGGTTGTTTTTTTGTTTTTTTTTTTTTTTTTGTTTTTCAAGCCAAAAAAGGAAGAATGATGCGCGAACAAAACAAGAAATACACGGGACCGTTAAGTGTTCCTGGCTACCCTATAGGCGGCGCCAGTGTATTCTCGCGTCGTAAGAGATCTTAAAAGTTTTCAAGGCACATAGTCTTAACAAGTCACAAGTGTGTGGATGGGCTTTAAAAAAAATAATGAATGTGCATGCTTTAAAAACGCACCGCAGGCCCCAACAACATTGAAATTACGTACAAACAAGGCAGTGCAGGGCTGCAGGCCACCTCAGGAAAGTACATACACGGACGATGATAAACGCACGCCAAAAAAACAATCGCGAAATAACGTAGACACTGACGAAGTAAAAAAAAAAAGAAGAAAAAAAGATACGCCGCGACACCACAAAACGAGCGGCAAGAAAGCCCTAAAATTTAGAACATAACAAGTATAGGACGGAGTCTTCCTGCTTCTTTGGAAAAGTGGTCATATCCCGGGATGATTGAACTCTAGACCACGGTACTTTTACTGTTTCTAAGATCAATGATCATGTGCGTAAAAAAAAAAAAATACATCGGGCGTTTGGTATGGAGCAGAAAACACAAAAAACAAGCGCAACTTTTTTTTTTTAATTCCTCATCTGATTTTGTTTTAAAACAGACTACCTTTCCGCTGCGTTAACCTCGAATCCCCATAGTTTACTTTTTTTTTTCTTTTTCTTTTGTTTTTACGCCGTAAGCTTTCGTGGTAATTGAATTTTCCCTCATATAGAAGAAAGTTTTTTTTTTCTTTTTTTTTTATTTGCGCATTAACAGCCGCAATATTATCTCATGGCGAGCAATCTTTCCGCAACAGCTCACGTTAGTTTGCGGAAGTCTTGCCAAGTGACAGGACACTCTTAAAAAAAAAAATAATAACAACTACGGGCTAGAAAACTTCAAATTCCATAAGAACCATCCCTTTGGACACCCAAAAATTTGCATAACCAAGAGAACGGAAAATGCAGCTTCCGAGACGAACCTATTTTCCGTTGACACGCAAGACACACTGAAGAAAAAAAAAATGCTTCTCTCGCATACTTCAGCATAAAAGCTGACCAGCGCCCCGCTCCCTAAAGAAAAGACGCGCCAAGAATTCCGCGGCGGCAATCGAACCAATTCCAAGCCGCCACAAAGCATACAAAGGGGCCAGACACAGAGAGGCAAGAAAGAAGGAGGGGGCTTCTCAAAACACGTCTTCTTCTCAGCTGCCCCCCCCCCTCCCTCCCTCCCTCCTTCTCGCTAATCTCCCCCACACCACAGAAACCCCCCGGAGTCCCCCCAAAACAGCGAGGAATGTGCTCTGCTCTTAGCAGCACGAAAGAAAGAGAGCCGTTGCTTCCGCCGTCCCACTCGGCCGGGCCCCGAGATTGGGGAGTTTCCCACGGTCGCGCCCCGCCGCGGACCTCGCCGACCCCCGTTGCCCCCCCCCCCCCCTCCCCCCCCCCCCCCCCCCCTCCATTCATCGGTCCGTTGGTGCTCTGCTTTCGCTCTCCACCCTGTCTCCGACGCGGCCCTGCAAGCAGTAACTTGTCTTTCGCACGAGAGGGGGCCAAGTTGGCAAGTGTGACTCGAGAAGGCGCGGCCAGGAAGAAGTCTCTCTAGGGGCTACAACCTGCACTGCGGCGCTGTTTACGCTGCAGGTTCTCGACTCTTACCACATGTGCGCTCACTGCTTACATCCGGTAAAGGCATGTGTACTACGTAGAGTTCCTCGCAGTCACGCCCCGCTCTGTAGAAAGCTTTTTTGTTCCTATTTTGTTTTATCGTTTACAGCTACAGGAGAACACGACTGAAACAGAGACGTAGTGGGGCTTTCATTCAACAATGCTGTCTTGCTAGATCGTCGCCAGGCGGGCGCGTGAGGCGCATAAAAGTTCGATATGGAGATAAAAGAGTGGTTGGACTTCTTGAGAAGCTGTAGGTTACAAGAGTGGTTGATGATGTTTACGAGAAGATAAGATGAGGTAACGCACTGCTCATTTATTTTTACCCTCTCACGTTCATGGTTAACCTCGATATCCTGTCTTGAGATTTTACCTTCAGGCTTTTCGTATCTAGTCTGTGTGTTCAGAATGTGACAAGCGTGGTAATGATAAACGAAACAAAAAACGGGCAAGACATGACCAAAACCCTCCAGCCAAAAATTCCCCCCAAAGTAGCAAAGCGGTAATTTGGTGACCACACTTGATCACTGGTCTGATGAAGTGTGGTCGGTGACCACACTTGATCGCACTTGATCGGCGATTCTGCCTGAATCGCCGATCAAGTGCTTCCAGATGACGTGTTAATGTAATTGGCGATTGAAAGTCGCTTGACGGTTTGATAATGCATGATTATTCATACCGGACATATTTGATGTCTCGGATGACCCAGCTGTTAGAACCTCTTCGCGTATTTTGTTCCCCTTTTTTCCAGTGGCTTTCTATATGTGGGGAACGTAACAAAAAATAAATCCTAGCCAAAGCGGGTGACGTATACACGAAAGCCATCTACAGGCCTTTATGAATAAAACACCAACCCTGGCAAAGAGAAGGGGGGGGGGGGGGGGGGGGCTTATAAATTATGGTTCCACTAGAGTCAGATGAGGAACAGGTATAATAAAACTTTTCAAAGGAGAAAAGTCGGTCCTTCTTGCTTCTTTGTCGTACCTACCGATTTTTGAGGGAGCTATGGTTCGAACTAGGAATGGCATGCGAAGTCGAGGTCCCATACTTCGCACTATTTGACAAATTGAGAAATAATAGAGCTTGGAGGGACCGCAGACAAAGACAAAGGGGCGGAACGGGTGTTTCAGCTCATATTCCCACCGGCGGGGGTATACTGGCAAAGGAAAGCTGCAGAGTTCGTACTCACGGCACAAGTGTAGAGTCCGCCATTGAGTCTGTGGTCCGCCGGGCATCGGGGAACAGTAGTGGCGGCCATGTCTGTCGTCTGGTCGTCAGGGCGTCGCAAATCTCCCAACGCCGCTGGCTGGCGAGAAACTGCCAAGGCCGCTCGCGAGGCGATCGAATGCGCCGCTGAAAACGAAATCCCAACCACAATCAAGAACCGCAAGGTTGCCCACGGGTCATTACCGGGTGAAAGTAAGTATAGAGGTACACTAAAAGTAAGCGAGCAGCCTTCGCGTTCGCCCCTTTGAGGCGTATCGGAGCATAACGAGGTTTTGCTTGAGAGACAAAAACTAAAACGCGCACGGAATACTTTTCGCGTGACGCTTGCCGCAGGGCGTGCTTGAAGGAGAATGGTCGAAAAAGGCTTTCAATAGAATAAAGAGAACAAGAAAGTGAGCGAGAGAAAGGCGGTCCCGACATGTCCGGACTGGTTCGAGAAAACGAGGTGAGAAACAAATATGCCAACTATCGTGACGTTATTTTACACTGTGCTAACTAAATGTAAAAAAAAAAAAAAAAGAAACGCGTACCTCATTTACATTTACGCCTGTGTAAGCCACGTTTTCTCGCATCTATTTTAGGTATAACGATTGTTTGCGGAATTAAAGCGTTGGGAGACCCGCAAGCCAGTCCTAAAGAACAACATCGCTCAACTTCGCGGTGTAGGCTCTTGTTGCGATATAAGACGATTTGCGTACAAAAACGCTATACAGAACAGCCCCGTTGCGTATGACACACTGCCCATGGAAGAAACGCATTGTCTTCGGAGACGTGAATGCCCACAGATATAACGCGATGGCTGCCGTTTTAAGTAACAGTCACGTTCCATTCAAACACGTGTGTCTGCCTGCTTGTCGACCGGTGTGTGTATACATTAAGCGGGAAAAAAAAGCGTTTTAGGCAACAGTCACGAGCTTTCGGTTCGTAGTCAATTTATAAGAAGCGCTCGCATTTTGTGCAAGGACTAAAGCATACGTGTGGCCATTAAGCGCTCACAATCGGTTTATGCAACATCCCCGTTGCATATGTAGCCCGAAGACCTAGGCCGTGCAAATTGTTTTGCAGGAACCAGACGACACGTGTGAGTGCGAACAAAAGACGGGCTCCGTAACTCAGCGTCGAACAATTGTTTTACTTGCTTTTGTTTTGTTCGCTCGTTGTGTTCCGCCAGGATACTCTTACACGCTAAAATGACATTAGTCGTCGAGAGGAGACAAAATTAGCGCACTCCCTCGGCTGCTCGCGGTCTCTTGATGTCTGGACTAGAAGCCACGATCGAGCGAGAGCAGGGACAATGCGGGGGTCTGTGTCAACCGAGAATAGCATCGCGACTCGAGCTTTCCTAGCAGGGGGCCTGATCTTTCGCGCGAGGATTTCGAAGAGACAGCTTGGAAGTTGCAGCCGATTGAGCTAAGGCTGGTTCAGACATTTCTGTCAGTTGAGTTCGCAACAAACCGAAACGACAGCCGCCACTAAGTCACCGGGACAAGGGTTCGCCGTACACAAAAAGAAAAACGACGCAAGAGGTAGCTTCGCGAAGCAAGCATGAGTCACGCGGTCGTTCCGGTGTTCTTGTCCTTTCGGTCGTTGTGGACGTTGCAAACGCAACCGTCGTAAATGTGTGAGCCAGCCTTTATGGATTTTTTAAGCACGTACGTATCGCGAGCGACCAAGAGTATACATACGATATCTGCTTATCGAACTAAATTACGCTGCGTTTACAGAGTAACTGGTGGACGGGTGATACAGTAAAGTGCCCCAGATACTCTACAAACTTTCCCGAAGGTGTACACCTCCCCCGCAGGGCAAGCGGAGTCTATCACAACAACATCTAAAGAGCAAGGCCGCATGTGCTGTATTTTCTACGTCATCTAAAACGATCCAGCGAGTGGTAGACACTGAACACGAGTGCTCCGTCAGTGTTTGGCTGCGACTCGTAACGCTGACGCATTACCCGTGTCCAAGTTGTAACTCGCCAGCGCTGGCCTCCAATAGATGACGGATGAAAGAGAGCACTGCGGCCTTGATACCTAGGACGTGTTGCTCTATATCATTGTCATTTACGGAAGCAGAACAGAGATGAACGAGGGAAGGGAATAGGGTTTCTGACTTCAGATTTTAATCCTATGATTGGTCCTCGCAAAATGCTGGCTTCTTTCGGGCAGGGATGGACCCAGGGATCCATCCCCGCCCGTTTCGATCCGGGTGAGCATCGTACCGGCCTGCGTTCGTGTACCGCTACTGCGAGATTTACGTTAAAGACGCCAAGCTAGAAGTTGTACTGCACTGGCTAAATTTATTATCTATAACGCAAAAACCCTGCAGTGTCGCCATACCTCAACAAAAACGTCAAACTTGGTTGCGGTTGTTTTAATTTTTTTATTTGTTTTGCTTCTTTTAGCAAACAATAGTAATAAGCTGTTCTCGAGCTATGCGGTAAAGTAAATGCGCAGGCATTGTTCTTTTAAAAAAGAAAACGTTATTTTTTTTTTCTTGTGACGTTACTGTGGGCATAAAAATAACAGAGTAATTGAGCTACCTTGGTTTCGTCTAAAAGAGATAAAGATTTTATTCCTATAATGCAGCTGAATTCCTCAACACACGATATCTCAGGTCGTTGCAACAATCCTGCATAATAATGCAGTAAATAGTCCTTATGTCAAGAAGTGTCGAGGAACTTGAACGAAGCTGAACAATAGAGCAATATATTTTATTAGACAATAATTTGTCTAATAAAACCGCCTCTGTTTCATTCGTCAATAAAAAAAAAAACCCGCCATGAGAAAGTTTGTGCCTTCTATAATAGAAAGATCAACTTACTAACTATAAGCTGATCAGCTATAAATGAAGCAAAAACTAAATTCTATACTCGGGACCTCTCTAAAATTGTGATTAACAAGCCGAAGAAATTTTGGAAGACTGCTAATCCTTGTACGTCGCCTCTCCTACAATTGTCTGACAGCGGGCCTAATTGATCCGATCACCAAAGTGCTCTTTCACTTAATAATTTATTTAGTTTTGTATTTACAGATGAAAACCTCCAAAATATCCCCGTCTCACGCCAGTTTTTGCACACTCCGATGGGGCCCATTTCCATTGAATATGCCGGCGTCCTGAAAGCAATCGAGAACTCAAAGTTGTCTTCCAGCTCAGGGGGTGACCAAATCAAAAGATTCTAATAAACACAAAACACACACCCGAAGCTTTCCTTTGTGACATATTTTCCCTTCTGAAATTTCGCCGGATTGGAAAACTGGCAACGTAACCCCTGTTTCCAAGTCTGGTGACCGCCACCTAATTACAAGCTATTGTCCCATCTCCATAACTAGCGTATCGTCAAAGCTCATGGAACACGTACTTTACTCCAGTATAATCAATTATTTAGAAAATAAAAACCTCCTTTTTAACCGCCAACATAGATTCCGGAAGGCATGCTCTTGTGAAACCTAACTAACGGCATTTTTTATGACATTCACGCAGGCACTTTAATACAAACATTTAGACTGACGCTATTTTTCTCGACTTTTCCAAAGCCTTTGACAAGGTCCCTCATCAACGTCTTATATTAAAACTTAACAAATTTAAAATCGAGCCCACTATTGTAAAATGGATATCCGAATTGTTTTGACTAACCGCCACTCAGTACACCACCATTAATAATTCTAAATCCCCCTCGTGCGCGGTAACCTCAGGTGTCCCTCAGGGCAGTGCACTCGGGCCCTTACTCTTTCTAATCTACATTAATGGCATTCATCAGAACATCTCCTCGTCAGTTCGTTTGTTTGCAGATGACTGCGTAATTTACAGGCTTATTCTCTCTCCCAACGATCACCATACTTTGCAAACAGATATTAAATAAATTTGAGGGCTGCTCGGGGGACATCCAGAAGTAGCCTGCTATCAGATATGTGGCAAAAAAGCCATGCTGGAAACTTCACAGATATCACCAAAAGAAAGAACACGCAGGTGAGCTCGCAAGAAAATAATAATCTAAGCCCTGAGAAAAGAACAAATAAAATGACGGACAACGAACACAAACTTTGTGTCCAAAACGAGTCAATTTTGTGTCGTACTTTCCGTTGATTCCATTCCCCCTAGTACTGTGGTTTTGATTATATATTGGTTCAAAGATATATCGGGCGTCACCAAACAGCGACAAGACGTGTTTGTCAAGAAGCCGGGCACCATTTCGAGGCGTATCCGGTTCGTCAACAGTGTTCGTATCACGTCCGTGGGCGTTGCTAATTATTAAGAGATTATTAGGGATGTCCTACTAGTGAATCTAATCAAATAATCAAACCTCGTCATTCGCGACCTTTACAGGCAAAACCCGTGATATACCGGCACTCTATACCGTATATACTGACGCGGTATTCGCGCACTCCTATAAAATGATGCAACGACATTACACTCACGTTGGCCGAAAGTTGTGGTCTCTCCTTGCAGGAATGTCAGACCCTCTTCTCCCGGCAGCACCTCAGCAACCGAAGCACAGGTTCCTAGCAGAACCGGCAGAACTTCGTCCAGTACGCGACCTCTCTCTCTCCCCGCCGGTGTCCGCGCCACCTCGTGTGTTTTCCCACCACCTGATCGTCGCGTCGTCACCGGCGCGCGAAGCAGCACAACAGAAACGTGTCCGAACAAGTCAGGGAAGCACAGCACGAAACAAGCAGGAGCACGTCTTTGGCCGACTGCACCAACGGACTTCGGTGGCGGCCTAGCTGCTCCGCCCCACGACCGGTCTTTTTTCGGTCTTGCTTTTACGACAACAAAGTCGCTGGCGGCATCTCTCTCTCTCTTTCTCCTTCTCGCCCCCCTCTTGAACTCCTCTCCGACGGGGGGTGGGTCGTCGGCTTCCTTCTTTCCACTTAGAGCGAGAGAGAGAAAAGGGCCCGCGGTGGAATGCCACGCTTCGTTCATCCCTAAGCTAACAGCTCTGTGGAGGTTACATGCTCCTTCCATCCAATCGTACGTCAATCTTTCGCCACGTGATCACGGTTCCGCTCTTACCCACAAGCGACGAGCGGGGTCAGGTGGTGAAATGGAGGGTGTTGATTAGTCAGGCGAGCGCGTAGCTGCTCCCACTGCGCCGTCAGCTAGGGTATGGCCAGGCAACAGCAAGAACGCAATCGCTGGTCGGGAAAGCCCAGCAAGAGTTCGTGTGGATGGGAATGAGCAGCTAAACAAAATATGGGAGTAGATGTACTAATGAGTCGGGCTTGCGTCGGTTGGGGCACGAATAAGACAAAACGAAAATATTGAAAACATACCTAGCTAAGCTCAGCTTAATATTAACTGTGAGACAACACGCGGATTCCTGTCTCCGATGCTTGTTTCTCTTCGAATCTGGCGGTACGTTAGAAGTCACTGGATGCAGAAACACAGGAACGGGCATGACGACACGGCTTTCAATTTTCAGTCCAGTAATTATTGGGTAGTATATAGAAAGGTTTTCTTCTTTTTTTAATGTTTCTTGCGTCTAAATTAGTGTTTCTTCGCTATCTATGTTAAATGTAGCATTAAAACAAAAACATATCACTCTTCGTGAAAAGTGAATCTCGTGATTCTACGCCACAATTAAGTATTTTAATTCTGGTCGAACGCATACAAACTGAAAAACAAAACTTACCTTGTTTATATAGGATTGTTGTCGATGTGTCCCTCATCAATAGCCAATCCACACTGAAAAACTTCAGAAAAAAAAATTGAAAACAAGCTTCAGTTTTATTATAAGTAAAAAAAAAAAAAGCTTGCAGTTTTTAAATATCTATTTTGTACCCCGGAACGCAAGCTGTGCAGAAGTATCCTGTTGTGCTTCGTACTAAAGCCCGTAGAAGTAGAAGTGCACATATGCAGCGAGTATACGAACCCCACAAGACCACCCAAGCGCGGTTATAGCAATTCACGACTTCGGGCGCGGTCAATTTCGCAGCCCCATTACCGCAGAGCTCGGAAACTAGAGGGGCAATTTAGCCCCGAGGGGACCTACAAAAGAAAAACAACATTTCTGTACTTTTTTTTTTCTTTTGTTGGCCGCAAATTAGGACGATTCTTCTAAATTAGAAATATTCGATATCTATTACACTCCAACAATTATTATCATCAGAGTTGTAAGACATTTTCGGTGCTTCCATTAAAGGCTAAAACATACACTTATAACGTTAAAGAGAAGTGAGCAAGGTACGTCCGTTCAATGGCCCAAGCGCTGTACACCAGCCAGGCGCATCTTTAATTAAAAAGTTGATAGTGAATGAATAACAAAAAATCTAATGACGCCCCAGCTTCTGCACTCACATCCGTCTTTCTGTCCGCGCGCAAAAATCAAAATGAACAATGAAGTGAATTTTGGACATGGGATAAATCATTTACAACTAAAATGTTACTCATCGCAGAAAGATGTAAGAAAAAAAAAAGAAACTAGTACACAAAAGCCAAAAACCTACTTTTCGGTACAAACATTTGAAAATATAGCGAATTATTTCTTACTTCCTTTCCTTCAAAAGCTTTTGGCGCCTTTTCACCGCGATGCATCCGCGGAGCCGGAGCACGCGTCAGCCAAACCCAGTTCACGCAGTCTGCGCTCGTCAACGATCAATTCCGTCGTCGAATATTTGGATTCGCCTATACTTAGGAATGACAAGTTCCACGGTGCGATTAAAAAGCACGGTGGAAGGTTGGAGTCACCGCATCCGGTGAAAACTACTACGTCCCGACCACGCGATTTCTCATTTCGCTTTTTGAGATGAGGAGGAGAGCTGAGGAGGGACGAAGTCGAAAAATCATATCATGGTCCCTTTTACAGTTCCTGGCTTTGGCAGGCTGCCTGTATAGTATCCATACCGTACGTTCCGGTCTATAGGTCACACCTTTGTATAATTCACACCCTCATTGAACGGCTCTTTTCAGAAAGAAGTTTGTATAAAAGTATTGTCTGTGTAAGTAGAACCCATATATAAGGGGGAAAAAAAGCCCTGAAACCCACACTAATGCGGTTTGCGCAGGTGAGTAGTACGGCCAGGGGGACATAGTATAGAGGGCTAATCGTAGCGATCAGTCGGCTAATTAACTAAAGGATGTTAATGAACGTCTTATTTATTAAAAATAAACATGTGTGCTTTTATATATAAACTGAGCGTCATCGGAAACCGCTAAATCAGTCAACATTAAAAGGCTCAGAGGAAGTGGGAAGCACGGTCGAGCGCTAGACTTACAACTTCGTGCAGCAGGAGAAAGGCTGCAATGACGCACCCGAACGGTTTCTTTCTCTTTGAATACTCGTCCTATCTCCCACCAGCCTCACGCCTTTTGCACGGGGGTACCTTTAGCGCACTCCCGCGCTTCCCGTGCGCTCAAAGGGTTTCTAAAGATTATTGACTTACGGGTTTCAATGACACTCAGCAAGGTTCTCATCCAACCCAGTCTATCTTCATAAGTTAAAAATTTTATTAAGATACATTAGTTAATTAGCCAACTTATCGTGACGATTAGCCCCCTATATAATGTCCCCCTGGTAGTATATATAACTCACCTGCGAAAACCGCATTATTGTGTTTTACTTTTTTTTTTTGCGATTGTGTTAGGTTAGGCTAGATTAAATAAAAATTTGAGTGAAAAAAAAAGCTTTGAGACTGCTTACAACACAATACCGGCTGATGCGTTGTGACGCGTCCCCTTTTTTGTACCTACTCTCTAAGTTTTTTTCCCTATAACTTTTCACCAGTTCGCCTGCGCAGTAACTGTTATTTCAGCACCCTGCATGTGTACGGTCGGCGCGGCGAAACTGCATTGAAAAGTCCGCGATGTGTGTTATGCTCGCTATATATGAGCAAGCGACATCAAGTTTCAATATCCTCGCCAACGAATGGAACGAGAAACATAACCCCGTGGCAAATGTCTGACGCGTTAAGGTTCGTACTTACAGAAAAGGAAAAGTTCATATAAATCACACCGTGGTATAAAACGCACCGACAAAAATTTGGGGGAAACAATTATCGACTTATACTTTGGAAATTACGGTACATCAGCTCCGTTCGCTGTATTGACCACGAGATTCAACTGCCGCTCTCGTGGCGGTAAAGGACTGAACTAAAACTCCGTTAACTTAGGAAGCATGGAAAATCGCTTCTCCTTCGTGATACGGCCCATGCGGTGGAAGTAACTTCCTAACGGCAAGAGGCTGGAAGCTCGAGGTTCCTGCCCCTTGCGTTTTTTTGTTTGTTATACAGGGTTTTATTTTTAATCTTCGTTCCAGAGAAAATCGAAACGTAGTTCATAAAAAATGATGTATGAATTGAAGCGTGTGTTCACACCACTGACAATGACGCTGGAGGTCAGTATAGTTTTAGCATGGATAGAACTGGACCGTGGAGATTGTAGCGCTGTAAAAATCGAGGAAGGCTGCTCGGGAATCATCTGCCCCAGCCTTCACCGATTTTTACGCGGGAACAACGCAAACGTTGTTTGGCTTTCAAGTTGGAATTAGATTTGGCTAAATGAGTCCACACACAAGAGTTCAACCACAAATACTCCGTATCAGACACTTGGAGCTCGACATCATGCCAAGGAAATTAACTTCTCCATTCGTTAAGTCTCTTAACAAGTCGTCGGGTACCACTTAAAGGCATTTGAAGAAACGCTGATGCTGAAGTTTCAGCCCTAACCTTTATTCTTTTCAAAAGTTATGAGTGATTTTTTGAAATTTTCATTGGGAAAATGGTGGCAGACAGAGCTCTATGCATGGCGCCAGTTACCGAAAACGGACGAAAATAGTCCCCATTTTTCCCATTTAAATTTTAAAAAATCGTAGCTTTTGAATAAAATAAGGGATGGGGCTGAACCTTTGGCATCTGGTTCAGACATCCAGCGCTGCATTTGTGCGGAGAATAAGCGTTCGGCGAATAAAATGCTTTTATTTGCTGATGACATCAAATTGTTTCGGCTGACAAATACTCTAAAAGACTGTGTCTGTCTTCAACGTAATGTGTGTTCTATACTGTAACGTGGTGCTTGTCTAACGATCTTGATCTGTACGAATCAAAAACAAACGTTATTTTTCTATGTAGAAAACGTCACATTATGCGATTCTTCTGCTCTTGTACAAGGTTGGAAATGGTTGCCCAGGCTCTCCGGCGCTACTGAATTGTGTGTTTCCGAGTTCCTCAGGGGGTAAGCCGTGTTCGCGCCTTATTTTATCCTTTTCCCTTTGTACAAAATTGATCCCAAGACTCTTTTCCAACTGGTTTTCAACAAATTTGAATCTAGCTCGGGTAATCTTAATATTGACATTTCTGAACCCGAAGGAAAAATTTCAAGAGTGCGTTGATGTTTTCCTTTCATCCTGACATGTAGACCTTTGGTTTTTTTTAGATTGGATGTGATATTTTTTTCAAAACACCACTAAAAAAGCCTCGTGCTGCTTTGCGGCACTAAAAATAAACCTACATAAACCAAATAAACAAAAAAATAGTCTGTTTTTTCTGCTAAAAAACTTTTTTTTTTCACGTTGTATTTATTGGTTTTTACGAACGTGTCGTTCCGCAGACAATCTGAGTGAAAGCGAAGCGATGATAAGATACTCGGTTCTTGCCACACCTTACGTTTCTGAAGCTCTCAGTAACCGTAGGGACTTGTTTCTTCCTAGCAGCTTCCGCTACTTCCGAGTTTTTTTTGTTTTTGTTTTGTTACCGAGTTATTTAGAATCATTTCCGCTTTTACAACCATCCACCAACCGGGGGGTCGCATTTGGTGGATGGTTTACTTTTGTCTACTAGCTACGTTTTGTGTGTTTAATTGACTAATTAAAAAAAATTAAACGACAGTAGTTCCCGGCAATCTCTCAAGTGGTGTCTTGAGGAAGAAAAAAATATATAACGTAATTATTTCAACAAATCGAATTGCAAGAAGTATACAAATATATTTTTTTTTTTTTTTAATTATTGTGCACTAAAGGAATGACAACAAAATTTGCACCATTCAGCCTTATATATTACGGAACCGTACGGATTCCAGAGACGTCAGCGAAAGTCCACTTCGAGTCGCAATCCACAACGGTCAAAAGACAAATGCCGAGATAACAACAGAAACACAACGTCAGTTTCAGGGTCATTTTAAACAATGTTCTCCATAGGACCATTTATTTTCTTCTTCTTCTTAAACAATGTTGTTGTACTAGGTTAATTTTTTCCTGCGTAACAGTCTCTACACTTTCACGGTCACTACAAACTTCCACCGATCTATTGTCTCGCAAACTCCAAACAACGGAGAGAAAGAAAGACAAAAAAAAAAAAAAAAGACGGAAGTGCGGCTTTATAAAAGCGAGAAAGTATGCTGCCCCCGCCCTCGAATTGCCGCCTCCCCCAAATCCAGTTCCGAATCCCAAAAAGAAATACCCCGCAAGTAGTTAGCGGAAGGACCGCAGAAAGCAGCCAAGGAAGACGGCGACAACGAGCGGGAAAGCTGGGTGTGAGAGAGGGTGGGAGACGTCTCAACCCTCTTTCCCTCTTCACTTTGCCCTTACAAGGCTGCGAGGGCGGCGTCCATTGACGACGTGCGGCTCGTTTGTGGAATGCCCGGAATTCGTCCGGGGCCGGGCCGTTCACAAAGACCCCTCCATGGGCGGCGGCTCTCCCCGATTTTTTGTTTTACCATAGCTCGGCAAAGAGTGAACGGTGTGCAGCCCCCGCGAGCCAATCAGGACGATGTAGAGGAGCACGTGACAGCTCTCCGCAGGATCAGTGTGCCCTAACAAGACGCGTTTGTCACGCGCCCCTCTCCGATGCCCTGATTGGTTCACTGGGGAGGCGGTAGCCTTCGCCCTTTGCCAAGTTATGGCGCAACGGAGCATAGTTTCTCGACTTCTGCTGCTGATGCTGCAGCTGAAGGCTGGGCGCTTCCGCCGACGAGTTTTGGGGGGAGGATGCAGAAAGCTGCGCAGCTTCCGTGAACAGAGAAAGGAGAGACGACGAAGACTTCCTCGAGGAATTTTCTTTGTCGGTGCGGCGGTATATGGTATCTGAGAGCAAACATACTTGTCGGGAGACTTTCCTTTTGGGGCCTCGCCTCTGGGATTGTTTGCGGCTGAGACTTCGGAGTCGATGCGGTGCTTTGGACACTGTGGAAGAAAGGGGGGAGGGGAGGGAAGGCCGAAAGGACTTTCTTTTCAAGGGGTACTGAAGCGAAACTTAAAATAGTATACCTCTCACGTCCAGAAATAAGTTAAACATGATCAGCTCTATCTGCTAATGACAATCGCACGCTCGTATTTCAATCGGATGGCTGTATATTTCGTTCTAAATCTTCGATTCTGGTGAGCGCTTCAAAATCAGCCTTCGAAGAGCGCGGTGCATCTCGGGATATAGGTCGTGCCCGCGCATTGACATCGGCCTCGCGATGGTCAAGCGTACCATAGTTATGAGCGTTGACACTTTGTGGCGTCAACGCCTTATTACCTCTATATAGAGACCTTAATTAATTACCTCGCCCGGAGTGCCCGAAGGCTGTAACATATCACCGGGAGATTGCGGAGCCGGAGAAGTCATGCGCGCCATGACGACAACTAGTGCGTCGTCTGCTCCGCGTCTGCACATATCTGAAGAAGGTACCTTGTCCTTATTGCTTAACCTTGACAATAAAAAAAGTCCCGGCCCAGATTTAATTCCCACGGCCTTATTGAAGCGATATGATAAATGGATTTCTAAATACCTCCATATAATTTTTCAAAAATTCTTGTCTCTCGGTTCACTTCCCGATGATTGAAAAGTTTCGAAAATAGTTCCCATCCTAAAATCCGGAAAGGAAACAAACGTCACAAACTATCGACCAATATCAATGACTTCCCAATGCTGCAAGATAACTAACCATGTAGAAGTCCATTCCATAATAACTAAAGAACAGCATGGTTTTAGGAGGGGACTTTCAACTGTAACTCAACTTCTGGAAACAACCCCACGAATTTAGCGAATGCTTAAATAACCGTTCTCAGACAGATGTCATCTTTCTAGACCTGGCAAAAGCTTTCAATAGGGTATCCCACGACAAACTTTTAGCTAAATTACAAGCAATTCTTAAATCAGACTCCTTATTGAAATGGTTCGAGAATTACCTTAAGGTGGAAGGCAGTAGGTTTCATTCAATAATAACGTCTCTAGCGTATCATCACTAACCTCAGGAACCCCAGGGCCGGTTCTGGTACCTGTGTTGTTTTTAATATTTATTAACGATATCGTGAAAACTATCGATGTTCGCATAAAAATGTTGGCAGATGATTGCGTACTATACTCTGAAGTAAAAACACCTAATGATCAAATAAACTTAATAACTTGAAAAAATATATACTGGTGCAATGATTGGCAAATGGCATTAAATACAGAGACTTAGATGGGACAACCATATCGATTACATAGTAAGCAGAGCCAACAACAAATTATGGTATTCAAAACGGATCTTGAAAGATGCTCCGTCTACCACTAAACTGCTCGCTTATAAAGTTTTAATTCGTCCCATTCTTGAATATGCGAGCGTTGTATGAGACCCGTTTACACAAAAAAAAACATAGACAAATTAGAAATTTTTCAGAGAAGAGCACTTAGGTTTGTGTTCAACAAATTTGGACCTAACCATTCCCCTTCAAAGCTAATGCGTCAAACTAATTTAATACACTTGCAAACTAGAAGAAAAATAGCTAGTCTTAAAACCCTCTTCCAAATCATCAATCACTCCATTAAAATTTCACAGGACAAATACGTAACTTTCGCGACTAGAACAAATACCGGATTTACAAACTCGAAAACGATTATTAAACACCGGTCCCGAATTGATTCCTTTAAACACTCTTTTTTCCCACGCAAAACATCGGAGTGGAACAAGCTACCAGGCGTGTCATTGACTGTGATGATGTTTCTTCGTTTTTAGGCCAACTCGCACCTTATGTATAAATAGGTTGTTTTGTAGCGGGAACAGCACTTTAACTATAACCACTTCATCAAGATTGACCTTTTGTTTTTATTGGTGCTGCGAGACCTTGAATTTGTGTTTGTGCATGTATTGTTATACAGTTTTCTTTTTTTCAACGTGCTTCGACCCTTGCCTTGTCTGATGTCGATTCTAATCTGTATTTGTTTTCGTAGCGTTGTATTGGAACGTGACCGCGTTGTCTTCTCATTGTTCATTCTGTGTTGATTTCTGCCACTCCTATACTTTGTCTCACCCTAGCATGGACTAACTGCGAAGGCTGTGCAAGCGCGAGCGGCCAGCCTTGACTGCCTTGACTGGAGCACTCGCTGCACGAGCGCCCGTGCAGCCGCCGAGGCTTCATCCGAAGCAGCTATAGCTCGGGCTTTTAGCATGCGCGGCTAACAATAGTCCATGCTAAGGTGAGACGAAGTATAGGGTGCCTCAATGTCCTTCTGTTTAGGGTGATGCCATCGTTTGTAGTACCCGATGCCGACAGCACGTGCTCACAGGGAAAATACAAAGAAATCGCAGGAAACAAAATGTCGCCGTAGCACAGTCAGCGTCACGAGCGCGTGCAAGGACACGCCGTTTCACGCGCTTCAGAACAAAAAATAAAAATAACCGTTCGAACCAAAATGGCCAGATGTCATCACCCCAAGCAAAGCGCACATGAAGGCACCCTAGCCACTCCTAGGGTACCTTCATGTGCGCTTTGCTTGGGGTGATGACATCTGGCCATTTTGTTTCGAACGCTTATATTTATTTTTTGTTCTGAAGCGCGTGAAAGGGCGTGTCCCTGCACGCGCTCGTGGCGCTGACTGTGCTACGGCGACATTTTGTTTCCTGCGATTTCTTTGTATTTTTCCTGTGAGCGCGTGCTGTCGGCATCGGGTACTACAAACGATGGCATCACCCTAAACAGAAGGGCATTGAGGCACCCTAGCCACTCCTATTGTATTCCTTCCAAGGAATGATAGCATTGATAAATACAATAAAAATAAATAAATAAATAAATAAATGGCGACATCGGAAACGTCGGTTTCGGGCGCGAGCTCGCTGCTCTTTGAAAGGGCCGACATCGTCACGAGGCAGCTAAGGTACCTCTGTTACTTCGCGCGAGGCGAGATGCTGATAGACTTCCTACCTCGTGTTGCCTAAGGTTATGGCAGGATCATGTGTGACATTGGTAGGAGGAGGCAATTGCTGCTTACCTGATTTACCACCGACTGGTCACAACGACCAGACTCGGTGAGGGCGCCAGCTTAGCGGATAAATAAATATCGCTTGGAAGGCGCCATACCAGTTGGCATCCTTCATTTCTTAAAGCGAGCAGGGAAGCAGGCCGAATCCGGTGAAGCAGCACGGCGGGCATTGATAGTGGTGTGACTGCAGCATTGTCATGCCACCGCGAAGAAACGCGTGCACCACGACGATTTTGCGCGACATTCATTGTCACAAGGGCAACCAATGAAGCATCAGCGTAGAGGAAGCTTGAGCTGGTCTCGACTAAAGTCTTAAGTCTCAACGGGACGCGATTTTCCAAGCGAAGGCACAGAGCACAGAGAACACGACTGTACAATTCTCACATCGTCACACAAAAGGGTCCATATCCCATGAACGAATGATGTTTTAGGGAACAGCGGTCATTTGAGCGTAACGACGTTTTAGAAAATACCTAGGGCGCATGTTACACCCCCCCCCCCCCCCGCCCTTTTATGCCCGCGTTCACGCTGCTTCGCGGCGAAAGTCTGCGACGGGTCATTACAAAAATGTTAACCCGCCTGACCCACCCGTAAACGTTGCTTCGCGGCGGCCGAGCATTCGCAAAAACGCTGAAGTGTCTTTCGATCAAAAGTCGGCGTTCGCTAAAACGTCGTGCGACCACCTGAGTGCCACCCGTGCCACTTAGCACGTCGACGGTAACAAAGTTTGACGGAGAGACGATCGTTGAATTCTCACATCGTCGCAGAGAAACTACCGCTCACAAAAGCGGATACCGGCACAGCTCTGCGACGTAAACCCGGGTCCTTTTGAGAGGTCGGCGTCCCTCGGCGAGAACGACGTTGAAAGCCGCGTGCGCCATGTTGAAAAAGATGATTCATCAGCCCCTGACGTCAAAGAATGAGAAGAAGCGATTGGCTGGCGGAGTGAATCCAAGGTTTCCAACTGTGATTTGGTTTTCTTCACCAAACCTTAGGTGTTACGCTCTGGCCTAGGTAATCTGTATACTAGCGAGCGTACTTCCCATATAGTGGAAATGCAGTCGGAGGCCGATGCCGTCATGACATTCCTATGAAGCTTCATAACCAACGACCAGGTGGTTTTTTTTATATCGTTTAATTCAGTTTAAAATACGTTGTTCTATTTTCATTTTCCAACGAATTAGTGATGTTTCTGAGGTTCTACTGATCCCTACGTCATGCTGAAGCCAATGAAATGAGCTCCAGAATTTCGTTTCCGTACCCCTTTAAAGAGAAACGGAACCTCGCCCATTTCGTTGACCGCCAGCCCCATTCTCGGTGGTGCTAGGGAGAATCTACACTTCGGTGTAAGGTATACACTCTTCAGGTGAGGACAGGACACTCGCAAGGAACACCGAGACTCCATCAAGTAGATAAAGTCCTCTCACGAGCTCATGCGCGCATACAACAGCCCGCGGTGAACTAGCGCCACTCGCTGGCGAAACGACGCAGCTGTGAAAAAGCGTAAATACAATTCGTTGCCATGGCATCCCTCGTGCAGCCGTCGCACAACCTTGAGCAAGGAGCTCGTGCTCGTCTGATTCCATGGCAACGAGATATCTTATTTACGCTTTTTGTTTCCTTGTTGCGTCGCTTTGCCAGCGAGCGACGTATTAGCGGCGAGATGTTTTGGTGGCGCCCTCCCATGGCTCCCTCTCGTGACGTCATTACCTTGCGAACAACAACTTCTATGGTGTTTGCAATTAGCATGGTGGAAGCTTGAAATCATCACCCTCTCAAAGCGACACTGCCAACACCGTCAAAATTCAAGCTCTTACATTCCTCTTATTTTCGTCGGTGAGAAACCCTTTCCTGACGTCATAACCAGCATTCGGCCAATCATGGCCGGCCGACCACAGCGACGCTTTCGATCACGCACGATGCCAATAGTTCGCCGCGGGCTGTCGGGCGCGCGTGTGCGCTCGGTAGAGTGTATCTTACACCGTGGTCTACACTACTCCGGCGTAGAAGCTATAATGTACACATCACGGGAAAAAGTCGGATTCGGGTTAAAGTCGTTAGAGAGTTTTAGTAATTTTTTTTGTCGATACCTCCGATAACGATACCCGTGATACTAGAGAGTTTTAGTAGATCGTTCCGATACCTCCGATACCTCCGATAACGATACTATATCTGTAAGCGCAAAGGCGGAAGCAGAGTATCGGGTATCGTTATCGGAGTCATCGGAACGATCTACTAAAACTCTCTACTATCCGATGCATGCGCAAAGTCGTCAGCGGTGTATCGGGTATTGTTATCGGAGCCATCAGAACGACCTACTGAAACTCCCTATTTTCACCACCTCGTAATCAAATGGGATCCGCACTATAGTGGCACTGCTAAAGCGCCATACTCATAGTACAACAAGGGTTGAAAGAGTCGAAAGAAAGAGTATAGGGCTATGGCGTGAGATTTTCTTTGTGATCATATGATCACAAAGAAAATCTCACTCCATAGCTCTTTTCTCTTCTAAAATCTTCTAAAATCTCTTTTTTTTTTTTTTTATTTCGCCGAACTACTACTTGGGATGAACTCTTCGCGCTTATAACGATTGAAACTGATACTAGGTCTCGTCTACACGCACCATCGCGGATGCTCACATGTTTACGTTTCTTCTTGGCCTTGCCTTTGTGCTCTCCTCTCAACTGACAGTCACGTACGAAGAAAAAATTGTGAATTTATACTCTGACTGCATTTTCGTTACTTTGGTCCGAATAGTAGAATATATTCTCGTTGAAATGTGCCGGATAGTTTGTTCTTATACAAATTCCAATAGAGGTAGCATACCCAGACTCAGAAGGGCATACTCATAGGCAGGGTGAAAACCCCAAAAGCAAATAAAGACAAAACTAAACGATGAGACAATCTTGTGACTATGATCATTTGTGGGAAAAAATGACTCGGCTGCACCGTCTCCTTTTAATTCGAGCGCGCGTATAAAGTCAAGTAGTCCCCAACATCATCCCCCCTCGCATATCACGACAGAGTCCGAAATTCCGCCAGATCAAAGAAGAATTTTCCCCATCGCCAGTGACATCTTCAGAAACGCAGGGCGTGGCGAGCCCCAAGCATCTCATTATGACTCCGCAGCCAATCAGATTGAGCTAGTAGTCGATAAGAAACACCGAAGAACCAACCAGGAAGAAGAAAGCGTGATATCAGTAAAGGTCACACCCTGCGTTTCTTAACCTCTCAGACACTATAAGAAGTACTTTTTTTTAATAATAGTAAGCGTTTTTGGTTGCTTCGTTTGTTTTTGTTTGTTTGTTTGTTGCTGTTGCTTTTGGAACCGCGCTCTAACTTCCGCAACGCTCATCAAGTCCGATCAACTGAGCATTGACCGCTCTGATCGGGAACGAGAAGACAAAAGGAAATGGCAGGGATAATACTAATAATGAAGTTGGGCAACGCCGCGGGAGAGATGGAAAAGTTGATAGGAAGAAGGAAGAAGGGGGCAATAACGCAGTCAATGTCCTCTTTCAGGAAGTGTCAATCGCCGAGGAAGCCCGGCCGGCTCTGCTGTGCTGGGTGCTTCGGCGGATGACACCGGGCGCCTTGTGGTGCCACGAGGAAGTGGTCTCAAATGGCAGACCATAAACAGACGCGTCTCTTTGTGCGTGTTGTTTTTTCTTGTTGTATTTTGGTGACTGGATTTTATGCAATTACGTCTTAGTCCTGGGGAGGGAATAGGATGTACGTACGCGGGGTTTTAGAAACGTGCCTCGGCTGAACGAATACTCGGCAGCCAGGAGTATTCTTCCAGCACGGGGCACGCTTTAAAGCTAGTGGGTAGAGGTAAAGCTACAGCAGCGTTTGTCTCCTTGCACTCGTCGAACGCGCTAGAACGCGGAATGCCGGCGTTCAGCGTTTGACTTTCGCATTCGAACGCGTTCGATGAGGGCAGTGGGGACGAAGGCAGCTAGCCTTAGCTCTACCCACTAATCGTTTGAATCAGAACTCGGCGTTCTGACGTCCCCGCGCTCTCTCGTCTCCTTCTCTCCTTCACTTTCTCGCCGCACAGGGTGCTTTAAAGGGGCCATGCAACGATATTGGGTAGGAATGTTTCTCATTTTACACAAGCTTACTGGCACTATATATACCTTTCCAATGTTTACAAAATCACAGTCCAGCGTGCGATCTTCACAGCCCAGCACGTGCGTGTTCGTCGCTTCGGAAAGCGAGCAAAGCACGCGCCATACGCACGAACGCTCAAAATGGCACCGGCCACAAGCTCGTTTTTGGAAAGGTCTATACTCCGTTCACCCGACTGCAACCACAGCTACAAGTTCGAGCTATCCCACGTGCATTGAGACGTGCATTTCTAGCGCGAGTGCTCGTTCTGTGGCAGAACGCTTCGAAGCAGCGACCTCGAGCTCTCGTGCTTGTGGCATTAACTGGTCTCCTCGCACGCGACACCACTGACAAAGAAGCTTCTTGATCGCCGCGTCATTTCAATAAGGATTAAAGTGAACGTGTAGATGACGAAGTTGTGGGGATCGCGGCGTTGTCAACGATGCGATCCCCGGGATTACGACAGAACCCAGGGTTCCTGGGTTCAATGAACACCACCTAGAATAATAAAAGCCACCGCATCTCCTCCTCTCCCTTCATAAAATTTCTTCACAGTCGGATCGCGGTAACTCGGCTATTGGGCCCAAGTTCGACCTTCGACGCACTGAGATCGCGGAAACCCGGCCGAACACTGACGCAGCACTCGTGCCCAGTCTCAGGCCTCGGTCGATCTGACTGGATGACAGTGCGGAGGCCTTCTGCTTATCTAGGTGGTGTTGGTTCAATCCCCATCCCTCCCTGTTTCGATCTGGATGAGCATCGTGCCGGCGTGCGGTCGTGTATCACTATACTGCGTGGTGCACGTTAAAGACCCCAGGCTAGCGGTTGCATTGCATTGACTAAATTGATCTACCCGACACCAGATGTTCACTATACTTCGTCTCACCTAGTGCCACTAAATAAGCTACGCTTCAGAGTAACGACACTTGGCCATATTGTGGCTTAAAATCATGGTTGCCAGTTATCTGAAGCTTTATCTGAAATCACAGGAAACGCTTTTCTGTCCTCCACAAATGTTTAAACAGTCCGCGACAGAGCGAAGCAATTTTGCATGAGCTTCCTAACACCCAATCGAATGCTGAGGAAGTCGCCCTTTTGAATCATGACGGTCTGCAGTCGCGTCTGCTCTGCACAAGCCCCAATATGGCGGCGCCCGCAACAATGTCGGGGAACGGAGTGCCGATACTCTAAGCGCAGCTCATTTAGTGGCTCTAGTCTCACCTTAGCATGGGCTAACTGCGAAGGCTGTGCAAGCGCGAGTGGCTAGCCTTGACTGCCTTGACTGGAGCACTCGCTGCACGAGCGCTTTCAGAGACGCCGAGGCTTCATCCAAAACAAAGTTCTAGCTCGCGCCTTTTGCATGCACGGCTAACTATAGTCCATACTATACTCCGTTTCATACTTAGCGTGCAACGCCGTCAAAGCTACTGGCGCGAGCATGGGGCTTGATCTCGTTGATCATTTGCACGCGTTCTCGCGCAAACAAAACCGTAGATGAAGCCACGCGCTCGCGCCAGTAGCTTTGACAGCGTTGCACGCTAAGTATGAAACAGAGTATAAGGTGAGACGAAGTATAAACCAGACGAACTTCTGGCTGTATAAACATACACACACCAATTGTTTTACGTGATCAAGCTTTGCGATTTTTGTGGTGACGATATTTAAAAGTGGCTTTACAGTGAACACGAGCACTGTATGAGCATTTGATTTGCGCTCGTGGCAATTAATGCTTCGACATGCATTCTGGTATTGGCTCGTGCCCATCGCTGCGATGCCCTGGATAGCCGGACCCACTGATCTCAATGACAATTGCTGGATCGCGCTTCCCGCTCCCGCAAGTGAAGCCACCGGACGCAACCTCGCTGGGATACGATTTGCGGTTTTGCCAGCGTTTTGCTGCGGTTCTCCGGCGTGCAGTAAACACGTTTTCTACTCGTTCGTCGTCATTCGCCGAAGAAGTTTTTAAGACTCGGTGTATTGTTGAGACTTGCCGTTGTGAACACGTGGAAAATTTTACGAAAGCGCAGTGTCGCAGGAAAAAGGCACAACTCGTCGAAAGCAAGGGTCTGGCGGCGTGTTCAGACTTCTGAGCTTCCTTGGCACGCCTAAGTGCTGTGTCTCTGTGCCTTCGCGCGCTTGGATACCGACCAAGAATCGACGCCGTGTGGATGTGTTTTGCGAGTGCAATGTGCGTGAAGCCGTATCAAAAGGTACAACCCGTCGAAAACAAGTGTCGCCGGTCTCGCGGCGTGATCAAAGCTTCCTTGGCACGCCGAGTGATGCATCTTTGTGCCTTCGCACGCTTGGATACCGGTCAAGAATTGACGCCGCACCAAAGTTCTGAACGTGTGCCGCGCATAGATGCCTTTAGATCATTTATTTATATATACTTATATCGGCCACGGAGTTCTGGATCGTCCAGCTGTTCCGGTGAGTTGCTATCAATAAAAGGGGGGAGATTGTACGTGTTCTTATGTACTATTAACCATGGCTATGTTCCAAATCTACTCTAATGGATTACGTGGGAGCACGAATAGGGCAACGCTGTGGAGCAAGGAGGGTTTTCGAAAGCAAAAGTACAAGACGGCGAGAATGAAAATCTTTGAAGCGCGGCCGATATGGTCGTGTGCAATCTGTTGACCAATTACAATTAGGCGAGCCACGCTCAAACGTCAAGTGCAATTAAGTAGGTTGATAATGCCAGCACTGATCAGTGATGAGGAGCTGTTGTGCACGGTATTGTGTAAATCGTCTAATGACGAAAAAAAAGACGTACTTTCCCCCCATCTTCCGGCGCTAGTGGACGCTCGATTAAGCTCGTTCCTAAACCGCGAGGGCCGCAAGTATACAGACGTCAGAGTAAAGTAAGACGCTGATCCAGAGGCACATACGGCTTCGCGCACATAACACTCGCTAAATACATTCACACGGCGTCGATTCTTGGTCGGTATCCAAGCGTGCGAAGGCCCAGAGACACGGCACTTCGGCGTGCCAAGGAAGCTTTGAACACACCGCCAGACCCTTGCTTTCGACAAGTTGTGCCTTTTTCCTGCGACACTGCGCTTTCGTAAAATTTTCCACGTGTTCACAACGGCAAGTCTCAACAATACACGGAGTCTTAAAAAAACTTCTTCGGCGAATGACGACGACGAACGAGTAGAAAACGTGTCTACAGCACGCTGGAAAACCGCAGCGAAAGGCTAGCAAAACCGCAAATCATATCCCAAGCGAGCGAAGTCCGGTGGCTTCACTCGCGCTGCAGCGAACAAGCGGGGAAGCGCGATCCAGCAATTGTCATTGAGATCAGTGGCCGGACCTTAACAATGTGTGGAACCATAGCCTCCTCTATACTCACAAAGCCTGGCAGTTCGACGACGGAGCCATATAGTGCCCGGTCGCAGATTTGAAGCGCGAGGATCTGGTAGCACAGAGCATCAAAGCGCTATTTCTCGGGGAACCTGGACGTCAGCGCACAGCTTTTGCATCGGCGAGGACCCGAAACACACTTCTTCGCTCGGGAGAAGTGTGTTTCGGCGTCTCGCCGCAGCGGGGCGCCAGTCACGTGGCTCTCCTCTCGTCCGTAAAGCCCCTCTATCCTGGGAAAAGTAGCGCCATTCATTGTTGTAGAAATGCTCGAGACACGTGCCGCGCGCCACTTCTGGAAAATTCACGGCGTCTGAAATCTAGCTGAGTGCTGTGCTGTGCCGCCATGATCTTCCCAAGGGCTGCACGTTGCACGTGCCTCGTGCATCGACGAACCTTGCGCTACTTTTGAAACATGAGCGTTTGAGTACGTTTGACTGCGTTGCGTCGAAAACCGAAAGCGAGTCACCGGCACATTTGTGCTTCGTATGAAGCGTGGAATCCAATTCAAAGAATCATCTCGGCACGCGATATAAGCAGCAGGGATGTCCAGGTTTCTGGCAGCCGCAACGCAGTCAAACGCAGTCAAACGCAACTGTCTGAACCAGGCTTAACTCATCCGTTGTCTGCCGCTCCACCTCTTCGATTTCGGCGGCCGCAGCTCGCTGTGCATGGGCGCCGCCATAACTGACCTTCAGTTTTTGTTCCTTCTTATTTCGTTCGCTTGACTTCATCATTTCCACAGCAGGACAGGTTATTGCCATTTTAAGTGTTAATGTGTCCTTCCCCCCAGCATAGGCCGTTGTGGAGACTCGTCAACGCCCGCTTCAGTGGCTCGGCATCTCGGTAAGACAAGAGAAGGGCGGCTATGGCGGCTCAATCTGGCGCGTGTGTAAAGCGTCTATAGATGAACTCATCTCACTGACGTCACGCCACTGCGGTGGCGCTGCTGTCGGTATTGCGCATGCGCAAACGCTTCACTCCTCCCGAAATCGGTTTCTGCGCACGTGCAGTGCCCACACCTGGTCTGGGCAATGCACGCTTGTTTGTAAACACTGGGTTGGTGTATAGAGGAGGCTATGGTGGAACTCAGCGCGTGCCTTTTGCATTGTCAACCCAAAAGCACGTGGCAATCATATACGTTGGCAGCATATAATCGGCTCCAGATCCCACTTGTTCTGGCTGCGAATTGAGCGCGTGATCGAGGCTCGTTTTTCTTGAACCCTTTTTATTTATTTTTTTTTGTGACCGTGGAGGCAGAATTATTACGTGCTTTATAGATTATGAATGTCAAGAAATAATTATGAGCTATTTGCTGAAAGGACCAAAAACGTTGCATCGTCCCTTTAACCATCAACTATTTTGTTTTTACTTTACTTTTTTTCAGGACCAATATTTGGCGTTTATAACCTGCAAGAAAGCGTATTAGCTATTCTATTCTTAGTCGCATAAAATAAAATTAAGAAAAACGAGCATGCGTTCACCGTCTGAACTCGCAGCGAGAACTAAAGAGGCCACGTTATCTGATGTTCATCTCATGGTGCCAAGGCAGTCGCGTTGTCAGAGCAGAGGTCACGTACTATGTTCCGGCCATTATTAGTGTTTCGTCATTCCTGTGACCCTAGTCGTCAATGTTTCCAATCAATCAATCAATCAATCAATCAATCAAATCAAGTTTATTTTTCAGAAACTCGGGCGGGAAAGCCCATACAAAAAGCTGTTAAAACAGCTTGACTAGGTATTGGGGTCCCTTTGCATTGGCAGCAGCAACAAATCAAGAACACATTAAATAAAGTTATACAATGCTAAAAAAAGTACAAATGAAGGGCTCCCTTACGTATTGTGTTTATATTTATGTTGTTTGTGATACACTTGTTTAACAGAAGCGGTATCTTTTAATGTAAGGACTGGAAATTATAATTTGTACGAGATCGAAGGAGCACCCATAAATCTGTGTGCCGTGTGCTAACAACACATTCATGCCTTCTAAGATCTGAAATTGCATACAAAAATTGTACAAGAACTGGAGAGTAAAAGCGAACTGTATAAAGCAAACGGTACTCGTACATGGATCCTATAGGAAGTATTTGAAATCTGAAAAATAATGGTTCTGTGTGGTCATAATAAGAAACATCTTCAATATAACATAAAATTCTCTTTTGGAGTAATAATAGGTATTAAGGTTTGTTTTGGTCGTAGTGGCCAAGGCATTGATTGCCGCCAGGCCGAAATCCAGTGCTCCTAGATCACTCTCTTGTCTTACTATTGTTAAAGACTTCAAAGTAATTTGATCGAACGTTCATAAACAAACTGATTTATTTAAAGACGACAAAACATCTGGTCGATCAAGCCGGCGCCATCTTACGTCTCTCTTCTTCCGTGGTTGCCAACCGAGGATTAGTTCTCCACCGCACCAGGCGGTCTACTCGACGGATCACCAACACTCGGCCATACTGATTAGGGAAACGTCCTCGTTTCCCGTATCGTCGTCATTTTTCTTCTGCTTATATCCTGGTGGACCAAGTCTTCAGGGAGCTTATGTGGGCCGTTGTGACGTAACGTCTGCTCCTTGCCCCTTTTAGGGCATAAACTTGGTACGTGTCTCTTGGTGGTACCTTCGTAACGGCGAGGGGTCCTCGGTAGCGCGGCTGTGTCTTCGTCAGCTGGCCGGTGTGCTCAAGCACAAATCTCATGACGACGATATCCCCGATTCTGAAAATGTCAGATACGCAGTGACGGAGATCAAATCTTGCTTTGTACTTTTCATGTTAGCCGATGATTTTTTTCTCTCACTGCCACTTGGAGCTGCTGAGGGTCCGTATAGAGGATGTTTTCCTCGGTTTCAACGAGCGCACGTAGGGCTCCGTCATGGAACTTTGGGTTGCTCCCATGAAGAAGCTCGAATGGAGTTGTTCCGATGCTCAATTGTTATAAGATGTGTTGAAGTAGGCTTCAACGTTTTTCAGCTTCACATGCCATGCGCGCTGGTCGGTCCCATCCATCGAGGTCATGATTTTCGGGATGAGGGTTCGACTGAGTCATTCCACCTGGCCATATGCACGCGGGTGTCTCGTCGAGTTGAGAACATGTTCGATCCCTCTGGAAGCGCAGAAGTCCTCAAAAGCCTTGAACGTAAAACACGCTCCTTGATCTGTCACGATCCCTGTCGTTAGTCCAAAGCTGAGAATGAAGCCCTTCATTGACTTGATCGCATCCTTTGTGGTCGTGTTACGTGATGGATGAAGCTCTATATATTTGGTGAAATTGTCGACAATAATTAGAAACCCCTCGTTCCCCTTCGCACGAATGGTCCAAGGTGGTATGCGTGGACTGTCTTAAACGGGTGGTTGCCCAGATAGGATGCAGAAGTCTTTGTCCCTTTCCAGTTGAAACCTTGCAGATCAGGCATTCGAAGCCGAGTCTGATGTGCTCCCGAACATACACTCCAGGAAACCAGTAAGTTTCGCTAATTTTGGCGACAGTGCGGTTCAAGCCAAATTGGCCCTCCCATGCAACCTGACGCACTGGATTTTCCTCATGTACATGGTCATGACATACATTGTTCTCGACTTTCCGTTGACTTCCACTGCGCGGAACAGTCTTCCTTCCTTCAGCACAAAGCCTTTCACCAGAGCGTGTTCATCTCCTGTGTGTTCATCTCCTGTGTGTTCATCTTCTGTGTATTCATCTTGCGTTTTAAGGATAGCTGCGATTCGTCGAAGGTTTTCGTCTGACCGTTGAATGACTAATGCTTGGTCTTCCAGGCTCATCGTCAGACATACATCAAGCTCGTCGCTGGTTACCTTCTCCCAGGGGTCGCTCGGGTCTTCAATCGCCGCACGGCTCATCGCATCGACGTGTTCCATTTTTGACCCTGGCCTGTGACGTATCTCGAGCGTGTACTCCTGCAGCATGTCAAACCATCTCGCGATCTGGGCCTTAAGCCTCTTATCTGCGTTCAGGTATACAGGCACTTTGCAGTCAGTCCCGAGGGTAAACTCGATGCCGATCAGAAGGGGTCTTAACCTTTCGATGGTCCACACGATGGCTAGAAGTTCCAACCTGCTAGAGTGGTAGAACCTTTCCGCTGGACCCGTATTTTTACTGACGCGGTAGACAGGATGCAAGACATCGTTTTCGTCTGCTTGGAGGAGGATGCCTGCCAATCTGTTGGCATATATGCGTCGGTGTGAGCATCAATTCTCGTTTTTGGGTTGTACAGCTGAAGTACAGGGTTTGACGTAAGGGCACATTTCAGGTCTTGGAAGGCTTGCTCCTTGTCGTCGTCCCACTTGAAGGGTTCACCCTTTCGAGTTAACCGGCATAGGGGCCCACTCATCGCTGCATAGCACGGGACGAATCGCCGAAAGAAGCTCGTCAGTTCAAGAACCTTTTCACATCATGAAAGTATTTCGGCGCTGGAAACTGGTTGATCGCCTTGACCTTGGCAGTTTTTGGCCGAACTCCTCCCTCGGAAACGACTAAGCCTAGGTTCTCGACTTCATAACAGGCGAAGCTGCACTTGGAGAGTCGGAGCGTCAGTCCTGCCTTGCGGAGTGCTTCAAACGCATTTGTCAACCTCTCCAGCATCTCTTGGAAATTCCTGGCTGGCACTAGGGTATCATCCAGATAGCATACCGCAATGGTAATTCGCAATGGTCCAAGAGATGTGTTTACGAGGCGCTGGTAATCTGTCGGTCCGTTAGCCAGATCAAAAATGAGTCTCTCGAACTTCCAAGTGCCATCTGGCGTGACAAATGCAGTATTTTCCTTTGCTGACTCCTTCAAAGGAATCTGAAGAAATCCGTGTGCCAGATCCAACGTTGTGAACAGCAGTCCGGCTCTACGCTTTCTTCGACAGGCTCTGGTCATCGGCTTTGAAGTGCACAGAGTCACAGAGTCCGCACTTTCGGAACTTCTTCGATGGAATTGTAATTGCCGCGATGGTGACCGAGGAACGAAACTCATCGCTTTCTCAGTTCGGTGAGCGTCGGAGAATCACTAATTATTTCACGTTACTGCAACATTTGGAATGTAATGCAAGCGGGACATACTGGTGAAACGAAATTGTCGCGAAAGAACAACCGGTGCGATTTTTGCAGCCGCTCACACAGCAAAGCCTCTCCATAACGACAACATGCGACGCCATACTTTCGTCTCACGCCGCCCAGCCACCCTGAATGCCCCGTGCGTCTGCCCGTCTCCCCGTAAACGCAACTCCACGCAAAAAAAAAAAAAAAAAAAAATACACGCTATTTGCGGCAGGTTTTTTCTTATTTACCAAATCTTGTTGACGTTTACATTCTCCTTGTTTACGTTTCGTTTGACTAGGCTTCAAACATATGGCGTCATGTCCTCAGTACGTCTTCTAACCTCCTTGTTATGGTGTACTATCCTTGTGGCCGATCAAGCCGGCGCAATCTTGAGTCTCTTTTTCTCCGTAGTTGCCAACCGAAGATTAGTTCTCCGCCGCACCTGGCGGTCTACTCGACGGATCGCTGAAACTATGGTGACTGGAGCCAGGAGCAGATTTAACTCCTTAAAGGGACACTGACACCCCCCAAAATTTTTTTTTTCCTTTTTTGTCAGGCGATACATTATGGTGTCGGAATGCTACCCAATTAATATTTTGCTACAGAGTCACGTATTTTTTTCAATAAAGCCAAAAAACGCAACTGCGCGAACCCGAAACCGAAACGGAGAAGTGGAGAGGATAGCGTGAGTGGCGGAAGTCACGTGGCTACACCCGACCGTGCGTTTTTTTTTTTGTTGTTTTTTTTCTCCTCCTCTTTCCGCACGTAGCACAGTAGCAGACGAAATGCGTTCGCTCGCCGTGGTATTCCTTTGCAGTTATGTTTGTTCCGCTCGCTGTTCTGTATTTCAAGATGAGTTGTTTTGTACATTTAATTGGCAATTACTAGTGAGTGCCCGAGTGCCGTGGTGAATTCCCGTGATCAGCTCCGAAAAGAATACTCCCAAGATGTTGCGTGAAGAGTTGCCTCACATGTCCTGCATCTGAAAGTGGCCAGAGTTATGCCAGAGTGCACAAGTTTCCGAAAGATCAACGGGTCGGAATCAATGGCTGGCTGCAATTCCTGTAGAACCATTACGCGAAGCTTGGAAAGCGGACGCTACCCGATTCATATGCTCCTTGCATTTTGTGGAAAGTGATATACCGGGTGAAACAAGGAGACGGCAGGCTCTTTAAATCGACCGGAAAATTCGGTTTCTTAACCTATCGCGCTACGACTTTGTGCAGCGTTGCCCACAGATGGTGCATTTTTTTTTGTAAAATTTGCAAAGAACGAACTTACCTGAGGAAAAAGTAAAGAAAGAAAAAGGCTTAGCTCCTATGGAAACGCAGCGACGCCACCGGTCTTCAAACAACACGGCGCCGTTTCGCATGGAAGACAAGAGATGGCGCAAGCGGTCGCGACGCCAACTGCCGCCAAGGAACGAGCAGACGCCGAGAGCCGGCGTATTTAGCAGACAAGGAACTGCAGCTGCTTGTTGTTACCGCGCCTGTTTTTGTTTCTGCGACTGTCGCCGCCTGCGGAACGCGCGCCGCTTTTGAGTCGAAAAGATTGTCTGCTAAAGACGCTGGCTCTCGGCGCCGAATACTCGTTCGTTGGCGGCGTTCGTTGCGCCATCTCTTGTGTCCCGTGCGAAATGGCGCCGTGCTCTTTGAAGACCGGTGGCGTCGCTGCGTTTCCATAGGAGCTAAGCCTTTTTCTTTCTTTACTTTTTTCTCAGGTAAGCACAAAGTCGTAGCGCGATAGGTTAAGAAACCGAATTTTCCGGTCGATTTAAAGAGCCTGCCGTCTCCTTGTTTCACCCGGTACATTGAGTTCGCAGGTGTCAAAAATGGAACCCATACCATTTAGTGCAGCGAGGTATCGTCCACAAAATTTTTTTTTTCTGTGACAATTGTAAAAAAAAGAAATGTAAACAGCGCAAAATGCTTGACAAAAAAAATAAAAAAATAAAAGAAACACCAACACCAGGTATCGAACCCGTACCCTCTGCGTGTGAAGCGGATGTCTTTCCACTGAGCTACTGAAGGAACTCTATCAAGCGTAGTTATGCAGCGGGTAGACTGTATGTCGGAAGTTTGCTGCCGATTTCCTGATTTCCCTTCAATACATGCACTCCCGGCTTGAAGTCGAGCAGCACCAAGCATAGGGCACATTCGCACCTCGTAAAGTAACCGTACGCGTGCGTATTCAACTCGAAGTACGCACTTCGTGCTTGACGTTTGAGCGAGCGATGTCTTCAGCCACGAGAAGGGACGACGGCTCGGCGACGTCTTCGTGCAATCGGCTTGCTGGTCGGGCGTGTCGTACGGGATGACTATCAGTTCTTTTGATCGGTCAAAAATTTCTCTTTCGAAGAAAGACAGAATTCGCCAGTACCGTGAACGACAGTTCTGAAGTAGAGGTCCAACGCCCGTCGTCGGCTGCCATCCGCTAGTGCTAGTCCCACGATACGCGAAACGACGCCATCTCGAGAATTATGCAGTGAACGCACAGAAAGCTTCCGGTTGTCTGTGCTACCTTTTTTTTTCAATCAACGTATTTGCAGCTTTTTTGAAGCCACAAAAAAAGGGGTTTCCTATTTTTTTCTATTTTTAATATTGACTGTGTGCCTTTAATGACCCACGACTTTGATTAAATTTGGTGGTCGCATCGATACCTTACAAAAACGGCCCGTGACCACGGAAAAGAGAGTGAGCGAGACTCGAACCGGCCAGTTCTTGATCGGCGGTTTTCGGGCGGAAAGAAACCGAATTTCGAGCCGCAAATTGTGTTCTGGGTAGTTGGGCTCTCATATGTCACGTACAACTAAAAACCTCGGCGAGCATAAATACCCTGTCAGTGTCCCTTTAACCGTTTTAAGTTTTGAGAAAATTTCTGATCCTCAACTGCTTAATGGTTCTCTTCAAAATTATATTTGTTGCCTTCAAAATCATGTTTCTAGCCACAAACAAAATGGGAGAAAAATTGTAAAAAAAATTATGTGCTGCAGCCGGCCATCTGTTGTCAGAGCTTCAAGCTAAGCCAAGAGCGAACCTGGTTCGTATGCGGAGAGCAAGTCGTCTGCTTCTTGCGCAGTAGTTGCGGTGACGTCAGAACCACGCCGAGCGCCTATTGGCTTTGATTGAAAGGATAGTGGATAGACCTCAATGCTAAATGCCTTAATGTCTACCCACGATTTTTTTTTTCAATCAGCCAATAAGAGTTCGGCGTTCTGATATTATCGCAACCCCTGTGTAGACGAACATGCAATCCGCATAAAACGGTAGAGTGCGTGAACCGGGGAAAGCGGACGAGATGTAGTCGTCCAAGGAATTATCCTCGGACGAGAAATAATCTCCATAAGAAGTGTTTCGTTTTTGGTAAAATGCGTTTTACAAGAAAACTGAACATTTATTTCTGAAGACATCTGGTGTATGTCAAATATTCGGTCAACAAAATGTATCTAGGCA
The DNA here is from genome assembly GCA_013358835.2 of Ixodes persulcatus. Taxonomy (NCBI): domain Eukaryota; kingdom Metazoa; phylum Arthropoda; class Arachnida; order Ixodida; family Ixodidae; genus Ixodes; species Ixodes persulcatus. The sequence continues at coordinate 326,474 of JABSTQ010011379.1, forward strand.
ACGCTTCGCGCGTGACATCACATGCGTCCATAACCCCACCTTCCCCCCCAGCCTGAAGTTCTACGACCAGCCACCTGTATGTCGACATCCGACAGCATGACACGCCGGGTCCTGTGACGTCAGTTGTTAGCACTTCAGGACCACTTTTATTACGTGGGTTGTTTAGGACGCTAAGCACACCGGTCGCAGACGGGTTCTAGGCACACATGTACAAGCTACTCAAAAAGAGTAATTAAGTTAAGTTACGGAGCATTGGCCTCAAAAGTAATTTGAGTAGAGTAGAAGTTACTCAAATGGAAATTAATCTAGTAAATTACTAACTACCGTAAAAAAGTAGCGAATTACTTTTTAAGTCACTTTTATATTTTTATGGTAAGTAATAAAGTATGTAGGTTTGGTTCTGTTAGCGAAATTCTGCTAACCAAATATAAAGCAGCTTGTGTTTTTACAGATATGCTTTAATAGCTGGTTCTTCTAAGTGCCTAATTGTTTTGAACTTTTTTTTTTTTTTTTTTGTTCAACGTGGATGTGGATGTATCAATTCTACTTTGAGGTTTAGCACTGCCTGAGCCTGAATTTGCAGATAGTGTTTGCTTGTTTACAGGGTTGCGTAAAGTACATATAACAGGTACTTGAAGAAAAGGACAAAGTAAATTTGTGGTTATGTCAAGTACATTGCGCCTTGTGCAATGTGTTTGAAGTAAAGTTCTATAAATAAAACGTACTTTCAATGTAAATTACAAGTACATTTTAACACAAACTTTCATGATGCCCTTTCAATCCTATGCAGATTTATTTTTTTTAAATAATCGAAGATGCATCCGTTTTTTGTTCTTTTTGGAAAAGGCGGCAAATATTACATGAAGTGAATTAGCCACAGGGTAGCAATTGTTTTACCCTCGCTGACGAACTATTTAACACAATCAACTTATAAGGCACCTATTTGTATCGGTCTTATAGCCGCCATTACTTCACTCAGCGAAAGGACCAGACGATGTCTCGAAAGACGATAGCGCGTTTTCACATGACGGTACGCCATTTTTTTGTTTTCAAATTTGGGGAATGTACATTTAAGTCGGGAGTTGAACTGTCCTCGGAAATTATCAGAAAAAAATACTTTAGTAAAATACAAGTACATGCTCAGAGAATGTACTACAAGTAAAGTACAAGTTTTCTAAACCTACTTGAAGTAGTACTTTAAGTACCATGTACTTATAGAACTTTCAAACTCTACTTGTTTTTTTTTGTTTTTTTTTTTTTTTGTAAAGACGGCGGGGTAATTATTATGATTTCTCGAACAATCTTCGAATCTTGGAAGACGTGCAGATTCTGAGTTTTGGGACTAAAGGCAACGCAAAGAGGTTACCTTTGCGTTGTCCTTTAGCACGTGATTCTTCAAGTACAGCACGAACTACGGGAGCACCAGGCAGTTGCGTCACTAGGGTCAGCGACACCCGGGGCGGCAGCCCGTCAAACCACCCCCGACTCCCCCCCCCCCCCCCCCCCCCCGGTTCTCATGGTTCTTATGGCCGCGACACCCCCTTCAGCGCTGCACCCGGGAAGGTTCGCCCCTCCCCCCCCCCCCCCCCTTCCTCCTTTGCGACGCCACTGGCACCAGGTGAGCTTCAGAGCAGGAGCTGCATTTTGTTACCTAATCTGAGTGAGGATGCATGTGTACATTTTCTATAGTGGACGAGAACTTCTACGTTGAGGAGAACCGGGGACAAGCCCTTCCTTCAAATGCGTCAAGTCTTCCTCAGCTTCGGGACACAAAGAAACGCCAGCCTTCGGCGTTAATCCAGCAGTTACTCGGCCACACTTGCGACCTGTCTGTCCACTCCCCGCGCCTCGTAGCAGGGTTGTTGCAGTGGGGGGCTCGTAAAAATTTTAGGAAGTTTCGGACCCTCCAAACCACCCCCCCCCCCCCTTGCCTACGCCACATGCTTCCCCTTCTTTGCAAATATCAGCTGATCTATAAAATATCTTATATTTTTTTTGTGCAGGAATGTTTACCGATTAGCAAACCTGCCACTAAGATTGGAAAGTAATTTGTAATTTGAGTAGAAGTTGCTCGGAAAAAATAATTAAAGTAAACTACTGATTACCGAAATAAAAATGTAATTGAAAGTTACTAAACTAAGAAAAGTAGTTAAACTACCGTAACTTGAGTAGAGTAGTTGAACTACGTACAAGTCTGGTTCTAGGTACACACCCAGTGCAAGCGGTGAGGGAAAGAGAAGGAACAGAGGCCAACAGGACATGTGGCCCAATTCCTCGGTCACGCAGCCACCATTAGCAGGTCCATGGCTAAAGTCCCGTTCACACACTTGCGCTTGCTTAGGACCGAGATTTTGTGATTTCTTATGACGACAGAACAGACTGGCGCGCTGGCGCCAACTACCCTGAAACTGCATTTCACTAAAGAGAAGGAATTGGAGTATTTGCGAGATTAAATATATACGTACTATCGATGAGAAATGGTCGTTTAACATATTGGTAAAAGTTTTTTCAATACAAGAAAGAAAGACTGATGCGCGAAAGAAAATAGGAAACATACGAAATTTCCAAGTGTTCCACGGCTTACCGATAGATGGCGACAGCGTAAGGGGTTCATGCTAAAATAGAAAGCGCGCAAAACACAAGGACGATAAAGAGAAGACACGTACGACAGACAAGCGCTGGCCTGTCGTACGTGTCCTCTCTTCATCGTCCTTGTCTTTTCCGCATTTTCTATTTTATCATGAACTGCTACCAACTAGCCCAACTTTCAGCCCTGCTGTCTTAAAGTGGCAGTGCAGAGGGACGAAGAAAACCAAATGCTGCTTCGAAGGGCGTGCCTATCAGTGACAAACACGAGCGTTCAGTGACCACATTGGTCTAGAGCTTCGAATAATGATGACATACAATTCTGGAAGTGGGGCTGGCTGAATAGGTGCACGTGATCTCTTCCGATCCTTTGAAGCGCGTGATTCTCACTCATTTTTTTTTTTTTTTTTTTTTTGCTTGGAACACTCGGAAATTGGTGGAGCGTTCACATCTTAATAACTAATGTTAACTCCAACAAATAGGAAGATCGCGCATGGTTGTTGCACGCTCTTGTCGTTTCGGTTCTCTCCTGGTTCAGACATATTACACCATCAACAATAAAAACTTTGCTCGAAATTCTTAAGTTATTTCGCCTATTCCGTTCAAAATACATTAGATATCTTCTTTGTCATATTTTTAACTGTTGCTATAGGGTCACACACACTAGTTCGAGTAAACGCGACGCAAATGTAAAAAAAAATGGACAGAAACGCTTTGGAGGGCCCCTTCAAGGACATGGCGTCAAGGAGATAGCGTGATTAAACCAAACGCGTTGGCTATTCGCAACTTCAGAGCAGGCAACACCACCCGGATGGAAAAAGACGTCAAGGACGTCCGTCATTTTTGTGGCGCCACCCACCGCAGGGGCGTGAAAACAGAGGGTTGAGCTCACAGCGAGATGCCAGGCAGCGTCAGCGGCTTCTCCGAGCACACCGGTGTACAGCGGGGAAGCTTGACGCCAGAGCGCTGGCACGAACCTCCCCTGACGTTGGCTGGAGCAATGCTACCTAGAAAAGCAAGGCCTACGCACGACGTCATCGTCGTGGCGTCGCCGTGTGCGCTAGCTTCGAGCTCGTTGTAGAACGCTGCAAGACGGCGCTGGCGGCAGTGCTGACGCAAGCTGGGCGACACTGACTGGATCCACTTGTGGTGACGTTTGGGGAGGGGGGGATGGAGGTTGTGGCATTGTTTCCTAGGTGGAACTTGACTCGAGCGACGCAGCTTCTGTGAACAAATTCAAATTGACTATATTTATACGTGTTTTTATTATTATTATTAAATCCAGAAATCCAGAAATATTATTAAATCCAGCCTTTCTGGAATCCAGAAAGGCAACGACCTCCTAAACTTTGTTTCTTTTTTAGATCTGGCACAACACAACGATATTTTGAACCACCAGGGTAATGCCTTAGATTTATGCCTCTCCAACATGGACTGCGTGCGTGTAGCCCGAAGTGAAGTTCCTATGGTTCCTCTGGATAAGTATCATCCTGCCCTTGATCTAGTGCTTTCTTTTGTTGATTCCTCGATTCGCGCTCCTATTTTGGCTTCTCCTCCACGCATCTTATACAATTTTTCATTAGGAGACTACATCGGGATGTTCCACCACCTCTCGAGTGTTGATTGGTCTCCGGTCTTGGAATCCTCTGATGTAAATGAGCAGGTAGCCCTCTTTACGAGATTAATTCAAGAGGCCATCGACAGATTCATCCCATTACGATCTTTAAAGAAACCTCGCTTTCCTAGTTGGTTTTCTAATGAACTAAAAACGCTACTGAAAAGAAAGAACTTTTTTCACAGAAAGTTTAAGAAAAGTGGCCTTTTAAAGTGGGAGGTAGAATTCAAGAGCTGCAGAAAGCAATGTAAGACGGTCCTAGATCGCGACCGCCAGGCTCATCGTTGCTCATTGGAATCAGATCTTGTCAATAATCCAAAGAAATTCTGGAGGTACATTAATTCACGCTCTGTGAGGCATATCGAGTCGAAGATTGTCCTGGATAATCACGAGAGCGACTTCAAGTCCGTGCCTGAGTTATTCGCTGAGCATTTTAGGTCAGTGTACAGGGATAGTACGCAGCGTTCTGCACCTGCGCTGCCTCACTTAGATGGGTTTGGTGAGTTGTTAAGTTGCATTAATGTCGATGAGGAGTGCGTCCGGTCCTGTATTAAAAAAATGAGAGCAACACTATCAGTAGGGCCCGACGGCATTCCCTCGGCGATTCTCAAAACTTATCACGACATATTCACGCCGGTACTGTGCTCTATATTTAACAACTCGTTAAGGTTGGGAACCTTTCCTGAAACGTGGAAGGTCGCTGCTGTTGTTCCGGTCTTAAAGTCGGGGAAAAAAGGTGATATTTGTAACTATAGACCTATTTCTCTTCTCTCTCCATTTTCCAAGCTCTTTGAAATGGTCGTCCATCAATTCCTGTCTTTCAAATTTCGAAACTTAGCAATTCCCAATCAGCACGGTTTTATGAGCGGGAGATCAACTACTACTAATCTTGTTAGCTTTATGTCTGCCGCATCTCGTGTGATATGTAACAGAGGTCAATTAGACGTTGTCTACTTTGACTTAAGCAAGGCTTTTGACGTAGTCAATCACATTATTCTTTTATCCAAACTTTCCTCCTATGGAGTATGTGGCTCAGTACACGACTGGTTAAGAAGCTATTTGTCGGAGAGAGAGGCGTATGTCCGGGTCAACAACATGAACTCTTCGTTATACAAGGCTCGCTCTGGCGTTCCTCAGGGATCTGTTTTAGGACCCCTTCTGTTCACAATTTTCGTAAATGACGTCTCTTTTGCTGTTTTAAATTCTTCATTCCTGCAATATGCTGACGATATAAAAATTTATCGAGAAATAGTTACTGAACATGATTGTGCTAAGCTCCAGGAAGATGCATGTTCTTTCAACCGATGGTGCTCTGAAAACGACCTTTTCTTGAACCCGTCCAAGACCAAGGTCATGACGCTCTCTCGGAAAACTCACAATATCTCTTTTGCATATAATATTCAAGGAGAGACTTTGTCTCGAGTAAGTGTAATGAAAGATCTCGGAGTCATGGTTGATTCTGGGTTGCGTTTCTCTGATCATGTTGGTAGGGTGGTTAACTCGTCATTGCGAATGTTGGGCGTTGCCTCTCGCTTAACCAGGGAGTTCGACAACCCGACTGCTTTTATCACGTTATACTGTTCGCTATCCAGGTCGCAGTTAGAATATGCTTCAGTTGTCTGGAATAGAATTTCTAAAAGTCACTCCTTGGTGATCGAACGTGTGCAAAGAAAGTTTGTTTCTATCTTTAAACATCGCTACATAAAGGAGGATGTTCACTGCTTAACGTATGAGTCTGTTTTAAAGCGTGTTGGTTTGCTTAGCTTGCACCGGCGTCGGGAGAACGCGGACTTACTATTTTTGTTTAAAACGCTGCATGGACTCATCAATTCCCCGAGCCTGTTATCGGAACTGTGCCTTAGGGTCCCACGTGTGCCTACTCGTCTTCGGTCATCTTTTTATGTGTCTAGAACGTTTAGTCCGGTAAACCCAATTGTGAGAATGACACAGCGTTTGAATTATTACTCTGAAAGACTTGATATTTTCCACCCTTGCTACAGGACGTTTGTCCTCTCTATTAAAAACTTGCCCGTGCAGGATGAGCATTGCTGAATGGCTCTGTTATGTCTGAATTTCGTCATCTCCATGCCGTTCATTCTGGTGGTGCACTTGTTGTCCTACGGTCTTGTGTTCCGTTTTTACTGTTACTGCCTCGTTTTTATTTTATTCTACTAATTACTCGTGCACTACCTAGTATTATGCTTAAAAATGTATCTTCTTTCCTGCGGAGATGTGTATAATGTTTTTTTTTTGTTTTGTTTTTTTATCCACCAGTGTACCAGCACCAAGACCTCAGGGTTGTTCCTGGGCACTGTATAATAAAGATTGATTGATTGATTGATTGATTATTATTATTATTATTATTATTATTATTATTATTATTATTATTATTATTATTATTATTATTATTATTATTATTATTATTCCGTCGGAGCTTTATACGTCAATTATACTGTTCCGCCGGGACCTATTAAGTGCCCCACTATATATCAGGGCTGGGCGTCGAATGAAAATTTAAATCTAATTAATCGCCACTTTTCAATCGAATAATTAGCGATCAATCGATTACGTTCATTCCTATGCGTAATATTTATAAGAAATAAAATTATACCTATTTTTTCTTTTTTTGTGATAAATATTTGTTAAACGGTGAAATATGCAATTTCTATTATAAATCAACCTCGATGTGCTGTTTAGAACAGTTCAAATACACTCGCACTCGCAAATGATTACTTTAGCTGCATGGGGCAAAAAGGTTCGCTGATATTCTCTGGCAAAAGCGACCTCCTTCGTTCACAAGAGCCTCCGCTGCGCTATAAATGGAAGCTCGCACGGCGTTGAGGGGACCGGGACAAACGTAACCTTCTGTACCTTGTCTGGAGTTACGAATCTCGCCCCTACAGTTTAGGTTAGGTTAAATACTTCGCCTAAAGTTTGCCCTTCATACAGGTGTACTCGTCCACGTCTGCGTTGTGAGAGCGTTCAAATTTTACTTTCTTTTGGTCCGTCAAAACTTCACCGATTGCACCGTTAAACAGATTAATCGTGATCAAAGCAGCAATCGATTAATCATTAGGTTAATCGATCAATTGCCCTTCCCCACAACATTTCAATTTCTGAACCATGCGTCCACCCCAAAGGTTTTTCACTATTATCTTCTTGAAGTATTTTTGCTTGAATTATTGTTTCTGTTTTATAAAGTACACTTCCTTCCGCACGCTTGTTAGTCACCACCCCCAATCAATCTGCTACGTTTAAAAATATATCTAGCGATTAAGAATCTCTTTTTTCTAGCTACAGCGATTTAAATAAAATTAGTCTGATTAAATAAAACGTATTTCAAATCAAATAAAAAAAAAATTTATAATTCTTACTTTTTTTTGTATGCGGTTGTTTTCTGCCATTTACTCGTAACTGCGTTCCGGTTATATCGTGCCAATGAATGTTCCGTCTGCTCGTCGCATTTCGCATTTTACTTCGAAAAGCTATTGGTGGACGTCCCCACACTTTACCGGTTAGGTTATGAGTATGACCCCGAGTGATCGCTTCCCACCGCAATAGTAGTTTTGATAGCATTCTGTTAATTTTAAGTGAACAAAAAATATCGCAAATTATGCAATTGTGTTGGTACGTGAAACTTTCTTGGTTTAGCGCTAGCAACCTCCAGGCATTTCTTCTCGAGCCGTGCCTCCACGTCTCTCTCTTCGCCTCCACTCCATTTTTTCCACCCCTTTCACTCCACCCACTCCTCTCCACCCTTTTGACTTATCGGGGAATTGTAGTAGACCGTTTCCGTAGCCCGCTAAGCACCCGGATAGCGCACCGTAATCCGCCACAAGACCTTGAACTATGCAGACAAAGCTGGTGGCGCGCATGCGCAGCTGCGGCGTTTTCTTCGTGGATACCGTAGCGGAGGAGAAAAACGGTCTACTACAATTCCCTATTGACCACTGACCCATTGACTTTCCCCGTCGGGTCGGCATGTCCGTGTCCACGGAATGGCGGGCTGCGGCCGGCCACGTGTCAGTTTTCCGCTAACTTTAGCGGGGAAACAGAATTTGTGTGTAGGCCACGTGACACAAGCCTTCTGACCTTATTTTCCCCAGTACATTTAGCGGGGAAACTGAATGAGAGGTCAGGTACGTCAATTTTCCCGCTAAGTCTAGCGCGGAAACTGAATTTGTGAATAGGCCACGTGACACGACGTCAAGTGACGTAATTTTTTCCGCTAGTCATGTGACGTCCTTTTTAGTGCAATAAATGAAACTTGAACTACTTTAGATCTATCCGTGTCAAAAACAATCCAACTGTACATATGATAGTAGAAGCACACTGAGACTACCAAACCGCAACCTGTCTCAATTTAAAACGCGTTCAGTTCCTCTTCCTGGGGAAGTGCTTGTGTGACCGGGAGGTAGGCGGGGAAATGAAGGGAGGTAAGGGGGGGGGGGGGGGGGGGGGGGGGGGGATCTTAGGTTTACTATAGGTGCCGCGAAAGCAGCGAGTCGCAGCTGGGCCACCCCTGGCATAAATGGCCGACAAAGAGTAGCTGGATGATGTCCCTTTTCTCCTGTCTCTTTCAGCACTTTGAAAATAATACCCTCCTGGCCTGCTAATCCAGCATGGAAAAAAAAAACTGTAACAATCTTGTCTGAAAATAAAGCTTTGGCAGCTCTCTGCCTGGTTAGGGGGTGACATAAAGGAAAATAAACTCCAACCCCAATTTAATACGCAAGTCTTTTTCGCAAACTCATAGGCAGGCTGGCGCCTCGCACGACAAAAAAAAAAAAAAGCAATCAACCACTTGAAGCTAATTACAGAATAACGTAGGGGTGTGTGAGTACCAAATAATTGTAATAAAATCGAATATCGATTAGAATCAGGGAACCAAGCCGAACAGACTAAATAGTACATTTTTTTTCTGCACGAGATAAAATGTTTACTAGTTCTCGTGCGAAAATATCAGTATCTGTGCATGATCTGGGTTAAACTTCTCTTTTTTGGACCAGAACGACGTTGCTGTCAGTAAAAGAACTGCTTTAAAAAGATGTTTATACGGGTGTCTCAGCTATTGAAAAATTCCTAACAATAAGATCGCTTATAAATAAAACTCTCTATGAAATTTAATTTTTAGCTGCGGGGGACGACAAGAATTACAAAAATATATAAAAATTCCCTCTCTAATTAACTACAATGTGCTAATCAACGTTCTAATTAGCGACTTTTAGGTTGCAAATAGAAATGTGTAGGCTACCACCACGGAAAGCTAAAGCAATTTACGGAAAGGAAAAAGAAGCAACAGGCTTGGAGATATTCGCTGACGAACTTTGCGCTGCATATGGGTGTGCCTTCCCAGATTTGATATCACTGCACGCAACTGTCTTATCATACCCCTTAGGCCCACTTTAGACGGGTCGATCTCGCCCAGCAACTTGACGTCGCAAATGAGCCACACGGGCCGCCCGCGTTCACACGCATCACCCAATCGCTGCAATTTGCTATCATCATCACTAAATTTTATTTTTCTAGCACAATTATGACACACAGTTACGCGCAATAAACGTGTTTTTATTCAATAAAATGTCGTTGAGAATACTAATGCATCTTCCTGAAGCTGTTTATTTCCAAAAGCGATCAATTTCAAACCAGAACCAAGTCTTAAGTTGTCATCATCAGCGGCACGGGGTATCACGTGAAAACATCACGTCCCTGATTGGCTGCAGCTGCTTCAAACGTCTTCGAATTGCTCCAAGTTGCTCACTTGTTTCGAGCCGGACCCGACCTCAGCAATTCGTGTCGGTCTAGGGAAAGCTAGGGAACAACCCGCCAGCAACACCAAAATTGCTGAGAAACTTGCCCCGTCTGAAGAGGGCCTTACAGCGCAAAATTTGGCGGCGAATATCTCCAAGCCGGTTGCTTCTTTTTACTTTCCTTAAATTCCTTTAGCCTTTCAAAATTCTGGATTTAATAGTCGCTAATTCAAAATTTATTTAGCAAATTTTAGTTAATTAGATAGCAAATTTTTGTATATTTTGCAATTCCTGACGTTCCCCGCGCGCCAGGAAGTTGGCTTTCAAAAATAGTTATTTTTGTTTTTTAATGACCCTATTAGAAATTTTTTACACCCGGTATATAAAACATAAGGGTGTTTGCTTGCCAAAAAATAAAACGTGGTGCATGCGTCTTGCGTGTTTGTTTTTCTTTTTTTTCGGCTTATAAAGAAAGCCCGTGACAATTAAAATTCCAGTCCATGATGGGCGGACGCATTGTCGGGGTATTTTGTCATGTTTCACAAACTTTCTTTACCGGTCAGGAAAAAAAAATCATGCGAATCGTATTACGTTGCAAACCTCTAATTCGGGTATTTCTCAAGGAGCTCTACAACTTCCCCATTGCCATTTCGGCTCTTAATACAACATTAAAAAAAAAACGAGGATATTAGTCCTAACATTTTATTAATTAGGATTCATTACAAAACACTGCAACTCTCACAAGACGCTTGCTAACAACGTACAGGCGGTTTCATCGGCATAAAACGATCCCCTTTAAAAAAGAAAAAAATCAGGGCGCGTTGTTTGGGATTTCCGGTATTTACGTAGATCTACGTCTAGGCGGTGCTGAAGAGAAACGTGGCATATGTTTTCAGTCAGTGATTTATTTTGGGGAAAGTCACGGTGTCCTGTAAAGCGGTGGAATAATACACGGCAAGCATGTGACGATATGAGAAGTGCGATAAGTGTTGGCTGCATCGCAAGCCGACAGATTTCGGTCTTCTCGCCTTGTTCCCCAAATGAAGCCCGTTGGTATTGCTATTTTATGTCGCGTTTCTTGAAATTTGAAAAAAAAAAAAAAAAAAATCGGGACTCATACACCATAAAGTCCGTGCACCAAAACTTCCATGCATTCTTGGATGGAACAGCGCGGATATACAGTCACACTCACAGGCACACAAGAATGAAACAGATTCGCAGCGCTGTTTTTCCTTCTCGTGTGCCTGTGAGTGTGACTGTATATCCGCGCTGTTCCATCCAAGAATGAATTACCAACTAGCCCAAGCATCCACGTTATCAAGGTCCATGCATTGAAATGTCCAACACCGAAAAGTCCGTGCACCGAACTGCCCGTGCAATAAAAATTCCGTGCACCGAAAAGAACTCACCGAAACGCCCTACTCCGAAACATCCTACACCGAAATGTCCGGATCCCCATTTTCCCCGCTAGATGAATGAGGAAACTGGATTAGAAACGTGAACACGTGACGTCAATGTTTCTGCTAAATTTAGTGGGGAAGCTGAATTTACGTATAAGTCGCGTGACATGAAGTCATGTGATGCCATTTTACAGGCTAAATTTAGCGGGGAAACTGATTTGGTGTTGAGATCACGTGACGTCAATTTTCCCGCTAAACCTATTGCGGAAACAAAATTTGCGTATAGGCCACGTGACCGTATCACGTGACATCAGTTTTTTTTCGCTAAATTTAGTGGTGAAACTGAATTTGTGTATAGGTCACATGACATGAAGCCGTGTGACGTAATTTTCCCCGCTAAATTTAGGGGGGAAATTTGCGCTTACGTTTTTCGTGGCTTCACTTCATCTGAGCGCCTAGAAACAATTTTAGACAGAATTTTACTGACTGCATATCGTTTATGGGATCAAAAGAAAACTCGCACGCGAGATTAGAAAAGCTAAATCCTAATTTTTGGCATGAAATTTTGACAAATAAAAGCGGACTACAGACCTTTGCAAAACGAGCTTTCTGGACGCCGCCATTTTGCTGCTCGAGCGACCCCTATCAGCCACAAATTTCTGCAACCCGACTCAGCAGTGGAAACCCCGTCAACGCGATCCCCCCCCCCCCCCTGCATTGTGCATTCGGAGTGCCGGATTTTCTTGAAAGCTTTTACTTCATTTGCCTGTTCCTGATGCTTACACTTTCTGTGCTATCACACTGTGAGAACCAGACAGACTTGTGCCTATCTCAAATACTCTGCTCAAGATACTGTATTTAAAATACTTTTTGAAGTAATTTGGTATCTTGCAAATACTTTTGGTCAAGAGTATTTGATACTCTTTTTAGTGCGCAGCTCTTAGGCGCCCGTTTCCGGCTTGAGCGGCGTCGGCGTCGCCGTCGGCGTCGGCGTAGCCGCGCGGTGCATGATGGGTAAATTTCCCCGCTAAATTTAGCGGAAAAATTTCCCCGCTAAATCTAGTGGAAAAATTTTCCCGCTAAATCTAGTGGAACATTTTCCCCGCTAAATCATCCCCGCTGAATTTAGCGGAAAAATTTTCCCCGCTAAATCTAGCGGAAAATTTTCTCCGCTGAATTTAGCGGAAAATTTTCCCCGCTAAATTTAGCAGAACATTTTCTCCGCCCCCCCCCCCCCCCTCGAGGTCACGTGACCCCCCCCCCCCCGTGCCTTCCCCTCCTCCTCAAGAGCTGCGCTCTAATTCGGCGTTACAGGGAGTTGTAAACGGCTTTCAATTTTTTAATTACATTTCTGAGTATCTTGTGCTCATTATCTCAAATACATTTTTCTTACATTCCGCCATTTTTCGAGTTTTTCGGTATGAAGTGGCGTAGACGCGTGGTGCGAGCAAACGAGAACATTCTTTCTAGCAACCAAATCCTGTTGCTAGCTCCGATTAGCTATGGTGACTTTGGTTGAGCTCGTGAAAAAAAAAAAACATCGCTTTTTTGCCGATTGTGACTCATATTTCAGCCCAAAGTTCGTACAATGAAGGTTTTTCTCTCGCCTTCCCAAATGCGCCTTTTGTTTCCTTGAGTTCCCCCGAAAAATTTTCAAACAAAAGGGGTGCTTTTATAGAAGTAAAGACTGCCACACTGAGACCCAACGCAGACGCTTATGGCCAGAACATCCATTGGGTCAGAACATCCATCGAGTCAAAACATCCAAGAGGTCACGTGTCACCAGAGTCAGAACATCCAACGAGTCAAGACATCCATCCAAGTCGAAACATCCATCGAGTCGAGACATCCATCGAGTCAGAACATCCATCCCTGTCTAAACATCCATTGAGTCAAAATATCCATCGAGTCAGAACATCTATCAGAGGCAAAACATCCATCTGATTCAAAACATTATAATTTGAATTAAAAAAAAAAACCAAAAAAACACACAATATATTATATGAATTTTTGCCGGCTCGAGACTGCAAATTTTGCCAAGTGCCAGTTTTGGGGATACATGCACTTGATCAACCACCTTCGTCAGTGTCCTTGATGTAGAGTCCCCCGCGTTCGTGTTTTATTTTTGTCACTGAGTATATTTGGCTATTTGTCATCTGCAGTCCCGACATTTCAAGATGTCCTTAACTATCTGGACAGAATTACAATCCTTGGAGTTCTTCCGTAGAATAAACTGAACAGCACGCATGGGCCAGTTTCCTTGAATAAAACTGTTTGAACGCCTTACGATGTCTCGGTGTCTTATTCAACCAAATGACTTTATGCGAACGATATGCACTACGTTGCGTCTGGTAGTAGTAATCGGGACAAAAATGAGCGTATAGACACTACGACAGGGTACAAATACCTAAAAAATTATAATACATGAAAAAACAAAATTGTAAAATTTTTACCAATAGTGATTGCGTAATTTAAAAACTACTATTTATATACAATTGAGCAAATCCATGTAGAGTGCTTTGTCCGAGAGTGAAACTAACTTTTAAAAACCACGGAATAAAGCTACGATTCTCTCGGAATAACGTTATTGATCACGACGAACGTCTGGCACAAGAGTGTCTTGAAACAATTCAGAGGACATAATTGGAAGTGAGAGTGCTCTAACTTTTCGTGTGAATAATAATATCTTTTTTTTTTTTTAATTTGGATGATTTTTACCCGTTGCTTTTGAATGAATTGCTAAAATTTGTTACCCCACATTGCCTGGAAAAAATAGTTTTTTCTTTCCGACTCTCTTAAATACGGATTGACATAAACCAAGCTAAAATAAAAAAATGGCTGTCACACTGGTTTCTTCCTAAGGCGATCTAAATACCTAGCATTTTTATATGGATTCAAACGGCCATGTCCGTTGTCTGCGGGTCACGTAGCTGCCACGAATTGCAGAGTATCGTGCTCTCGAGCTGCGCGGGTCAAACGACAGCAAATAAAACGCTACCCGAGACGGCAAAGCAGCGTATTTTACCGGCAATGCCAGTAAATTCCAATCCTAAACCACGTCGCGTGATCACGTTACATTACCGCTCGCCGCTTTCGAGAGCCATTGCCACTGCGCCGTCGTGTCTTACCTGATTTTAATACGAAGTGGACCACCAAAATACTGTTTTATTTTACACTCCGTTAAGCTACAAGAAAGACACAGGGACACTGACGAGCGTACACCCGATAATACAGTGATAAAACAAAAGCAAAAATATTTCGCTCCGTTTACATGCCCCTGGCGACATTAACTTTAATATTATGTTTATTTATTAGTTAATCAAACTACAGACCATAAGTGGTTCAAGCAGGGATCAAGGAAAACAACAGCAGTAATCTTACAAAGCAGAAAATAAACAAAAACGTAACTAACACTGGTAGAGGAAAATTGAAGAAATCGGAATCACAGAATTCATATAAAAAAGCACGTTTACTAAATAGCTTAAATAACTGACAAAGTCTCAATGAGATAATAAAATCGGGAAGGCAGTTCACAGCTCGAATAATAGGAAAGGAATAAGAACATATCCTATCCACTTCCGTCAAATAACCAAATCGATTTTGTCCTTCATAAATGATTAAATTTTATCTAGGAGCGCATGCAAACGGTCCTTGCTTGCTATATCGTCAAAAGTCGTTTGCACAACAGCTCTCTCCTTTCAGGCAAAAAACGATAGAGCATTCAACTCGTCAAAATATTCATGACAGTCACCTGAGTCAAAACATCCATTGAGTCAAAACATCCATTGAGTCAAAACATCCATCGAGTCATAACATACATCCGAGTCTAAACATCGATGGGCAGAGGACATAATTGGAAGTGAGAGTGCTCTAACTTTTCGTGTGAATAATAATATCTTTTTTTTTTTTTTAATTTGGATGATTTTTACCCGTTGCTTTTGAATGAATTGCTAAAATTTGTTACCCCACATTGCCTGGAAAAAATAGTTTTTTCTTTCCGAATCTCTTAAAAACGGATTGACATAAACCAAGCTAAAATAAAAAAATGGCTGTCACACTGGTTTCTTCCTAAGGCGATCTAAATACCTAGCATTTTTATATGGATTCAAACGGCCATGTCCGTTGTCTGCGGGTCACGTAGCTGCCACGAATTGCAGAGTATCGTGCTCTCGAGCTGCGCGGGTCAAACGACAGCAAATAAAACGCTACCCGAGACGGCAAAGCAGCGTATTTTACCGGCAATGCCAGTAAATTCCAATCCTAAACCACGTCGCGTGATCACGTTACATTACCGCTCGCCGCTTTCGAGAGCCATTGCCACTGCGCCGTCGTGTCTTACCTGATTTTAATACGAAGTGGACCACCAAAATACTGTTTTATTTTACACTCCGTTAAGCTACAAGAAAGACACAGGGACACTGACGAGCGTACACCCGATAATACAGTGATAAAACAAAAGCAAAAATATTTCGCTCCGTTTACATGCCCCTGCCGACATTAACTTTAATATTATGTTTATTTATTAGTTAATCAAACTACAACCATAAGTGGTTCAAGCAGGTATCAAGAAAAACAACAGCAGTAATCTTACAAAGCAGAAAATAAACAAAAACGTAACTAACACTGGTAGAGGAAAATTGAAGAAATCGGAATCACAGAATTCATATAAAAAAGCACGTTTACTAAATAGCTTAAATAACTGACAAAGTCTCAATGAGATAATAAAATCGGGAAGGCAGTTCACAGCTCGAATAATAGGAAAGGAATAAGAACATATCCTATCCACTTCCGTCAAATAACCAAATCAATTTTGTCCTTCATAAATGATTAAATTTTATCTAGGAGCGTATGCAAACGGTCCTTGCTTGCTATATCGTCAAAAGTCGTTTGCACAACAGCTCTCTCCTTTCAGGCAAAAAACGATAGAGCATTCAACTCGTCAAAATATTCATGACAGTCACCTGAGTCAAAACATCCATTGAGTCAAAACATCCATCGAGTCATAACATACATCCGAGTCTAAACATCGATGGGGTCAACACATCCATCGAGTCAGACCATCCATCCGAGCCTTAACATCCATCGAGTCAAAACATCCATCAAGTCAGAACATCCATCCGAGTCCAAATATCCATCGAGTCAGAACATCCATCGAAACAAAACATCCACGAATAGATGTTTTGACTCGATGGATGTTTTGATGCGTTGGATGTTCTGACTCGGAATCCAACGCAGACCGGGAAACGACCTACGACAACAATGCAGACTTGAGTGTCAATAAAATAACAAATAACAGAAAATGAGAAATGGACCTAAAAAAAAAAAAGGCATTTTTGTTTTGCTTGTTGTATATTGAACCCGGCTACGGCAAAAATTGGAGTGAGGAGTGCTCTAACTTGTTCGTGTCGAATAATAATAATCTTTTTTTTTTTTTAATTTGGATGATTTTTACCCGTCTGCTTTTGAATGAATTGCTTAAAATTTGTTACCCCACATTGCCTGGAAAAATAGTTTTTTCTTTCCGAATCTCTTAAAAACGGATTGACATAAACCAAGCTAAATAAAAAAATGGCTGTCACACTGGTTTCTTCCTAAGGCGATCTAAATACCTAGCATTTTTATATGGATTCAAACGGCCATGTCCGTTGTCTGCGGGTCACGTAGCTGCCACGAATTGCAGAGTATCGTGCTCTCGAGCTGCGCGGGTCAAACGACAGCAAATAAAACGCTACCCGAGACGGCAAAGCAGCGTATTTTACCGGCAATGCCAGTAAATTCCAATCCTAAACCACGTCGCGTGATCACGTTACATTACCGCTCGCCGCTTTCGAGAGCCATTGCCACTGCGCCGTCGTGTCTTACCTGATTTTAATACGAAGTGGACCACCAAAATACTGTTTTATTTTACACTCCGTTAAGCTACAAGAAAGACACAGGGACACTGACGAGCGTACACCCGATAATACAGTGATAAAACAAAAGCAAAAATATTTCGCTCCGTTTACATGCCCCTGCCGACATTAACTTTAATATTATGTTTATTTATTAGTTAATCAAACTACAAACCATAAGTGGTTCAAGCAGGTATCAAGAAAAACAACAGCAGTAATCTTACAAAGCAGAAAATAAACAAAAACGTAACTAACACTGGTAGAGGAAAATTGAAGAAATCGGAATCACAGAATTCATATAAAAAAGCACGTTTACTAAATAGCTTAAATAACTGACAAAGTCTCAATGAGATAATAAAATCGGGAAGGCAGTTCACAGCTCGAATAATAGGAAAGGAATAAGAACATATCCTATCCACTTCCGTCAAATAACCAAATCAATTTTGTCCTTCATAAATGATTAAATTTTATCTAGGAGCGTATGCAAACGGTCCTTGCTTGCTATATCGTCAAAAGTCGTTTGCACAACAGCTCTCTCCTTTCAGGCAAAAAACGATAGAGCATTCAACTCGTCAAAATATTCATGACAGTCACCTGAGTCAAAACATCCATTGAGTCAAAACATCCATCGAGTCATAAGATACATCCGAGTCTAAACATCGATGGGGTCAACACATCCATCGAGTCAGAACATCCATCCGAGCCTTAACATCCATCGAGTCAAAACATCCATCAAGTCAGAACATCCATCCGAGTCCAAATATCCATCGAGTCAGAACATCCATCGAAACAAAACATCCACGAATAGATGTTTTGACTCGATGGATGTTTTGATGCGTTGGATGTTCTGACTCGGAATCCAACGCAGACCGGGAAACGACCTACGACAACAATGCAGACTTGAGTGTCAAGAAAATAACAAATAACAGAAAATGAGAAATGGACCTGAAAAAAAAAAAAGACATTTTTGTTTTGCTTGTTGTATATTGAACCCGGCTACGGCAAAACGTCGAGGTTTTCTTTTGTTTATTTTCCTTTCGTCATCAGTCCGTCACTAATTGCTCTCGCGAACACTGTCTGTAAGCGAACATTGAAAAGCAGAGAACATGAAAGGAAACGAACTAAATCTGGATGACCTCTCAAAATCCCAACAAAGCGTCCCCTAGCGTTGAGTGTCTTTCTGAACGAAACCTACTTGAAGAAGGTGCGACCACTGCCGTGGCTATTATGTGGGTTCTCTTTGTTATATGCATTCACTCATATCCATATCCCAAGTTCGTTTATAGGGAACTCCACATATAGGGAATATGGATTGTAGTTAAACGATGCGTCTAAGGTGCGCCGCAGAACGTGATATTCAGCGATGTCACTGTAGCTAAAGCGAGCTCTTTATTTCTGTCCCAAAAATGTTTTGTAACATACGAGGGGCGTTCATAAAGTTCGTATTATTGTCACGAAGAAATAGAGATTCAGCAATCAAACTAGAGTAGGAGTTGAGACTTTCTCTACATGTTCGCCACCAAAAGTTACCCACTTTTTCCAGTGATGCTCCACATGCCGGAGGCCATTGTTATAAAACTCCTCGTTTTGAGTGTTCAGAAATCGCTCCACTTCAGCAATCACTTGGTCACCGTCCTTGAAATGCTTTCCTCTTATTTGCCCACACTGGAAGCGTCTGCGCCATTTAACCAAAGTGTCATAAACTGGGGCGTTGTCCCCGAACAACGCTCCCAGATTGGAATGAATATCTTTGGCATTGCTTAACTTCAAATGAAAAAAAGGATTACTGCATGTGCTTGGCACCGACGGGCGGTGCCATTTTTGTTTCGACTCCCTACTGGCGTTCCGGGCTATTATAGTATGCGATGTTTATACTGTGCGGAAACTAGAGGGACGCGCGCTCATGTTGATGCCTGTTTTGTTCAGTTTTTTTCAATTTTTTGTGCCAATAATACGAACTTTATGAACGCCCCTCGTATATCAGTGATATTGCCACCGCGTTGCCGAGCGAGCGCGTGGCCGAATGGTTGCCGCGCTTGGCTCTCGCACGGAGCCTCCGGGTTCAATTCCAGGGAGCGGACTCCTCTTTTGTTTATTCTTTCAACTTGACATTTTCGTGAGTTCGAGAACCTCGTCGTGTGATCGAGTTACAAATGCTCCTACGCGCCGAAAGTTCTACGCCGAATCTTCTAGAAACCCACGCGGTACGTAGAAAAGGTGCTTCGCGTGGCGCTCCGGAGTCAGTCTCGTCCCAGCGCTCGATCCTGCTGTTTCGCCGACATGGACGCCTGTGATGCTAGCCTTTCTCTATTTTGTTTTGGGCACAAGTTCGCCCTATTAAAGATATAGTTTCTTCAGTTATTCGCCACCCCATCATTTGTCCTTCGTGACAATATCCTGTTCCTTATAGTTAGACTGCATAAAATAGCCCTACGATGCTTTTTTTCGCTTTGCCGTTTTGTGTTGTTACGTGCTAATAAACCATTCTGGTAAACCAGATTTGTGAAACTGTATAATTGTCGTTGTCACTGACGTCAATACAAACTACGCAATGCGGAAGTATCTTCAAAAGTACTTGAATTACATTTCTAAGTATTTGTACTCTACTCAAGATACTTTATAGTGAAAGTAATTTGAGTAGTATTTTAAATACTTTATAAAGCAGGTATTTAGTAACTTAACTTAAATACTTTTATCGAGTATTTTGTCCAACACTGGAACCAGAGAATACCAGGGCTCGTAGCCTACTCGGCCTTCGCAAGAGACGAACAAAGAGAGTGAACGTCAAGCAGCCCGCGACGCGGGTCCGTTCGACGTTCTTCAAGGAATATTTCCGCTGAGATAATCTCCGAAAAGCCTTCCCGGCTATATTCCCGTTCTTCGCGAAAAGTAGCTGATAGGGTTGGGTCCGGAGTATAGGGACGAAATATACATATTCTTTCACTTGCTTTGGTGCTCTGCAAAAAAAAAAAAAAAAAGAAGCTCTTTTTAAAACGTGCTTCAAAACGGGCCGTCTTCCGTCAAAACCTTCGTGAAGTGCCTGTTGTCCGACACTCTCTATTGGATATGCTGTGTTATTTGAGACATTTCTCAAATCCTGTCTGGATAACGCGGCACGGTTCACTCTTAGAAAAAAGGGTATCATAGTCCTCCCTAAAGGGAGGAACGGTCTTGTAACCTACGTTCCTCCATAAAGGGAGAAACGTTCGTTCCTAAAGCAGGGGAGCAAAGTTCCTCCGTCGCCTGCATCTCATTATGGCGGCCCCGAATCGAGCAAATCGAGTTCAATAAGGCTTAACGAGGACGCTACGTCTCTTGTACGGGACGAGAGGAGCAGCAAAAAAGAGCGTAACACGAGCTTTCCGCGAACTGTGTTTATTTCCGAAGCCAGCTTCTCCCCGCAGGCAAAGAGACTTCCGTTTCAAAAGCAGTTACTCAGTCTTCTTGTCGCCAGCACTGCGATGTTAAACTTAGACAACCGATACCTAGGCCATGTACTTTCCAGTTTTAACCGAAAAACACCGATAAACATCTGCCGGTGTAGAAAATAAAAAAAAAATGGTTGAAACCGAAAAATACCGGTTTGTAAATATTTTCCTACAAGCGGCAGTTTTCTTCTTTTTTTTTTTTCATTGAAAACGTTTTATGGAGATGTTCGTCAGACTCGCTTTTTTATATTTTTTAGGGTCGTCGCTTGGGGTTGACTGTCAGCATAGGCCTCCCAGGTATCTTATGGTGAATTCCACTGGTAGATCCGGAGCGCTTTCCAAAATCCGCGAGGGAGGCAAAATTCCGCTCCGTGGAACCCGCTCCGAATCGACGAGGGGAAGATAAACTCGCCTTTTTGGAGCGACCTCCCCCACACCCCTCCCCATCGCTTCCCACTCCGCCGTTCAAAATGGCCGCTGCTCGAACTTGACAAGCCCACCAACGCCTGAGCCGACTGATCTTTCCGACGCAGAAATAACACGCGACACAGGCCGGACGAAATTATACGTACCACGGCGCTCATGTCGCAAATAACGAAGACGTCCGCGTTCGGCACCGTCACATACCTTTCGGCCGCGTCGAAGCGGCGGGGCACGGACAGCGATTGCCAGCGGCGGAGTTCAGATTTCTGGTACGACTTTAATAAACACAGCGGTAACAAACCATCACTTGCACGGTCGTTGCCTAATCTCTTCTTGCTTTATTGTACGGGAAAACGCCGGCGGAATGCCGTGTAAAAAGATAAACAATCATTGGCTGCGGAATGAACAGGCCTCACCTTGCGTCTGCCTCCGGCTTTCCTGTCGTTCTTCCTCTCACGATCACAGATGTCAGCGCTTACGATTCATCCGGTATCTATAGTAATCGACCTAAGCCACCTAAGCAATAAAAAATATTCCCAGCATGTTCTTTTTTTTTTTTTTTAGAGCAATGTCATACCTCTGAGAGTATTTTGAACGGCTCAAGGGATGAATCTCTTAGTAAAAAGTAAACGCTCATGCCGTAATTATTTGAAAGCCAATAAATCAAGCCGCTCCAATGCGGTTCCAAGCCATGCGTTTGTTTCCCCACACGGCACGTCCGAGCCAGTATTTCTATTGTAGTGTTTGTTTTTCTATTTGCGCTGTTTGTGTGCGGCTGCAATTGTCGTCTTGAATTAATCTCTGAAGAGCGGATATTCACTCAGCTGGAAGTGATGCTTCTCCAGGAACCGTTGTATATTTAAACAACAAAATAAAGGATAGCGTTTTTTTTTTTTATTTTACTTACCATTTTCTTTAATGCTAAACTTCCAAACAATAAATATACAAACTTTCCGTCATATTTTCCTACTGTTCAGTCCTTTCCCCAGAGCGCAATCAATCTCGGGGAGGAAACAACTGAGTCACATTGGCCACTGTACGATAGGAGCTACGGTTCAGACCAGCGTTTCAACATGACTTTCCGCACGTCGCTCGATTGCACCTAATCCCTCATGTGGTCTTAAACTCTTTAATGTAAATTGGAATTTCAACCTGCGACACCCTGCCCCCTCCGATCACGGCCCGACAGCTCATCTTGTTGTCACACCACTGATACGCGAACACGTGGTCACATCGGCGATAATTCCAGTCTTCTGTTCACAACGCACAACACTGCCATCGCGATGTTGCAGCTATGTTGCTGACACGCAGAAATACAGAACCACGTTCACTGCCGGTTAGCACTTGGCATCATAAAACAGAACAGAACTCAGCACAGAAGGCACCAGTAAAGATTCTTCCTTCCCAGAAACGATGGTGGTGTTTTCCCGGTACTCCGTCGTCTCCCTCGGGTTTCGATGGGGCCGGGTTACCGTGGAGTGCCTTGCGGTGGTTATGGGGATCTGCCGTTCTCAGCAGTCAGGAGCCAGAGGACTCGATGGAGGTTTTTCGATGAATATATTTACAATGAAGAACGAATATTGTACAGGGGCTGTCACGCTGCTGCTGCCGCTCACGGCAGCCCGACGTCGACAGAAGCGTCTCGGCGCCAAATCCGTTGCCGCGCACGGCAAGTTCTCTGCCCCGCAAGACAGAGTACGCGGAGCCCTCAGGACCGCGGGCGTCCGTGCTCCGGAGCGCGAGAGTTTGGAGCTCCTTCCACTAAACGGACGGGAGTGCCACCGGAGACTGACACTCGAGCGCGCTCTTCGTGCACCGAAAATTTCTCGGAGCGCGAGTGACTTCTTCGCGCTCCGTGACGTCACGTAAATAAACAAGATGGCTGCGCTGCTGTTGAGACCACAGTGGTTGAGACCGTCGAGACGAAAGGCGTAGCCGGACCGCTGCCCCTTTTCAGTTGATTAGTGCTTGATCCAGCAGGTAAAAACGATTTGATTTGAAAGCCGCGACAGCAATTAGCGTTCCGAAAAAGGTTTGTTCGTGCATCTCGCCTGAAAACGAAATTCATCTATCAAACGGTAGCGTGCCGATAGCACAGCGACAGAAAAGTTGTCGAGATGAGGAGATATTCGGGCCGCTCTGTCCCTTTTATAATGCTTAGCCCAGCGAATAAAGATACTTTGATTTGAAATCCAAAACATCAGTGAGCGTTGAGGAAAAGGTTTGTTCGTGCGTCTTGCCTGAAAACGAATTGATCTATCAAACGAGCGTGCCGACAGCTTGCCGACAGAAAAGTTGTGATGAAAAGACGGTCGGACCGCTGCCCTGCTTAGAATGCTTAGCCTAGCCGTAGCGAATAAAGATAGTTAGATTGAAAAGCCGAAACACCAGTTAGCGTTGCGGGAAAGGTTTGTTCATGCACACCGCCTAAATACGAATTGACGTGCTATCGAACGACGGTGTGCCGGTATCGGCGTAGCTTCCGTCTCTGCAAGACGGAACCGACGGAACCAGAGAATCTCTGACAAATGTGAGGGTTTGCTGCGTTGACGAGCGGGTTCAAGGATGTTGTCTTTAATTTAAATCGGAACAGCATGCATGGTCAATAAATAGATCGGCCAAGGTAACCTTCCACATATGTGCACGAAAGAGTCTTCAAACCTTTCAGGAATATTAAAATGTTTGTAGAAACTTCATAAGGTCGCCGTATCTTTTGCTTTAGACTCTGCCGCTCCGGTTCAAGGATGTTGTCTTTAATTTAAATCGGAACAGCATGCATGGTCAATAAATAGATCGGCCAAGGTAACCTTCCACATATGTGCACGAAAGAGTCTTCAAACCTTTCAGGAATATTAAAATGTTCGTAGAAACTTCATAAGGTCGCCGTATCTTTTGCTTTAGACTCTGCCGCTCCGCACGGGCCTAATTATTTATCTTCGAAATATTTTCGGCTTCTGCCACCCGTATCCACGGTTGGAACGAGCTCGTGTGGCCCGTCGATAGTTTCTGGCCGTTCTGGCCGTGTTCCAAAACTTACTCGATCTAACTCTAGGGTAAAGGTGGTTATCGAAAACCTACCCGCGTCCAGCGTTTCTCAATTTTTGTTGTCACGTGACATAATCCGCTAGGGTAACTCGGATTTATTCGAGTAGGTTTGGAACGCAGCCTCGGTGTGTCGCGCTCCTGTACGCTATGCGTCGTTTAGTTCCTGCGCTCGGAGTATGAAACTCGGAGCGTCGGAGTAGGAGCGCCGACTTAACGCGCCCAACGACTTGCTCCGCGCACGGGGCTCGTTTAAACTCAACTTGTCCAAAAAGGCACGCCGACATTCCGAAGGGAGGCCGGACCTCCTTCTCTCCCCGGAGTCGCCGACATGGCCCTGACAAAGTCGCTTCCCCAATTACCACGGCGGCAAGGGCGACCACCCTCTCCCGCCTTGGGAACGAAGGTTTTGTTTACTTCCCACGCGGGGAAATCTGCTTCCACTTTCGGGAGCTGGCCGCCGCTTGCCGCCAAAAGGGAAACGCGAGACATTGGGCGCCTCCGAAGGACGCTTCGGGTGACCTCGCCGCCAATTCCCCGAGCTCTTTCCGCTAAGCACCCTCGGCCATCCCTACAGTACCCGGCAGCAAAACCTGCCTGTCTTGGACGCAGTTTCCGCGATTTCCATAACGTCGTCAACGTCGACACATCCACTGTGGACACATCGTTCCGCATGGTCCGCATGGTTCCGCGTGGGTTCCGCATGCCATCTTAGCCCTGTGTACGTAGCGCTGCTCGCACTGCTCCGTAACTTTGCTGTTTCTAGCGGCTTCGTTTGCTCGTTTGATAAAATTAGTGGTAAAAACGCCAATGCAACCGTAATGTTCTGCACGTTTGGACTGGGAGACGGAATCACAGGCGGCCTTCGCTGCCGCTGAAGCTCAATCAACTCAACAAGATTTATTAAACAACGTGCGCGACATACTCGAAAAACGAAACCGAAAGAAGATGAGCCGGGATGGCGGAAGCTTTCTCCTGTCTACCTGGTGAAGGAGAAAAACGTCTCGTTCCTCCCTTCTTCTCGTGTCCGCTTGGGGGCGCGTCAGTAGAAGGGGGGAAATAGGGAGGCTCCAGTGAGAATGGGTGCAACCCAAAACCTGGAGAGCGTTTGCAATTTAATGGCGGCGCCTGAGGAAGAGGATTGGGAAAAGATATGCGCCAATGTTGCCTGCACGAGAGCAGACGCCCGCTCTGTTGCAACTCTGTTGCTCCATGCGCCTTTCCTCCTCTCGCCTGCCATTGCAAGCGACAAACGCCTTGGCGCAGCCTTTCTCCCTTCCTTCTCGCTCCGGGAATTGCAAATGTCGAGAGGAGAAAGCAGGGTTGCCAGAGAAGCAGCAACGTCCAAGATGGCGGAATTTACCATTTTTCACTTTACCTATCGGAACAAAACTGGTGGCTATGGAAAAGTAATAATTTCTACCTTGCGTAAATCATTCAAGCACATTAATGGGCTCTTATTACATTAGTTAGGAAATAAACGACCCTTTGCCCCATAGACTCCCAGCAAAATTTAGCAAATAAATTGCGTCCATATCCCGTGATCCCCGATCTAGCAGTTGCACCCACCCTCACTTGAGGCTCCCAAGGAGGAAAATGCGCCGTTGCTACCTTTTTTCTCCATTTTTTTTTTTTTTTAGAGTGTACGTCGCCTTCCATCGTGTTTTTCTTCCTTTTTCCGGGCAGGAGAAGGCTCTTCGTGTTTATTCGTTTTTGTCTTTTACACCATTTCACACTTTCCAACTTGTTCGACGTCTCCCTCCACCTGCACAGACAACACGCTTGTGCGTACCCCCTCGATTCGCGGGTTCACGACTCGCGTAACAGGCGATGTAGCCTCGCGCGGGAAGGGGGGGGGGGTTGAATTATTTTTTTCTTTTATGTGCACTACTGTATTCTAGCAAGCTCCTGAGGCACGGCTGAAAAGCGCCCGGCGTGAAGCTAAGAGCATCGTCTTCGAGGGTACGGACGATACTTCTTTTGGTTTAAAGCGCGAAACACATGTACGACGAAACCGTCGGATCCGACGTGCGACCTGCCGGAATGATCTTCGGGGACGAGGGTTTTTGTTGCACTGGAGAGCGTTGAAAACCCTCGCCTCCGACCGTCGTATTGCCTGATCGGACGTCGGATCGGACGGTTTCGTCGTACATGTGTTTCGCGCTTAAATGTCTGGGCATGGTGGCCGAGTCCACTCCTCACTTTACAGTCAACTGCCAACATAAAAGTGGGCGGGGTGGGGGGGGGGGGGTTAGGCCATTTAAAGCGTGCTAACAGAGAGAGAGAGAGAGAGAGAACGAGCAAGAGTTTATTGTTTTAATCCTGGAGAGTGGGGACACAGATCTTTGTCGTGTTGTCCTCCTTGTCCCCACTCTCGAGGGTTAAAAATAATGTCTATAATCAACCAGCTCGCCTGCACCCTTGTTTTAAAGAGTAAGAGTGGTGTGATCCTCTATTGTTTTTTGGGACCGATGGCCACCGCTTCTCTCGCTCTCTATGCCCTGCCCTAACCTGGCCTCCACGAATATTGGTATGAAAGTGAGAACCGATGAACGATCGATAACCCATAACCGCCACTTTTTCTCTGACTGGTCGAGTTTTCAGTCATGGAGCGTCCGTCGTCTCCATGGCCATCTCTTAATAAGATGTTCAAAATTCGGGGCATTAAGGAGAACGGAAACCTAGAGTTTCAGTGCATACTTTGCTTGCCAAAACAAAACAAAAAAAACACACACACACACACATTGTCATCAGCACGAACAACAAACTCTAATCTACGGAAACACATCAAGGTAAGCTGGAACACCTGCAATCTGCATTGGCTATACATTGTAACGTTAGGAGTCTTAGGACCAAGTTTTTCTTTTCTCGTGAATAACAGGCGAAACACCCGAGTCAAAAGGGAGCTTTCGAAGATCGCTTCTTTAGCTCCGAATCTCATAGCGGAGGTAGACGCTGCTACTGAGCATGCGCACCGCTAACTTTTTCTGCACAATTCCTGGGATCATTTCCGGAGGCCGTAAGCTAGCGGGATGGCGGGTATGGTTGCAGCTTTCAGTGTCTTGTCAGCTCACAGGTCAGCGGAGTGCACCTACACTCTTTCCCTTAAATACAATCCTTTATAATACGGGCGCAATCGCCGTAGCCTCGACATCAGCAGCCAGTCGCATCGGTTTTCTCGTCCGAACAAACAGTGTGTTTCGGGTCCTCGTCGCTCAAAAGCTGTGCGCTCACTACCAGACTCCCCGAGAAATGTTCTGTGCTACCAGATTCTCGTGCTCTAAATCTGCGACCGAACTGTCAGGCTTTGTAAGTATACAGGAGGTTATGCCCTGATCTATACAACGATATTCATTTGCTTCAGAACGTCTTTCGGGCAGTTGGACTAAACTGAACACAAAATAGTAAATTTTGTTTGTAGGGTCCTAATTTTTTCTTAGAAATTATATAGAAACGTGAATACGTTAATCTGCACTAATGGCTGCTTGCAGAATATCCTGTGTGATGTTTAAAGCCCGACCAACAAAAAGGTTTTCCGGAGTGTACGAAAATCCTGCTCGCCTCTTCCACTGCAATCTTGACGGCGGGGGTACTCTTTTTCTTGCTGCATCTTGCGGCTGGATAAGCCGGGAGCTTATCCTGGCTCATACAGCCCCAAGATGCAGCAACAAACAGGAGTCCCTAACGCTGTCAAGATAAGAGTAGAAGAAAGGGAAATGGGAAGGGTGGCGAGCAGAATTGTCCTACCTTGCGGAAAATGATTTTGAAGGTCGGCCTTTAAGTAGGACATTTTGAAACATCTACAGTAGACTTCGTCGCATATTTTTCTATTTCGTCGGATAATTCGCTTCGCACATACAGCGTCCAACAAAAATGGCACCTTTGAACATCGTTTTAATTTTACTAGCAAAGTCAGTAAAAGATGTGTGCCGGTTTTCACGTTTATATATTAAAAGAATGAGCTGTATCTGACTAAACCTAATACGAGGCACCAAAGTAAGCAAAAAAAGTAAATGTATTGCCTTTGCTGGCAAAGTGAGATAGGTATTTCCGTGCGACTTCGATGTCAAGCCCATTTTCTCCTGATATTGGCTATCAGAATGCGATCGCGTCCTGTGCCCAATGGAGTCACGTCTCGTGCCCAATTCGATCGCGTCTCGGGCCCGATAAGATCATCTGGTGCATTCGTGATAGTATTTTGGCATCGGAAAAGTAGGCAAGTTTTACTGAAATATTTGTCCAGGCTGACACCACCCTATGAAAGCTGAAATATATGTAGAAATTCAATACAAAGACCTAATGGTATTCTTTGTTGAAAAAAGCGCAAAAAAGTGACTAGTTACAAAATAAAGCCCCCCCCCCCCCCCCATTTTCTTGAACCGAGCCCTCGAGTCGTAACTCTTAATCCTGTCCTGACTCCAGAGAAATTATATATTGGTACTGACTAAAATTACCATACATGAAAACGAAACATCCCTCTAAACTGCTTTTTCCACGACTAAGGATTGTAGCACCGTTTGCAAGCACTACCATAAGGAAGGAAGGTCGACGCATTGGACAGCCTCAAGAGAGAGACGAGGCATCATCGCGTCGTGTGTTACGTGGCGATGACTTTGCGTCCGACATTTAAGTGCGGCCAAATGAGCAGCCGAGGAACGCAGTACGAGCGGAAGTATACGGAGCAATTCACAATTAGGCCACTTGGGGCTGGAGTCGACGGCCCTTCAAAGCGAGACGCGCGACGACGACGGGAGAGCTTACGTGGGATAGACGTCAAAAAAGCGCCAAAAGGTCATTAGAGAGAAAAAAAGCAACAGAAAACTGTCTGGTACTTCCCACAGGTCCTTCCGCATTTGTACCGTTTCAGTCGGGAAAAAAAATAGCTACCGCATTCGACGGGGCTTATCGCTTCCAGACACCAATTGCATTTAAGTTTGCAAGAAGCACGCATATCGATCAGTCCCCATATGTAACGAGCAGAAACTCAACTTGCAAGAAGCCCGACTATTTATAATAATTCACAATATCGGAACATTCATCCGGATGCCGCCATTGAGGCACTATAGCTTTCTGGAGGATGACTGGGGAATCGGTGGCCGAGTGTGTTAGCGCAGAGCATGCAGCTCGGAGTTATACGCGAAAGCTCGCGCCGCGGACCCTGCATGGTATTCTGGGTTCATTCCCCTTTCCTGCCCGCTTCGACCTGGACCAGCATCGTACCGCAGCGTGCGGTCGTGTATCCCTATACTGCGTGATGCACGTTAAAGGCCTCGGGCTAGTAGGGGTGCTGCACTGGCTAAATTTCTCACCTACAGCGGAGACACCAGTCGCCCATTAAAGGGACACTACAATGAAAACTTTTTTTTTGTTTTCATTGCACTGTCCTCTTAAGGTTGACTAACTTCCCCCAATTGTCTAAACATACACACAACACAACTAATGGCGGGTTTGAGAATAAGGGGCCCAAGCGCTTTGATTCCCCCCAGCAGTCTGCGGCTTCGCACTGCAGTAGTGAACTTCAGAGCTTGTGCAGTGGGATGCCCCAAACTGCTTTGAGGACCCAAAGCGTTGGGGTCCTCAAATTAAACTATTATTCTAGATGGCTCAGTGGCGGCTTCTAGAAGCTTGATGTGAAAATGTGAACACTCGTATAGCCATTTCGTCATTTATTAAGAGGTGTGGATTCTAACTGAAATAATCTACGAATAATAGAAGACTTTGTCATGCCCCAACGATATGGTTCTTCTGCATGGAGGGATGTCACGGAACTTTCTCTTCTGACACAGTTGGAGGTCGCAGTGCCTGGCGTCAGCCTGGAGGCGGCTTCCTAAAGAGAAATACGCCGAGCAGACCCACAGGGACGACCAGGATGACCAGGGCAGTGGACAACAGCACCCAGACGAAGAAGACGACGCTGAAGGGACGACCTCCGTAAGCCCCGGGTTCCATGAACAGAGGTTACTGCGCTTGTTTCATAACATGGAGTCAGTCCAGGCGGCGAGTGTGCTGACCAACTTCGGGGGGCGATTCTATGCATATGCGCGGGCTGCTCGCGTCTATCTACGCTGAGAGATTGGATCTGAATTCTGTTCAGAAGCGCCTTTGGGGAGTATATTTTTAAAATGATCTTGGCCCCCCTTAAGCTCTTTGTTTCGTTATGTCCCGGTAGCTATGATTGCCTTATAATCAAAAAGGAACCGACCGATTCACAATAAACCCCTGTCGAAGGTCTGTTCTTTGTTGAAATACCCAGAACACCGTAATTATTAGCAAATTACTTTCTATATTTCTGATTTCGTCCCATCACTAGCCAACCCGATGCCAGGCCGCGTCATTGAGGAACGCACGTTCCTTATCAAGTAAATCAATTGAGGCCACGCTGACACATGCTGCCCCACCCTTCTTAATCTCATGTGCCTCAGTGTTCAGAAACACGGAAGGTATATAAGTGTCGTTTCATGTAATACTTTCTATACTTGATATCACAGACTTCCGTTTTCAACTGGTGGCAGTTCCACCGTGCGGTGATTTCAGACAATGCTTCAGATCTATCCGCAGAGGAAACATGCTCTAGGAGTGGTCTGCCGTGCTTTTGTTCACCCTAGTGCCACTAAATAAGCTACGCTCATTTAGTGACTCTATTTCACCCTAGATGTTCTTCTGTGTTAGACGTCACTTGAACCCCCTGAACTCCCACAGCTTCATTCGCCGTACTTCTTGAGCCCACACGCCTGCGAGACAGCACCACTATCGTCCAAGATGAAGGAAAACTTACGGTATATTATGGTTCCAGAAACAAACTCCAGATAGGTTTTTTTTTGTCCTCTTCTTCCTAATCCTCGTCTTTTTTTTTTTTTTTTAGACGGTTAATATTTGTGAGTTACTGAGTCAGTCAGCCAAGAACGTTTATTTTGAATCGCATGCCATAAAGGATTTCGGGGAAGAAAAAAAAAGGGGGAAGAAAAAAAAAGGGGGGGGGGGAGGGTTGTCCTCATGGATTAAGTCTAGGAGCGGTAATAGTTGAAAGTGCTTTACTCGTGGACAACTTTCAGTAGCGTTTCCGAAGAGGGGAGAAGTGCACGTGCAGAGCTTTAACCAGCTCTCAAGCACGCGCTGCCGTATTTTTGACTGCATAGTAGGTGTAACTGTACGACCATAGGGCAGATCGTCACGTGACGGGGCCACCGAAAGTGAAAAGGTAGAGCGGCAGACGAGAGCCTATAGTGCCTTCCTACACACGCGCGCTTTTGCTTGAGTGGTGACATCTCAGCCATTTTTCCGCCCAATCGTTTTTTTATGCATTTTGAAGTGCGCGCAATCCGGTGTCACTCAGCTCGAGCGCGTAGCTTTGGCTAATCCATAGACGTCATTTTACCGCCTAAATCACGCACCTAAAGCCCCTCTATCCTGGAAAAAGTGGCAGCCATTCATTGTTGTGGAAATGCTCGAGACACGTACCGCGCGCCACTTCTGCAGTGGGAAGAACATGGCGTCTGAAATCTAGTTTAGTGCTGCGCTGTGCCGCCATGATCTTCTAAGGGCTGCACGTTGCATGTGCCTCGTCGTGCATCGACGCACCTTACGCTACATTTGAAACATGAAGGGGCTTTACACGCACCGAGTGCGCCAGAGCGTCACGCGCTGGCACATTCAAGGCAACAATGGATGTCTTCACCCTGAGACAGACATACATGTAGGCACCCTACGAGAGTCTAGAGTGCCTTCATACACGCGTGCGCTTTTGCTTGACGGTCCCCTGGGTCGACGAGTCATCTGCCGGCGCCGCTTGAAACCATAGTGAGAGAGAGAAAGAGAGAGAGTGAAAAGCGAACTTTATCTGCACTGCGCGAGGAGCGCACTGTCCTCCCCTGAAGAGTATTTTCTTACACCGTGGTGGTGACATATCTCAGCCATTTTTCCGCCCAATCGTTTTTTTTATGCATTTTGAAGTGCACGCAATCCGGTGTCACTCTGCTCGAGCGCGTAGCTTTGGCTGATGCATAGACGCCATTTTGCCGCCCAAGTCACGCACCAAGTGCGCGAGAGCGTCCCGCGCTGGCACATTCAGGGCAACAATGGATGTATTCACCTTCTTCACCCTGAGACAGACAGACATGTAGGCATCCTACAAGAGTCACAAGAGTCTAGGGTGCCTACATGTCTGTCTGTCTCAGGGTGAAGACATCCATTGTTGCACTGAATGTGCCAGCGCGTGACGCTCTCGCGCACTCGGTGCGTGACTTGGGCG
Source organism: Ixodes persulcatus (assembly GCA_013358835.2). Classification (NCBI taxonomy): domain Eukaryota; kingdom Metazoa; phylum Arthropoda; class Arachnida; order Ixodida; family Ixodidae; genus Ixodes; species Ixodes persulcatus. The sequence goes on from JABSTQ010011379.1 coordinate 358,857, forward strand.
ATAAAATGGCGTCTATGCATTACCCAAAGCTGCGCGCTCGAGCTGATTGACACCGTATTGCGCGCTCTTCAAAATGCATAAAAAAACGATTGGGCGTGAAAATGGCTGAGATGTCACCACTCAAACAAAAGCGCGCGTGTGTATGAAGGCACTCTACAAGAGTCATGTAACGGGCGCCCCGCAGCGGCGAGAAACCGAAACATACTTGTCCCGACATGGCCTCCGATTTCCCGATGCGCGATCTCGGAGGCCATGGTTCCGAGCGATGGAATGTCCGCTCGTGCTTCTCGCGTTCCTCGGGCTACCGCTTCTTTTCTCGTCGGGTTTGAAAACCATGTTTCGGGACCTCGCCGCTACAAAAGCTGTGCGCTGAATACGACTTCCCTAGAGTTCCTGTATAGGCTCCCTACGGGAGCCAGAGTTGCGCGTTTGATTCCACGTGCCGCGTGCCGCCCTCGCCTCTATTCGCCGAGATCCGATCACGTGAGGAGCCGAATCAAGTGCCGCGCAGGAAAGTAGACGCTGCACGCGCCCCGGCGTATACGTTCCCCTGCTTTTGAGCCCGCCGCGCGCCTCGAACGCGCGGCGCTGCTATTCGCCGAATTCAGTCACGTGAGGAGCTGGATCCACATGCCATGCATGAACGCGCAACTCTGGCTCCCGTAGGGAGCCTATAGACGTTTCCACTGTTTACAAAAATCACAGTCCACACGTGTTATCCCTAGAGTGCCTTCATACACACGCGCGCTTTTGCTTGAGTGGTGACATCTCAGCCATTTTTCCGCCCAATCGTTTTTTTATGCATTTTGAAGCGCGCGCAATCTGGTGTCACTCAGCTCGAGCGCGTAGCTTTGGCTAATGCATAGACGCCATTTTACCGCCCAAGTCACGCACCGAGTGCGCGAGAGCGTCACGCGCTGGCACATTCAGGGCAACAATGGATGTCTTCACCCTCAGACATGACAGACATGTAGGCACCCTAGACTTCCCGAGAAACGTTCTGCTACCAGATTCTCGCGCTCCAAATATGCGACCGGGCATCTCCGTAATCTAACTGCCAAGCTTCGATACTCATCACAAGTAATCAAGTTGCTTTTAATCCATAAGGTTTTGGTGTAATTCTGTAATCATTAGAATACGTTTATTAGGAAGTAATCACGGAAGTAATCTGATTACTTGTGGAGGTACTGTAATTACTTGTAACCGTTACTAGATCTATAGTTTTAGGGAACCGTTTTTGCACATCCGATACGGCACGATGAGCCCTCCGCTACGAACTGCGCATGCGCTATCGCGGAAGACTCGCACATGCGCAGTTCGTAGCGGAGGGCCCATCGTGCCGTATCGGATATGCAAAAACGGTTCCCCAAAGCCCTACTATTTTCCCCTCCGCTTCCTAACGGCGCCCTTTTGTTCATACAAGTTTCCTAGCAAGGAATCCTCGAACCAATTGTCTCCCGACAGAAGAATGGTTTACCCAAATTAGTGAATTAAGAAGGGAAGAAGGTTATAATTCCACGATTCTTATTCAAAGAAATCCAAAACGAAAGACCCGTTTTCAAACCGCTAGAAAAATCTATCGTTTTGAAAATATGAAGTAATTGGAATAGTAACGCCCGGTTACTCTTTTCAAGTAACGGTCAATTACTTTTCTTGTCAGATAATGATAATGAGTCTGTGCCATTTAAGTTGAGTGGCACAGACACATATGCGCTGCATTTTCTCCCGTGTTCTGTCTTCTCTCTTGTGCTCGTCTTTTTAGCGCTTTTAACCATGGTTCAAAACTTCCCGAAATCATTGTGATGAATGATATTGAGCTTTGGAGAGTACACCAGGGGTTTCCCCAGAAATTGAAATTAGGGGGGGACGGGTCTATTTTTTTTTTTTTTTTTGGGGGGGGGGGGGGTCATTGAGAATAGAAAAAAAAACGAGGGGGGGGGGGTGTACACCTCCCCCCCCCCCTTCCAGGGGGTGTGTAGGGAAATCACTGGAGCACACCATTCTAGGAAAGGGCTGTCATTCCATGTGTTAGTAAGAACGTGGGGTGTTGATCTAACTGGCGTAGCACTCCGCTTGAGAATTAAAAGGAAAGAAGGAGGGAATGGAGACTTAGAGTGCGAGGGGATGTAACTACTAGAGGCACGGGAAAGTAAAAAAAAAAAAAAAAAGATATAAAGGAGGACTCGAGAGAGATGCGAATTATTCCTATGCCCCAAGAACCATTAATTTTCCACGCAAAAATCTAAACTTAAATACACCTAAGTTTAGTTTGCACGTGTCATTGCTTTATTAGTCACACATACAGGGTGCTTTCTCAACAACTGAGATTAAATTAAAAAGGGCCACTTGTCGTCGCGATAACTTTATGGATCGCAACAGTCGCCAGGTTACGACAAAAAAAAAAAAAAAGACTTAAAATTTATTTATTACTTTTTTTAGCTGACATTCTTTGGCCGTCGTGACTTCTTCCGAGTTTTTATTTTTTTGCGAGTCCCTTAGTCCAATTTCTTTTTGTGGTAATTTGATGCTGCGACGCGGTATGAAACGAACCTAAGAAAGTTCGGATCTCAGGCGACAATAAATTCAAATTCGCACGAGAAGATGCCAAGATTGCTATACAAAAGATAGCGCCACCGTTGCCCACACGCGCAATCGAAAATAAAGAGGTGAACTGCACGGGCGCTCGTGGCGCGAGGCAGTTGAAAATGCGCTTGGAAGACCACCGGATATGTCTCGTCTCGGTCCTTTATATTACTTCGTTAAAACATACAATAAATCCCAACATTTTCCAGTGTTCCACGTATTGGACGCACCCCGTCAGAAATATTCCACTTTCGTTTTGCACGCGGCGATGGCAGCGCCCAGAGCGAGCAGTGTGAAGCGAAAGCGTGATTCCAGTTTCGGGGGGTGTGGGGCAACCGAGCGTTCCTCGCTTGCTTCTAATTGTTGTTGTGCAAAAAGTGAAGTGAATGAACTCCAACTAAGTTCCAAACCGTTCACTCGTGTCTGCCCAGTGCCGAGGACCCGCAGCGAGCAATCCGCGTTCTCTTCCGACCTCTACAATGTGACAACCAACTTTTATTTTCCCCACAGCGCGGGCCTGACGCGGGCGCACCGGTCGCAACAAGTTTTGAGTTCGGTGGTTGCCTTCGATCGCTCCCATCTAGCTTGAATCGAGCTGCGCATTTATTGCCGTAAGTAAATGACCTTCACTTTTTTTTTTTTTTTTTGTAAGCCTCGCACTTGTTTGCACTGCGCGAAGAAGACCAAGAAGACCACACCGACCTTACTTGGATTCTAACCGAGCGCATCGGTTGCGGTACTCCTGTCGAACAGGTGAAATAACTTTCCAGGATTCGCTTTTCCGATGGCGCTCGCTTGGCGTGCAATATTGGTTGCTTTCTTCCGTCGGCTTTCCCCGACGCGTAATGGGAGTCGCCGAATGTCGCTTGTCTGATCGTATGCGTTGATTGGAAGTTTTTTTAAAGTTTCTTTGAACAGCCGCTGTGTGCTGCGCTGATCGGAAATAATAGGGTCAAAAGTTCAACGAACGACGAAGGATGTAATACTTGAAAATCCCTATCATTATACTGGGTCTTTACAGGGTAGAAAACGACCGTGGCCATCGCAAACGCTGTCTAGGAAGTTGAAAAAAAGTTGCGTAGTCGACGCACCCACATTTGGGGTCGATCCTGATGTTAAGATTAAAGATTCCACTCACAATTGGATAGGAAACTGCCAAAGCTTGCAAGCAAGCTGGTTTCATACTAACGCCGGAGGTTTCCGACTACAGAAACGCGAAGGTGCAATGCACTTTTTCAAATATGATGCTTGAAGCGCCAAAAGTTTGGACTGACAAAGCCTCCATTGCATGTTTTGTTAGCATTTGGATACTTTATTTGTTTAAGATGATTAATTGCCTTCCTTTCGACATTAATCCCAAATAATTTGGAGTGTTAAGTAGAATGTCATTGTTAGCAATGAAGTATATCCCAACATACAGCACGTTAAACAACAGATTTTGTTGTTTTAAAATTCTAACTAATAAAACAGCACATTATTAAAAAAAACTGTATTAAAATAAAAAGAAGCTTAAAAGTGATGTAATTTCGCAGTCTTGAAATTAACAGTTCTAATCTGTTATTATAATTTATTAGAAGGGATATTTGGCCGAGTTGGTAAGAGTTCACAGTGAGAAGCAGCGCATCTGGAATGAGAAATAATAATTACTATTGCATTGAAAGCCCAACCAATATTTGATATTGTGAGCTTGCACAATTAAGATTAGTAAGCATATTTTGTCTGGGACTTCGGATGAATAAAAACACTAACCAAGCGACATGCATCAATTAAGGTTTTTGTTTTGATATATGTTCTAACATAAGTTCCATTTTGAGGTGGCACATTATTTGATGGCAGGGACAGATTTAGGAGTGGGGGGGGGGGGGGGGGGAGGGGGTGGAGTGGAGCGACTGTTGCCCTTCCCCCTAAGCTCCCCATGGTCAACTTTTTTAAAACAAAATCATTGATTTACATTAGCTAAAAGTTTAGTTCTTGGCGACATGCAAACATGGGCGTACCAACGGGGGGGGGGGGGCAAGGGGGGTGCTTGCCCCCCCCCCCCCCGCCCCCAGAAGAAGCCGCCACTGGGCGCCCAAGGGATACCAAGTCGAAGAACAAAAAGCGGGTTGGTGAAAGTACAAGAGTCAAAGAAAGAATAAAAACACTTAGGGACAAGGACAGACAGCACAGTTCTTTCAACTAGCAACACACATTTACTGATGTCTCCTTCAATACATACTATCTCCCTCCTAACTTTTGAAACTTATGAGGAAGTTACGGAAAAAATTAATATACTGTAAACGACTTAATTTTCGTGGGCTCAAATTTTCGCGAATCGGGCCAAAGCTGAAAATTCAAAATTATTCGCGGTTTCTAATTTTCGCAAATCGAGTGTATAGCTTCCGTAGCGTTCACAATTGCCCGAATTGTTCGCGGGACCTATTTTGCGCAAATTGTAGGCGATTCGCGAAATTCGCGAAAATTAGGGCACCGCGAAAATTTCGTCGTTTACAGTATTTATATATGCCTGGAAAAAGGACAAAATCCCCAAATACACTACAAGATAAAGACAAAGAAAATAAGAAAGAAAAAAGAAAACACCATTGACAAAATCAAATAGAGCGCCCTTTGACTAATTCAGCTCTGGCTTCAGGTAGTTCACCTCAACTCTGGACAACCCAAGAGAAGGAGCAGCGATGTTGTGTTCGTCACCGGCTATCCTGTATGCTTCAATAATCTCTCGGCCAAACTTGTTCTCGTGTCTTCCAATTAGGCTGGTGTCCTGGAACCGGGCTTCACAGTTCTTGCAGAGGCGTTGATGAACAGCTATTGGATGAAAAGAGTCGCTTGAAGCACGGGAAACCTCGAGGACGTGCTCTCGTAGGCGGGTGTTCAGGCAACGCTCCGTCTGACCAATGTATCCGTCACCACATGAAAAAGGGATGGAGTATACCACTCCCTCTTCACAGGGAACGGTCTGATTGGCATGTTTGATGGAACATCCTTTGGGGGCTTCGTTGTTGTTCACTCGTCTGCAAAGTTGTTTTTGGCGCAACTTGCACGAGAAGACAATTGAAGTGTTGAAGTGCGCTGCAATTCCCTTCAGTCTGTGTGCAGAGTTGTTGTGCACATATGGTATGGAGATAACATGTGAAGCCTTACTATGTGGAGCACTGGGCCCTTGGGTGGATAAAATTATCTGAACAAGAATAGTGCTCAGAAGGTGTTGCGGATAACCAGCTTTGAGGAGACGTTCTTGTTGTTTTGCAATGCTTAAGCTTAAAAAGTGAGATCATGATTTGGTGCGAGAAGATGAATGGACATGTTCCATCAAACATGCCAATCACACCGTTCCCTGTGAAGAGGGGGTGGTATACTCCATCCCTTCTCCATGCGGTGACCAATACATTGGTCAGACAGGGCGTTGCCTGAACACCCGCCTACGACAGCATGTCCTTGAGGTTTCCCGTGCTTCAAGCGACTCTTTTCATCTAATAGTTGTTCATCAACGCCTCTGCAAGAACTGTGAAGCCCGGTTCCAGGACACCAGCATAATTGGGAGACACAAGAACAAGTTCGGCCGAGAGATTATTGAAGCATACAGGATAGCCGGTGACGAACACAACATCGCTGCTCCTTCTCATACCACTCATTCACACTGGAAGCGGATCCGCGTTCGCAAAGCGGTTGCGAACGCAATCGTATAAAGATCCAGTACAATTGCACGCGCACTCGATGACATCAAGTGCGTGTGCAGTTGTACTGGATCTTTATACAACCGCGTTCGCAACCGCTTTGCGAACGCGGATCCGCTTCCAGTGTGAATGAGCGGTTAGGTTGTCCAGAGTTGAGATGAACTACCTGAAGCCAGAGCTGAATTAGTCAAAGGGCCCTCTATTTGATTTTGTCAATGGTGTTTCCTTTTGAGAGCGCAGCTCTTAGGCGCCCGTTTCCGGCTTGAGCGGCGTCGCCGTCGGCGTAACCGCGCGTAACCCTCGTGAAGGTTACGAGGGTTACTCTCACGAGGGTTACTCTCCCGAGGGTTACGAGGGTAACCCTCGTGATCCTCGTGAGGGTAACAACCCTCGTAACCCTCACGAGGGTTACCCTCACAAGGGTTACTAGGGTTAAGAGAGTTACCCTCACGTGAGAGTAACCCTCAGGAGGGTTACTCTCATGAGGGTTACGAGGGTTACCCTCACGAGGGTTATGAGAGTTACCCTCACGAGGGTCATGAGAATTACCCTCACAAGGGTTACTAGGGTTATGAGAGTTACCCTCACGAGGGTCACGAGGGTTAGCCTCACGATGGTCACGAGGGTTACCCTCATGAGGGTTCCCCCCCTGAGGTCGCGTGACCCTCCGCTGAGGTCACGTGACCCCCCCCCCCGCCAAAGTCACGTGACCTCAGGGAGTCACATATCCCTCAGTAGCCTACCATCCTATCCCTCAGTACCCTTCCATCCTTCTCCTCAAGAGCTGTGCTCTAACCGGCGTTACAGGGAGTTGTAAACGGCTTTCATTTTTTCTTTCTTATTTTCTTTGTCTTTATCTTGTAGTGTATTTGGGGATTTTGTCCTTTTTCCAGGCGTATATAAATATATTTATTTATTCCATAACCTCCTCATTAGTTTCAAAAGTTAGGAGAGAGATAGTATGTATCGAAGGCGACATCACTAAATGTGTGTTGCTAGTTGAAAGAACTGTGCTGTCTGTCCTTGTCCCTAAGTATTTTTATTCTTTCTTTGACTCTTGGATACCAAGTGCACCGCCCCCGGCCGTGGGGGGGGGTCTGGTTTGCCCCCCACTCAAAAACAAGTTGGTACGCCACTGCATGCTAATATTGGGTCAACAAAATAGATCTGGGAAACGTTTCAACCGTAACGTCATATCTCGGCAGACTCCCTCCTCCGCCAGTGAAATGCCTACCGCTCCTCCCAGGCGTGACCCATAAATGCGCCCCTGTTTGATGGGCAACACAATCACTATTGGGTAAATTACTTCTGAGATGCAATTTAATTACAACTATTTTGCTTCAAAATGAGTTAATCAAAATTATAATTATTAGCACACAAAAAGTAATTAATTAGTCATGCATTACTTTAAAACAATGATGCATTTTTTTTTTAAATGACTTTGAAATGACCCAATCTCAGTGATATGTGTTACAATCTTTTCTGCGCTGAAATATATTTGACCACTGCCCTTGTCCGCATTTTCAAGATTCAGTACATGGCGTCTTACATTCGTTACTTTTTTGTTCGCACACTTTGTTAGTGGTATGATATGGGAACTGAGTTCTAAAAATGATGAGAGTCGGTTGTTTTGTTATTTTGCAACACCATCAAGGTTGTTAGCGTTCTTTTTATCACACCATGCAGTTCAAAATAAAAGTGATCTACTATGGTAGTACCGAAGCATTATAATGGAGGCTCGAACTTAATTTTTCCGGAAGTGGGCGTCATAAGGATACTGTACAACTCACAATCAAATCATCCCCTTTATTCTGACCGTGAAAGGCACCCCCGTTATATGTGGGACGTCTTCTGTGCCCCTCGGTGGCCGGGCGCTGTGACTATGGCTGTTTGTCAGCTCTATGTCAGTTCTACGTCGCCCTATGTCAGTTCTGTGTCAGCTTTATGTCAGTTCTATGTCATTTCTTTGTCAGCTTCATGTCAGCTCAATGTGGCACTTTCAGAGCACCACAATTTGGCAAAAGGGCAATGAGACGGACGCTGAGTGAATTTTCGCCTTGCATGGTCCCTTGAGCAATGTTCCAACCAAATGAAATTATAAAAGAGAAAAAAAAAATAGTGGTCGTAACTTGAATTTGGCAACTGCCGAGGTTAAAAGTAATTAAGTTACAAAACTATGGCAGCAGCCTATTTTGAATTTTATTTATTTTTAGCAAGTTCTTGTTTTGCTTTGATCGAATTGCCTCGTGCTCAGTCTTTTTTTCAAAATTAACTTAGAAAATGTGGAACTCTTGATGTGTGTCACCATAATTATAGAGTCGATTTTACTGTTCAAATGAAAAATGTTACATAGTGATAACTTTAATATAATTAGCACATTTTGTAATCATTTTGATTAATTGTAATCAGCTGCTGCTTATCTTGGCCCTAACCAATTAAGGCCTTGTTTGGCTTAAAGGACCTAAAATTTGTGGTGTATGTATAAATTTACGATGAAAATTAAAAAGAAGTGCAGGAGCTGGTAAACTATACTCCATAATGAACACCCAATACTGGGAATAATAAAAAAAGAAAAATAACAACCACACATACAGTTTTAATGTATAGATTTCTTTAGAACAAAATTATTATTAATATTATTATAGTCTGATTCCCTGTTGTTCCCAAGCTCTCAGGATTGATGTGCCGGGGCCTTTGTTGGGTACATGCAGGCAGGCTTGAATGGGCCCGGCCAACCAAGCATGGATGCCGTGGTAGCGGTTGCCATCAGTGTCTTGGCCGTGGTTTTTGTCAGCTCCCTTGTGGCCCTAATCGTCGTCTGCCGCCACCGGTACTGCTCTAACAAGGACCACTTGAGCAGACAGCTCCAGGACTCCCGGTGAGCATAGTACTCGGTAAACTGTAAGACGTACATACATAACCAAGGATGGTTTCTGCTAACACCTATAAATGGCTAGAAAAACATGTGTTCAATATTCATAGATTTCTTTATTTATTTATTTATTCTGTTTAATGTGCCCACGAACAGCTCGAGGCCTTGAAAGTGCAGAATCAGAAAAGTTGTGGATTTGTTCCTAGAGGTACTTGTTCTCTCTAGGCAGAAAGGTATATCTAGCCTACAGACATCTGGAACCATTTACAAGGCTTGTCTAGTTTCAGGAAAAAGGACAAGTTTAGGTTTTGTAGATATGTAGGCATATAACCATGATTGACAATAACATGAGGGTTTTACAGTGTTGCATGTGTGCATACTCTAAAAAAGTGAAAGCTGCTGTATGAATATGGTGAATTTGACCTCGCATCTGATCATGCTACTCAAATTCACCATAGTTTTTGCTTTTCGATTTTGTTCTTTGCCACAGCAAGCATTCTTTGCCACAGCAAGCAGTGAAACTTGAGTTAACTTGCACCTTTATCCGAACCTATGGAACACCCAAGGTGCATCTTTTTATATCTGATGACTTTCAGGTGATTTCTCAGGCTTACGGTACATTTGCATAGAAGGACTAGTCATTCTGGTTTTAATTGAAATATCTTTGCATGGGCCCATTATTTCCCATAATGCTTTCCATACATGCTTTCCATATTGTAAATTTCTCAGTTTGCGGGCCCTCATCTCGTTCTGCAGTCTACAAAGCAGTCTACAAAGCCAATGAGTTAAAGTAGGTATAACTGCTACAAGATGTTGCGCATATGCTTGCAGTTTTGCAAGGAGTGAAAACAAAGTAGATATCAGTGAATCTGCCATATTTTGATGCTAGAATGGATAAACTCAATATAGTACAGCTAAATTTTAAGAGATACCTTATTTTCCGGCGTATACACCTTTCCAAAAAACACTCCTAGGCCGCCGCCATGTTGCTAATGCTGATGCGGGTGGTGCGACTTGCGCGCCCTCTATCAGCTGGAAATTTTGTGCCACTCTCTTGGACTGTGAAAACCCGTTCAGCGCGGTTCTCTACCTACGTTTTTGCGGTTTTGCATTCAACGTTTTCTGGCCCCTCTTGAAAGTTTCCACTTAATTTTTTGTATGCGTGCTGCGTATCCTTTCTGTGTTATCTTCCTTTGTGAGAAATAAGGCTGGTGAGTGCCTGCCATTCAAGCTTTTCTGCTCGACACTCACGAGAAACGAAGGAGGTGAAGGACGTCGAACGGCCTTCGACGCAATTTTGCGAACATTGTTCTCCCCCCTCCCAGAGATAATCCGCGTAGAATCCTCAGTCATCTCCAAAAATAGTTGTCCGGGTTGGGGTGGGAAACGGGTCTCCCTTTTCCCCGCTACCCAACAGCGCATGGGCAGATGCCTCCGGAGTCGGTTATGGCATAGATGTTGGAGGCTGTGCGCAGGCAATCATCGCCCCTTTGCCGAGGCCAATATATACCTCCGGGAAGGACTCGCCGTGTTCTGGTGCGCGTGTATTGGTGTGAAAGGGACTCTTCTACACACAGACAACACAATTTTGGCTCTCGCGCTGCGCCTGCGGCCATTGACGAGCTTTGCCTTGGGATATTTCCATTGCCATTTTTATTTATTTATTTATTTATTCACATTTTTTTTAAAAACCTCGGGAAATCCTTCAGACGTTTCCTCGATCCTTCCGCCACCCTCAGCACGAGGAGAAAAAGACGTCTCGCGCCGAGTGCGCGAGGACTCGATGGCCCGCCAGCTCGCCATCGCGCGTCAAGCGCGCAACGCAGGTCGGCGGGGCTCATGGCCGATGGTACCCATTTTATTGACATATCTTCATTAAGAAAAAGAAGAGAGACGGCACTGGCAATAGCCCAAGGCAAAGCTCGCCCATGGCCGCAGTGCAGCGCTAGAGCCAAAATTGTGTTGTCTGTGTGTAGAAGAGTCCTTTTCACGCCAATGCACGCGCACCAGAACACGGCGAGTCCTTCCCAGAGGTATATTGGCCTCGGCAGAGGGGCTATGATTGCCTGCGCACAGTCCCCTACAAGTACTCCAAAACCGATTCCGGAGGCATCTGCCCGTGCGCTGTCGGGTAGCGGGGGAAGGTGGAGCGGTGGGCAGTGCGGCAAAGTCGACCAAACACGCAAAAGAAAGGGAAGTCAATTGGGTGAAATAGGAATTTCGTCTGGAACTGTGTCAAGCAGGTGGACGAAGAAGAAAAATCCAGAGCCATAAAGAGAAGTGCAAAATGCCAAGTAGCCCGCGGCCCGTATAATAAATATAATAAATATAATATAATATAATATAATATAATATAATATAATATAAGCACACCCGACCGGACATTGGGAGGCCCAGAGTTCAAAACCTAGCTGCGCCGTTTCTTTTGGCTTTAGCGGCTTCGTAAAACACTGATTCATTCGACGAAGTGCAGTTCATTCATCTGCATATTTTCGAATATATATATATATAAGGTACTATCATGATCAATATGAGTGCGAACACCGCTCCGTCCCGCGGTGCTATCAGTGCCCCCTGGCGATTACTCTTTGAAGTATACGTGCACCTTGCGGTCGAGACATATCGTCCCTAGCGATCGCAACACCACTCTGCACCTCCGGGTCGTCTGCTAGCGAAAAACGGTCGGCGAAACCGCGAAACTGTTCACCTGTGACGAAGCTCATTTTTACAGCGGAGCTGTTAAGGGCTAGTTTCCCCAGGATTGTGTCCACCAGCAAAGAAATGATAACACCAAACTCTGGACAGCTACCGCCATCTATGAGCGACGGCGGCAACCTTTCTTCGAGGGAAGAAGAGCGGGAGCGGAACGAGCGGCGATGTGCGCAGCAGCGCGAATGGTTTCGCAACCGATGCGAGGCCGCTATTGCCTCAAGTTCTACTGCGTCAAGCGCTTCAGATTCCCTTACGAAAAAAGAGAAGATTGCTCGCCTGGAAAGCCACCGCCGAGAACAAGATACAGCTCTGCTGCTCTTCCTTCTTCACCAGAGTGGAAAGGCTGAAAGTTTTTGCTAGCAATGTGCGCCAGCAGAAATTACTTGTATAAATACTTTTAGTGTCATTTTTTTGAGTAGGAAGTTTTAGTAGATTATTCCCATTACTCCGATAAAAATACCCGATACTTCGCCGACGCAGCTTGCATCATATTGTTATCGGAAGTATCAAAACAATCAACTAAGACTGCCTATTATTTCCTTCCCATTAGTTTTGCGAGAGAAAAGGACCACCAATGCGCACAGGCCAGAAGTTAGCACGGTGCGAGCATGGGTAATACCCTTCATAAACAGCGCGAAAAAAACGACGAGGACGTTCCGTGTGTTTCTTCTACGTCATCGTCGTTTTTTTTTGTTTTTTCGCACTGTTTTCCATGATGAAGGGTATCACTATCACCCACGCTCGCATCGCGCTAACTTCTTGCCTCTGCGCATTGGTGGTCCTTCGCCCTCGCAAAACTCACGCAAAGGAAATAATAGGCAGTCTTCGTTGATTGTTTTGATACCTCAGATAACATCGGGTATTGTTATCGGAGTAATGGGAATAATCTACTAAAGCTTCATAGTAAAAAATATGACCCTAAAAATATTCATACAACTTATTTTTGCTGGCAAACATTGCTAGCGAAAAATGCGCTTCGTTATTGGTGACCAGTTTAGCGGTTTCGCCAACTGTTTTTCGCTAGCAGACGACCCGGAAGTGCAGCGATCGTTAGGGGCGATATGTCTCGATTGCAAATTGCACCTATGCTGCCTATGCTTTAAAGAGCAATCGCCAGGGGGCACTGATAGTACCGCGGGCCACGCGGAGCGATGTTCGCACTCATATTGATCGTGATAGTATGTCCGCACTTCATTTTCATTTTTTGCGTCCGCACCTTTTATTTTTCTTATATATAAATGCACCATTCTTCAAGCGTCACAGAATCGGCCAGCGAGAGCCGTGCGCTTCGATAACCATTGGCAATTGCTTTCAAATAGCAAACATGACGGAGGTGTAACATGGCACAACGACGACGACTAGTGAAAGGAACGAACAACACATGACTAGTTTTTACAGCTTTCTGTGTTGTTACTGTGTTGTTTGTTCTTTTCCTTAGTTTTCCTTGTTTTGGGCTATTGCATTTACATTATGTTTGACTTTCACCAGCTAGCCCAGATCTCAATTTTATTACTTTATTCCACTTAGCAGTATTTTACTAGAGGATGGCTATAGTTCTGCTCCTTCCTTCAGTGTGGGCGATGACTCGTCTGGATGTATTAGGTTGAAATAAACTATAGCGACGAGAAGGTAGGAATAAATCTTCCAGCACCCAGTGGGAACTTTCTTAGGGTTGTTTACAAACGCTGCCGAACAGCAAACTAGGGGTGTTTATTTTCATTTGAATTATATAGAATGTGATGATTCCCGGGTAGCGGCAGTAACATGTATGCTCGGGTATTAAACTGTATAATGTAAGTACATGTAGTGAATAACCGTTGGAGCTAGAAACGTCTGCAGCTTTTTTTACCAATTAGAAATATTAAGACGTTTTAAGTTACTTGAATTTAACGTTGTTGGATATCAGGGACCACTTTAAACCGTTTATTATAAAACGGCTGTCTAGCATTTCAATTAAACAAAATATTAAAAATCCGAAATAAACCGGTTTCTAGAAACGTGTAACCGGTAACCAAAACCGTAAAAAACCGAAACGAAACCGTTATCAACAGGAAGCGGTAACCGTAACTGTAACCGAAACGTTATATTTTTCGGTTTGAGTCCCTGCTTCTTTCTACACCAACAAAAGCAGCCATTATCTCTTTCTGTGTTGGCGGCATGGCTCCCCCCACTTTTTTGGGGTTGAGAGCTGTTTGGAAAGGATCGGTTTCCAAGCTGTCGCTTGCTCTTGTCCTCCTCGTACCAGGCCGGACATCCACCTGATCCACAGCCAGAATGAGACGGCCGACATGGAGCTGGACGACGTCAGACTCCACCCCGACATCGAGAAGATCCTGGCAGATGAGCAGTGGGTGGACGATGCCACGTATGCTTCCTGTTACACGCATCAACTTTCCCAGCAACCGCTGTACTTGTTTTCCCTTAACAAGTGGCGTAGTGAAGCTTTCGGAACTATGAATTGCCCCGCAAGGCAAAACTAACTAGAAGCTAACCTATTCGCAGATGACTGTCTTATTTATTCGCCAGTGAAGGTGTCCAATGACCAAGTCATTAGCGCACCCAGAAGTTTTGCCTGGGGGGGTTGTAAAATTTTGACAACCGATCGGAGGAGAGAGGGCTAGCTGGGGGGGGGGGAATTTAACCCTTTTTTTATGTCCGTTTTTTTTCCGTTTGCACGCGTCATTGCGAGATTTTATTTGCACTGCGCGAATTAATTTTAATCCCATCGACACGATTGCATTCTTTGGTATGTGCATTTATTTATCCAAAATGGTTGTTTTATATTCATAGAGAGGGAAGAGCAGTAACCTTTTTGAATTTTCCCTACATCGCACCCGCGTATAATAATGGTAAATAGTTGGGGAGAAATAAGTTTTGAGAAAATGGCTTTTCTGATACTTGGACATAGCCACCCAGCTCTATACAAAATATTATTGCTCTATCTAATTTTCAAATATGAAAACAAAAAATGAAGTCTTAATTTTCTATGAACATTTGAAGGTAAACGTCCGGCAGCCCTCTGCCTGGTTTGGAATAGACATATGAAACGAAAAATAAGGACTATGACCAAAAATTAAATTTTTGGTTAATGTCCCTATTTTTCGCTTCATGTCTCTGAAGATTCAGTACAAATGCACATATTTCAAGTACTTTTTTCTCGCTTCACACTTCTTTCACAAGTCAGCGTTACCGTGACTGAGAATGTCTCGTCTGCAAAACTTTGTTGCTCAACATTACACCAGTGGAACGCATGCAAATAAGGCCCGACCTGTGTGCAAGCCATCCGAACAACAGCAGTAACGCATAGGAACCAGTAACGGGACAACGGGAGGAAAAAAACGTGGCCGAACCCGTGGCATCCTCTCCTAAATCCATTATTATTTTCGAGTTACGAAAATTATGAAAACAACATTCATGACTACAACTACTTCCACTCGAAATGATCTCATTAGATTATTTGATTACTTGACACGAAACATAATTGAACGTCAATCCAAAAAATACCATTAATTTTCATTTTCTCTTCGTGTAACGTGATTATTGCGGCTCGTAGTTTTGTTTAGTGTGCCAATTTTAAGAAACGTAATAGAGTGGCTCTCAGCACTAGTTTGAGTAAATACATGTAAATCTAAGAAATAATAGGTTCTGGCAATAAAGTTAAGTAAAATATGCAAATCATATTCGCTTAAATAGTCTCAAGGAAGAGTCATTGAACGATTACAGCTTTGCTTTTGTTAGTCAACTCGCGAAGGAATAATAAAATACCCAAAATCGAAAAAAAAGGATGCTCGTTGCGATTAAACATATTGCGACTTCTCTTTAACTCGTGCGCTCACGTTTTCTTAAAAATTAGAAACGTAAAAACTCTGACATAACTTGAACAAGAAATAGAAAAACCAAGCAAGAAAGACATCCAAAAAGAGGGGTCATTTCTAAAATTCGCTAAAAGCTAAAATAAATCAATCCCAAACTTAACGTTGCTGGTTTTAACTTTCAGGTCATTTTATTAGTTAGATGCAGCATACAATTTTGGACGTTATGTATATAAACAACAGAGTGACAAACATTCGCGAAAAAAAAGTCTAGTCACACTTACTGACAGTGACTTTCCAACGTAGATGCCCAAGTCATTTGGGTAAGTCGCTGCAGAAACTGGAAGATGCTGGGCAGAGACGGATCGGTCAGAGGGTAAGGATGAGGGCATCTGTTGAATGATCCACTTTTCAACGCTGGGAGTCAGATATTCCGATGGTGATGCATCCGTTGGCTCCAAATCGCAATTTTTTTTAAGGGAAGTAGTAGGTAAGCACTGAATTTGGCTGGCGCTTCAATGAGGCGGCCTTGGTGATATAGGTCATCGCGGACTTTTGAATTCACACACCGATCGGTCTTAGCAATTAGTTGTTAGACTTGCACTGTGGAATGGGTGCACAATGAGCAGTATCAGTAGAGTAGATGCTCTAAGAAAGATAAAAATCGGCAGTTTGTTGTGTAGCTCGAAGCCCGGATGTCACTCCTGATGTGAGCGGGTGGCGTGCCGAATTCAATCGCTTCTGTGAAGTGCATGAAATGACGGCTTGGCGGAAAGGAACAAATAAATAGAAAGATAAAGAACGAGACAGAAAAGAGAAAGAGTAAGAAAATGCACAGCAAGAGAAAGAGAGAGAGAGAAACGTAAAGAGAACACGGAAGAAAAACTTTACGCCTCCTCCCTCACTGGGGACGGCCAACAAATCATTTTAAAACACCCAACAGAGCCACAGCCTACAGGGTGACCCCCGTCCAATGGCCAATTGCAAAGGACACAAAGTGACAGTTAGGTAAAAACATATTATTCTTTTTTTTTTTGTCGGTTTGTGTTGAAGCGGAGCTGTATCGTCGGAAGGATCGCCCCAGGCGGCGGGGGAGTACCGGAGTGGAGGGAGTGTCACGAGTCATGACAATGTCGCTCTCAGGGGCGCTTCGAGCGGGCGTCTCCCTAATTGGGATGCATGGGAGGCTGCCGGGTGTGGTCTCGAGTCGTAAACCGTACCAAACATATCGGCTTTGGGTTCATTGTGTGAGCGGGCCGGGTTTGTGGGAGCGCCCATCTCCACGGCACTTTCTTGAGATGTCCGTCGAGGAGAGCGTGGGGTCTTCTGTGTTTTATTTTGGTTGTCCGTTTAAGAGAGCGTGTTGCTCTGCTCATATGCTTTTATGACCGACCATCTGCCAGAAAGAAAATAGCGTGGGAATCTGGGATCCTGTTTGGTTTTGGAGGACGGAAAGTGCCGGGCGGCGACGTCTGGTCGCGCCCAACACTGTCAATGTACTACGAGGGGCGTTCATAAAGTTTGTATTATCGGCACAAAAAATGAAAGAAAACTGAACAAAACAGGCATCAACATGAACGCGCGTCCCTCTAGTTTCCGCACAGTATAAACATTGCATGCTATAGTAATTCGTAACGCCGCTGGGGAGTCGAAACAAAAATGGCACCGCCCGTCGGTGCCAAGCACATGCAGTGATCCGTTTTTTTTCATTTGAAGGAAAGCAATGCCAAGGATATTCATTCCAATCTGGGAGCGTTGTTCGGGGGCAACGCCCCAGTTTACGACACTTTTGGTTAAAAGGCAGAGACGCTTCTAGTGTGGCCAAATTCGCGACTCCAGCGACCTATAGGGGGCACCACCACCAAACAAACATGGCGGCTGAGTCCAGGTGTCCAGGTCGCGTCGGCTCGGCCGGGCCGCCTGCAGGGGTGGCGCATTCAATTTAACAGATTTTCTTTTGTTTAATGAACTGAGACGGTTAAGTGTAGCCGGTGCACATAAACTAGCAGCGCATAGTTTTGTTTTCCCGGTGTTTTTTGTTCTTTTCATGTCAAACTTTCGTTTCGGAGATTTCGTTCAAAACCGAAACTATGGGCTCCGGAGAGACGGTAATAGACTCTAATCAGTTTTGATCATCTAAGGAAAGCGGCGATAACTACAGAATTGCTCCACCGAGAGTAATTTTCAGCTAACTCGCATGCCTCGACCCTCCGACTTATCTGTCCGCGAAATCGAGCTTTTGTGCGTATCCGTGTTTAAGAATCAGCTCCAATCATCTGCTCGGTCAACAACACAGGCTGTAGGAAAATTACGAAAATTAAGCAAGCGCTTCTTGAGCCAAGGAGCATGTTAACCCGCTGGCGCCTTATTAAGCAGCTGATACTCGTATTTCAATTCAGGTTTTAGTAGCAATCGAGAAGTCATTTTGACGAGCGGGTTATGTATTATATTACGTACTATGTCCCACTAAATCGATATTAGTATATTCTTCTGGTTGAAATATGAGCTTAGTTGACTAGCTATTAGGTGAACTGCTGAATAAAAGTATATTTGACAGACAGAGAGCTACTTCTTAAACTTAGTCAAATCGTTGTAGCCGGTAGCACGGAGACGAATGCGGACAAACTGAAGAGAGTCTTCATCGAAGATTCACGCAGAACCTCTCTGCAGTGAACTTGAGTTCGAATCCTGAACGGATAAAATGAGTAATTTTTTGTGGCCGGTCAACTTGAGCAATGTAGACGTATATTGCTGCTGGCTTCGACGGGGGTATAATATAAATATTGGAGGTGCGATAGATCATATTAATGTCGTGACAGCTTCTAACTTTGCGAGACGCATCCCCCACCTTTTGAAAGCAGATAATTTCCCTCATTAATCATATTCAGCGAGCAGGTTTTCCTGAATCAAGTAATTGCGAAATCAGCCCAACTCCTTCCGTGTGGTCAAGAGGCTTTTTTGGCGAAAAGCAGTCAAGATGAATAGCCAACGCACCGACCGGCGTGGGTCGCTCAAACTTGAAGCTAATCGAACACAACCAAACTCAAGAAAAGCAGCTATCGAACCTTCCCATTCACTTGACTGCAACATTGGTGTTCTTCCAGTGAAACACCTCGCCTGTTGTCCTTAGTCCACTGTTCTACATCCTTATAAAGAAACCACTTATCAGTTACCATGTAGTCGTCACTTTGAATGTGATTCGAGACAGACAAGAAATCAAACGTTTTTCCGTGATTCCTCCCCATCCAAGAAATCGAAAGCACTCGACCGTGTGTTGTGGAGTGAACGGGCTTTCAAACACGTGATGGAAGGAAACAATCTACTGAGGCTTCACCACACTAATGAACACTCAGGCAAACTTAAGAAATTTTCGGACCTTCGTCAAATTACATTGTTCGCCACCGCGCCGACAACACGTGTCCGCCGCGAAAGCCACCAGAGACGCGGAGGGGCGCGGAGCGACCTGGTCCGGCTGGTTCCCGGTTTTCCCGCTTGGCGGCGTCCGTTTTGCTGGAGTCGCGAATAAGAAGAAAGCATTTCAAGAACGGTGACCAAGTGATTGCTGAAGTGGAGCGATTCCTGAATGCTCAAGACGAGGAGTTCTATGACAATGGCCTCCGGCATGTGGTGCATCGCTGGAAAAAGTGGGTACCTTTTGGTGGTGAACATGTAGAGAAAGTCTCAACTCCTACTCGAGTTTGATTGCTGAATCTCTATTCCTTCGTGACAATAATACAAACTTTATGAATGCCCCTCGTATGTTAAATAAATCTATCTAAGTTAAAGTTTAATACCACCCTACTGAACTTCACTTCGCAACGTGTTCGTCATCAGGCCCATTGTTGCAAGGGGCCAAACACTGTCTACATCAACGACCTTCATAACTGTGACACTCCCGTATCCTCGGTAGTACAACCGGCCAGAGCCTACTCGGCGCCATGCCAAGTCCGTTCACGACAACTACTTCGTACCTTCGTAGTTTCGCTAGTGCTCCGGTCCGCCGTCTCGACGGCACCCAGCCACGGCTCCTTGGCAGTCACAATAGGTTGGGAGAGGAGGCGCGGGGACCAGCCTATCTCTGAAATCCAAATCCTTCAAACCCCTCACAAAGCAGGCCCGCCGTAGAAAAGACATGACTCCCACGAAGACTAGCGTAAGTCGGCGAAGGCCACAAGCGCGAAGCGCACTGAACTGAACTTATCACCTTCAAGAACATTTCCTGCAAAAATACGCAGTAAATGTATAACTCGATCCTAGATAGTTAGAAATGTGATGACGCACGCAGTCCATGCAATCAATTCATATAGAATCCTTCTGAAAAACCTTTTTGGAAACAAATATGAAAGTTTGTGTGTAACGCATATCTCAGCTTTTTTTATACAACATCTACCTGCGCTACACAAAAATGAGAAAGCGTTATAATAACCTAAAGTGTGGAGGCTTTTTCTCTAACAGTTGGGGACAGAATGCGATTCAAAAACGACACAGCGGTTAACTGCTAGAGCCCAACGTCCCGCTTCGTCTTTTGGGGGAGTTTATTTCTTCAAATAAGAAACATGTCTGAACATAAAATTAATAATGATTTTATATCTCCTACAGTAGATAGAGAAATTCAAGGAAAATAAAATATATGAATGTACACACAGCGACACCGGCGGTATTTCATTTTGCTCAAACAGCGTGTCGAGGGTCGCAAAACTTTAACACCTAGGTTGGGGCCTGAGATGAGCCCGTTTTACCGCCTAAGTAATTGCGAAAATAGTGTAATTTGTTAATGTACTTACGAAAAAAAAATCCGGAACTGACTCCTTCGTACTAACTCTGTCACGCCGTTTGCATCATCGTCAATGCAACGGGGGCGAAGGGGTTCCGATTGACCGCTACAGAACTCTGGGGGGGGGGGGGGGAAGGTTAGAACCCTCAACCTTCCCCCCCCCCCCCCCCCCCCCCCACCACCCTCCCGTGGGTGCGCCACTGCGGGAGACTGTACAGACCGCGACACTGTTAGCGTGAATACGATCATCGGCGGTTTTTGCATTTTGCTCGGACAGTGTATCGAGGGGCGCGAGGTTGTGACACCTAGATTGGCGCATCAGATGAGCACTTTTCACGTACCACATAGATAATTTTGGTAATAGTGTGTCATCTGTCAATGTAAGATTGTATATTACGGAAATGACTCGCTCGTGCCGTGCACATCACCAGTGCAGCGACGAGGGGGGAAGGAGGATGGGAGGGGGCGATGAATTTATTTACCCTTAAAGGTCCTCGTTGCGGACATTACATTAAAAAAATCGTCAAAATATGCACACAAAAAAAAAATTTTCTCATGGAGCTCTGGGGGGGGGGGGGTTATGACCCCCCAAACCCCCCCCGTGGGTGCGCCACTGGACCAAGTGATGTTAAAACATTCTCTGGATCAGATTAGCCAGTGGCACCTTCATTGGCAATTGCAAATTAACTTTAGCAATTGTCATCATACACCCACATCACAAATAAAAAGAACATAAGAACATATCCCCTTTTCAGTATTGAATTGGACATATGGAACTGACCAAAGAGATACCTCTAAGTATGTAGGAGTAACGATTAATAAGTCAAAATTTGAAGAGGCAATCTCACATTACAAATATCTGTGCACCAGTGTACCACAAATTATGTCTGTTGAGACGGAAACTTAAGGATGCCAATACGGAAGTAAGACTTTCAGCATACAAAACTCTGTTACAGCCGACACTCGAGTATGCCTCTGTTGTTTGGGACCCCGTTGCTAAAACCAACATTAACAAACTTGAGAGAGTGCAAGAACAGGCTGTTTATACAATCTTATTACAGATTGACTTCCCCGCTTATGAAAATGTTGAACGAGTTCAGGCTTCAGCCATTGGGACTAGAAGAAAAATAGTATGCCTAAAGTTTCTATTTTTCATGCTCAGCTGAAAATACATTCTGATGTTTATCTTAAACTTGTTACCAACAAGTCGGCTGCTTTAAATCATTTAAAGCATTACAATTATATTTTCCCAGAACTCATATGTTTAAATACAACAGTAAATGACTGGAACAAACTTTCTGAATGCATTGTTAGCTTTATATTTAAGCACATGAAGCTTCCACATTCTTTGCTATGACCCATGTATATGTCCAGCAATGTATTCCTTTCGTTTGTAATGTTCTTTAGTTTTTTCTTGAAGTTCGCATTGTGACGCACTAGGACATGCCTTCAAAAAGTCATGTTGTATTACACCTGAGACTGCGGTGGATGAAAACGGAAGAACTTTCAGTAGAAGGAACAGACACAGAGAACGTCTCAGAGACGTTCTCTGTGTCTGTTCCTTCTACTGAAAGTTCTTCCGTTTTCATCCACCGCAGTCTCAGGTGTAATACAACATGATTAGCTACCACCAGCTCGCCTGCACTCTCACCGTCTCTTCAAAAAGTGTTTTTTTTTCGTTTCTATGTGCTTCTTCAGTCTTCAAACTATGATGCATTAAACTTGCCTTCAAATAAGTGTTTACATTTATGTTAACGGAGATCTTACTATTATGTATGCTATAGCTACTAGTATTTCAATCTCCCCGTAATGGCCCATGGGGCCGACAGTATCTGAAAATAAATAAGTAATAAATAAAAAAAAATGTGGTGCAAATACAACGTCTGTTATGTCTTTGGTTCCCCAAAGACATAACAGACAGCAGAACCTTCCAGGGGACCTTTAAAATGTGTGGCGGCAATGGCCCTCTAAGGCATAGGGATCAATGTGGGCTGCCTCGGTGACTCCGAGGCAGAGTGCCGGCTTACGGATTCCCAGGTGGCAGGTTCGTGTCCTGGACAAGGTTCCCACAGCAGAGGACTGAGGGCCCCTGGCACGCCCTCAGTCCTCCGCTGGGGCCTGCTAGATGCCCTTCGTTCGTTTGAATCGTAAGACCCCCAAATTCAACTTGTCTCGTAGCGGTTGGCAATTGTTAGAAACGAGCAAGGAATGTGCCAGATTGACAGTACTTATTTATTTATTCAGTTTATCAGCTGCAGCGTCCAAAGAGCATCATCACGGGAGAGCGATAAGGGCACATGAACATTTGATATGTTACGAATTGCCTCTGCTTTATAGTTGGGTTTTAACTGCTCTTATATTTCAGTGTATGTGCAGTACTACTTGTGTATCAATTCACAATTGTGTGGTATTTACGGTACAATACACGATTGCATCATAGTACATTCTGCACATGCACATGAACATACAAGCATTATTGTACTCGGCTACAGTCCTGTCTCATTGATACAAACCCAGTCTGTGTAGATAGTTTGTTACATAAGCAAACATTTTTGGGGACAGACTGGGCAAATGCACACATTGTTCGCCTCATTATTATGGACAACTCAAATTACGGATGATCCTTTCTGCAGGAGCGGAGGCATCTGTATTAACAAGACATCACTTTATAAGGGAAAGAAAATTCGTAATATGGAAAAGAGAGTATAGTAATCCCATTCGCCTAATGAGGACCGAAGTATCCAGTGATTTGAAAGCATCTCTCTCTCCAGTGGCCTGGTGCCCCACTGCCTGGCGGTGCTCAAGACGTGCCACCAGCTGACGGAGCGCCTGGTGACCGTCTCGGTGGGCTCGGTGAGGCGTCCCGCCCAGTCGCAGCGCCAGATGGTGGAACTGGCCCAGCTGGCCCAGAAGGTGGGCCCACGGGTGGACGACGTGGTGCGGGCCATGTACCCGCCTCTGGACCCAAGGCTGCTCGAAGCACGGTGAGCCTCTCGTGGCGAAGAGCGACACACTAAAACATTGGTCCTCAAGCCTTTTGGTCTCGAGGACGTCTCCTCATTTATAGCCGATGAATCCCTTCTGGTCTCGGCGTGGACCAATACTTTGGTCCTCAAACCTTTTGGTCTTGAGGATGTCTTCTCGTCTATAGCTGATTGGATCCCTTCTGGCCTCGGCGTGGACCAAAACTTTGGTCCTCAAACCTTTTGGTCTTGAGGATGTCTCCTCATTTATAGCCAATTGAATCCCTTCTGGTCTCGGCGGGGACGGAATAAAGCGGTGCAGTAGCTTACTGACCTTGTAGACAATAGTGCTCATACCGAGGAGCGTTTGGCATGTAGTCATATGCGTCAATGGATGGCTGACATCTTCTGAATTAAACTCGAAGAACACTTTACTTAGAGAAAGGAACGGTTGGGGAAATTCGGGAGCTTGGGGGAACCCCGTAGGATGCCTCGGGCAGCCCCTGGGTTTTTAGTAAGAGGTTCTCAAGAGTAGCCCTGAGGGTTTCTCCTGCATTTTGTTGGCCGTTCCCTCCCCTCGGTAGTTTTCTTCCAGTTTAAGCACCATTTTGAAAACGTCAAGTCATCCGTCAATGCGTAACTGCAACAATTTTTAGTATGTGCAGGATTGTTTACAAGGTCTGTAGGCTTCCGCACTGCTGTATTGCACCAATGCCAAGACTGCGGGAAGGAGTTCGATCGGCTGTCACATGAGAGAGGTGGGCATTCTTCGAGATCTAAATATCTGAGAACCTCTGCACTATACTACGTTTCGCCTTACGATGGATCACGGTGAAGGCTAAGAACCATCGAAGCCAATTCAGTTCCGTTTGAGTCTTGCGTGACCTTCGGGAGGGGTGTAGTGATGCACAGGGTTGGGCAGTATCGCGATACAAATGTATCGCGATAGTATTTCAGAAATACATTTCGTATCTGTATTTCTGTATCGCGATACATTTTTTTCGCCAGTATCTGTATTCCTGTATCGGAATACATTTTAGAGTGTTTCTTTGTATCGCGATACAATCAGGATGAAATGTATTTAGTTACATTTCTTGAGAAATACTCCTCCCCCCCCCCCACACACACACACACACAAAAAAAAAAGTCCGAACGCATTTTTTTTTTTATTTCTTAGGGCATCAGGGTTGAGAGATGCTGGGGCATTGTTGCTATGCTGACCAAGGTTCCTTCCGATCCTCCAAACTATTTTTCTATGCGTCCTCCTCTCTCTTCTGAGAAGTGTTGCGTAGTCGGGGACTCGAACCAGGTGGCGTGCCAGGATTGGAGTCAGAGCATCTTCTGCCGCAGGTCCTTAGGTAGGAATTCCTTGAGTCATTGTTTGCTGGCATTCAATGTCCGCTTATAAATGTATCTCTTGCCTTAGCGTGCACAGTACTCCCAGCCGGCAAAGCTGAGTCACACCCAGTCCGTTGCAGCACGAGCCTGGCGGTGGTTGACTTGAAAGAGTAGGATGACTCACGCAGTGAAGTTCACACATATTCAAATCACCGTGATTCGAATGCGTCTGCGGCTGCGCCCGTAATGCTGCACGGCTCAAGGATACGTCATCAGAAGACGTGAACGTGACCCACTGCTCTGGGGATCCGAAACCCAGGAAGGAGGCCAGACGTGGCCTCGCTGTGCCGACCCAGCCTTCGTACACCTGCTACTCGTCTCTAGCGCGCTGTTTCTCGGAGAGCTCGCACCTGTGCCGGCAATATCAGGTCGCAATCCACGAGGTCTCTGTTTGGATGATGCTAGCCGAAATGTGATGATTGCAATCCATGCGTCGGTGGCGGAGGGTTTGCAGGAAGGACGTTCACAGCAGGGATGCCATCGTATCGTTTTTTCAACCGTAACAGAAGATGAGACACGTGTTCCAGGATGCTTCAGGTGGTCCACTATTCTCGAAAATTCCAAATGACACTGCTTGCATGATCTTCAACGATGTAACCTACAACGAAAATACCTATTGCACTTTGATACACCAGCGTGGTAAAGTTTCATGTTCAAGGCCACACCTACAGATAACGAATACCAGTTCATTTCACCGTGACGTCATGTGATCAATGTTGGCAGAAACGTCCTTATTGGACAGGGGCGTGGTGATGTTTTGATGGGAATCAGGGTGACAGAATTTATTTAGAAGTCGAAGTCTTTTCGCATTCCTCGTCAGGCAGACAGGATGTCAGGGAGGGACCGCGGTCAGTCCTTGATGGAACGTTTTTCTGAGCCCATTGAAGATTCCTCGTCGTCCGAAACCACTACCTTCAAGGCAAAGTGCCAAGCCTGTATACGGGAAAGTAATTTTGGGATCAAAAACTTCCACTTCAAGCTTCATCTCAGTTGGCGTCTCTAACAAATGTGAAAAATGTATTGCAGTATCAGTATTTCTGTATTTGTATTTCTGCCCTCCCTAAAATGTATTCCTGTATTTGTATTTCCAAATACTTTTTGCCTCTATTTAAAATGTATTTCCGATACGTATCGCGATACATTTTTACAGATGTATTTTAGTATCAGTATTTTGGCTACTATTTTACTGTATCCCAGTATTTGTATTTCCAAATACATTTTCGAGTATTTCTGCCCAACCCTGGTGATGCACACGGTGGACAGTCACGTGGTAAGTTAACGGCACTGGGTTGGTTGGGATGGCTCGTAGCGTCCACCGCAATCCATTCTTAGGTGAAACTCGGGCCGCTGAGCTGCGGCGCGGATTGTCAATAAATGTCCAAGCTTGTAATGATGTTTTGTCCTTTCTATGTTATATATGTTGCTTTCCTTTTATCAATGCAACTTACCGGCATGCTTCAATTCATAGAGTAATACCGTATTTACACAATTGTAAGTCGACTCAATTGTAAGTCGACCCCCCCACATTGCACATCAGCAAAAAGAAGAAAAAAAACTCTTTAGATGTGCATTTTACCGCGAACACGTGAGAACGGCAAAGTATCTGTTTCGAAAGCCCAGCCTCCAACACGCGATCGATGCCTTCTGGCGTGCTTTGGCTGCGCATACACGCGTGAGGTGCATGAGATGGCCAGGTGTTATCAAAACTAGGAAGTTCACGCTGTAAGTGGGACAACTAAAACTGGTCTCTATCCTTCTCACTCCGTCCACGACTAGACTATGACTTGTCCGCACTAGTGATGTCAGTCCCGTCGTCATCACTGCTACATTCTTGAAGCACGTCGTCGGCGACGTCCGACGAAATCTTGCACCTCGCAAATGACAGCATCAACCGCATCTTCGCGCTTGCGTAGCGATCGTGTTGCACGACACGGGTAGGGACCGATTGTGCACTTTTGCAGCATACGTTGCAAGCCTGACCTCCAACTCTGGAAGGCATTCCCACTTATCCAGACTTTGGCCTGCAGAAGCCTCTTTGTTTCCCGTCACAGTTTAAGATCCCGCGCCATTGCAGACTCCGCTGGAGCATCACCCACACTGACTGGTCGAACTTGCGTCCAACAGCACAGTTGTTGGTTGCTTCTGGATGAAGAATGGCCATAAACGAACACCGAAAACCTAAACTGCTCGGATCACGCATGTCAATACAAAAAAGCATAGTTAGCACTTTATGCGGTGATCTCGACACTCGATCAAACGACAAACAACCATGAATCGTGCGAAAAACTGCGAAAAGAAGCTGCAGAGAGCGAGCTGTGAGGCTGTTCCAGCGGCCTCCGGGCCTGCCGTGCGCTGTTCACCGCTGTACATTCGGGTTAATTTGCGAATCACTATCACTATTAATTCTCGTTCGCGCAAATAAAAAAAAAAAAGTATTTGTAAAATGAGCGCACAGAGCAGCGCAATGCTACAGGTACAGCCGGCTGAACTCTTAACAAGCTGAGGTGTTCTTGATATTGCGATTGTTTAATTTTTGTACAGTCTCATGGTCTACATTTCCAGCCTCATAGTTTTGTATGTTTGCAGTCTTATAATTTTCTACATTTCCAGTCTCATAGTTTTGTAGTATGTTTGTACAGTCTGATCATTTTCTACATTTTCAGTCTCATAGTTTTGAACATTTGTACAGTCTCGCTGTTAGAACACTTTGAAACTGTTCCTGTCATTAAAACTAAAGATGAAAATGTGATGTTGCACCCTAGCAATTCCGTCATTTCCATTTCGGGCTCGCTGCCTGTGGCATCAAGGCCATATGACTTTTCTCGTACCCTTGCATGTTGCGGATGAGTCTTGCGTTCCCTGTTCCCCCAGCTGCACGGCCCTGGTTTTGTCGGTGGTGCACCTGACACTGGTGATGCGGACCCTGTGCGGCCTGCCCAGCAGCCCCGGCTGGATCGACGAGTACCTGGCACATGCCGAGACACACATACAGGTGACCGCAGGCTGGGCGACTGCCGAACAGGGTCATTGAGCACTCCCTGGGAGCCTGAGACAGTGAGAGCATTTTCAGGGAGCTTGACCGAAATATGCAGTGTGTGCATATTTCACCTGTCCCCTGGTGTCACTTTTAGGTATGCTACGAAGCGGCATGTTCAAAAACTGAAATGTTTTTAGTTTTTTTGTTTTTTTTTGTGCATGGCAAGCTAGGTTTTTGGCAGTTGTGCCACTATGAGAAACGGTTGCACACCGTGGTGAAACACAAGTGCTACTCGGTAGATATCCTGCAAAACACGATTCTTTTCTGCCAAACCCTGGCTTTGCCATAGCGCTGCTTGTAGTTTCTCGTCTGAATTTTTTTTGGCTCAGGGTGTGTGTGTGAAACGTGCGCCCAGCCCAGGGCAGCCCGGGAAGTTAGAATGATGCTCGCTGACGAGCAGCTGTCAGTGTTCTGGGCTTATGAGTCGCCATGACGTACATGAAGTGTCGCTGGCGGAGCTAACATCAGATAATCCAACATCGTCGACAGTCCTCTCTACTACTGTCATCCAAAAAATAAGCAGCAAACGAAGTAAGATAGCTAAATTCGTGCAGTCTTTGTTGCGGTGCCAGATGCGAGCAGGGTGCCATGTTTGAGAGCTGCTATCGCTGTGCCATAGGTTGTTTCTGATTGCCCCCCCTCCTTTTAAGTAAATGCAAAACTACATTGAAACCAAAACTATAGTTGTTCCGTCAGTCACGACATGACACATGTTGCAAAGCACCAACTTCAAATTTTGGCAGCGCACAGAAATTATTGGTCATATGTGAGTGGTGGCCTATGGGCATGGCAAGGAAAGAGATGAAAAGTTGTCGCTCCTAATTTGACCTATTCACGCAGAAAACAATTTTCACTTTGTCTAACGACGATTGCGAGCTTGCACTTGTGCCTGCAGTTTGCACGTATGCCAACAACCACTAATATTAGTAAAAAAAAAAAAAAAATTTGATGCACAAGTTAGTGAGCACATGCATTGGGTTGCAGCTCGTGCTGTCCAGGCAATGAAGGCAACGGCAGTAGCAGCAGTGAAAGACGAGGGCTGCGTACCTACATTGCCGTCGGCTAGATGGCTCAACCTAGATCCGCCAAAGGAGCTACGCTTACAGTATCGGCATTTCATTCCCCGATTTTCTGGATGCCGCCATTCCATTGCTTAGGGCAAAGCGCATGCTATTGGCGATGGCTACGATAAAAAAGTGTGACCTCCTGAACTTTAGATACGGCGTAGGAAGCTTGGATGATATAGCATTGCTTTGTCGCGCACTGCTTTAAGATTTTTAGAGAGAAAAACCATTTCCTGCTAGATGAGCACCAACATGGCCGAAGTGTCGCCGAAGCGCAGCCCCATTTTGCCATGCTACCTTTACATGCGCACGCTCGACCGAGGCCAGTGAAATTTTAAGACATTGTTGAAGGAAAGAAGCTTGCATCGGAGGCGGGACGACCAAAGGACTTCTCTGCTGTTCTAATCCCGCCAGTTGCTGTAGGTGGAGCGCACTCACCATTTCAAATTTCCTCTTCTACCGTCGTAATACTTTTTCGGAGTTGAGGTCGGATAATCCGCCTCATACTCGACTTGTGTTTAACCGCAATCCCACTCGGCGTCTCGCCTCAGGTGCTGCGGGAAGCGGGTCTGGCAGCCGACGCCTCGCTTCAACAGGGGCCCCAGCTGTGCGAAGTGGGCCAGGCGCAGCAGCCGTCGCTGTCGCTCTGGAAAGCGACGACAGACCGGCAGCTCTCCGCGTGACCCGTCGGACGTCACCAACCGCGTTTGAGCGTTGCTCCGTGTTTAAACCGCGGGTGACTGACGTCGGGGGAAGGTCGTCCGACCGGGCTGGGACCCGGTTCGTTGCTTGGATGATGCTCTTGAGGTCTGTCGCCGACATTTGCATTTCACTCCTGCGATGAGTTATAGCACAATCCTTGGATCACCCGCTCTGGAACCTTTCCGTCGCGCCGTGGGGAAGTTTTTCCCAGGGCAAAATTAATGCGTTAGGGGTGGCCGACGGCGTTGGGAGTCGACCAATCGGATCGCTCGGAAAACCTAACGGACGGTTGGGGTTTGGAGGTATCCGGTGTGGAGAGAGTCGCCGGATGTGTCCACTCTTTCGCGAGACCCCACGGGTCCGTCAAAAAGATGGACGATTGGAAACGCTGTCTATACTCGAGACCTAGGTGTCATATTATTTCAATATAATTGAAACATCACGTAAAGGGTGGTACATCTTGTTTGAAAAAAAGAAATCAAGATTTTTCGAGATTTTGTTTTTACTTACTTTTTTTTAAACTTTTATTTGGATTAACGCCGCTTGCTGTGATAAAACTTGCTAGGGCGGAAACTATTGAAGGTTCCAGACCAGTAACTAGTTGATCTAAGGGTCATGGTTGCGGTCACCGACGGAATAAAAAATGCAGAACGTGGCAAGTAAGCATCCTATTGTCACTCCGCAGCCAATGAGTATGCGGCATTAGCCGATGAAAGCGACGAGGACCGAATCGTGCAGCAAGATGCGTGAAGGAAATAAGCTGCAGCCCACGTTCTTTAGACTGTCGGCGCCTACGAAACGCTTGGCTACCAACTCCTCGCCCGGGGCTCGTTTGCAGCTTCGACAATCGTGTTAAAAACTTGCGTCTCTTTCTCGAGTTCCTCGCGTAATAACGCTGCTAAAAAGCTGTAGCATTGATAGTATAACTGCTTCTGTCGCTCAGTTCGGATAACATATTTCTGTAATGTGTACTTCCATCCTAACATTTCTTTACCTATTTATTATTGTCAGCTACTCGCTTTCACTCTTGTGCTAGTGCAATCTTGTTTCCCAAAATGAATCTCAGACCTAAAAACTGTAGTACGATATATATATTAATAAAAGAAAAAAACAAAAGTTGCCATATTTTCCTAGCCACATCTTTTTTTTTCACAGCGGAGCTGTTAAGGGCTAGGTTCCCCAGGATCGTGTCCGGTACCAAACAAATGTCGACACAAAACTCTGGACATCTACCGCCATCTATGAGCGACGGTGGCAACCAGACACCCGGCTTGCCGTCTTCGCTCATATATGGCGACAACCTTTCCAGCCTTTCCACTCTGGTCACCAGAGTGAAAAGGCTGAATTTCTCTAGGCGTCTTCCTAGATGTCGTCTTCGAGGTCGTCCTAGAAGTCGTCCTTTAGGTCTTCCTAGACGTCGTCCTTGAGGTCGTCCTTGAGGTTGTCCGAGAGGTAGTCCTCGAGGTCGTCCTAGAAGTCATCCTTGAGGTCGTCCGTGAGGTCATCCTTGAGATCGTCCTAGACGTCGTCCCTGAGGTCGTCCTAGGCGTCGTCCTTGAGGTCATCTTAGACGTCGTCCCTGAGGCCGTCCTCGAGGTCGTCGTAGAAGTCATCATTAAGGTCGTCCTAGACGCTGCCCTTGAGGTCGTCCTAGACGTCGTCCAAGCCATTGTTCTCTAGGCGTCGTCCTTGAGGTCGTCTAAGAAGTCGTCCTTAGGTCGCCCCACCATAGTACAGCTTCCCTGGTCTTCCTTCTTCACCAAAGTGGAAAGGCTGAAAGTTTTAATTTCCATTGGTGTGTTTTATTGCGGCTTACATGTGTTTTTTTCTATAAGTATGGACCTTAACTGCACAAATTTGCCGCTGGGGTTATATTTTGTGTTTCATGAATTTTCGAGAATATTGAAACTGGTTCCTGCTTGTGGTATATCGCGATCACATTATACATATTTAGTCCTACCAGTACAGTTCTGCCATGCCTGCCGTACAAGTATACAAGTGCAGCGTGTACAAGGGTGCAACTTCTGTACCAAATCTTTGTGAAAAACGGCTGTTTATAGGGGATTGCGTTTTAGAGACCAAAAAATATGGCACCATCTTTCTGGCGTCATGAATGCGCTTGGCCCATTTTAATTGACTGGTCTAAATGCAGCGTTTTAGAGAAAGCATAAAAAAGCACATAGTTTTTAGAGTGCAGCTTTTAGGCTCCCGTCTCCGGGTTGAGTGGCGGCGCAGTCGCCGTCAGCGTCACTGCGCTAAATTTAGCGTGAAAATTGACTTCACGTGATCTCAACACCAATTCAATTTCCCCGCTAAATCTAGCGAGGGAAATGACGTCATGACTTGGTGTCGCATCACCTATGGACAAATTCAGTTTCTCTGCTAGATTTAACGGGAAAATTGACGTCACGTGACCTCAGCAGCAATTCAACTCGCCGCTAAATTTAGCGTGAAAATTGACGTCACGTGGCCTCAACACCAGTTAAGTTTCCCGCTAAATTTAGCTTGAAAAATGACGTCACATGACTTGGTGTCACCTCACCTACGAACAAATTCAGTTTCTCCGCTAGGTTTAGCAGGAAAGTTGACGTCATGTGCGGAGGAGGAGGAAGAGGAGGAAGTAGGGAGGAGGGGAGAGGAGGAGGAGGGGGAGAGGAGCAGGAAAGGAAGAGGAGGAGGGGCATACCCTTCCCTCCATGCCCTCCCCTCTTCCTCCTCAAGAGCTGAGCTCTAATTTCGTGTTACAGAGATTTGTGAACGTCTTTAATCTTGAGACTTTCTAAAATATAAAATAAGTACACACACACTTTCTAGAAACCTCTTCCTCAGTCACTAGCTCGTATTTGCATATTCACAGCTTTTGTCGCTCAGTGGCTAGAATATAGTCAAATCAAGCACATTATAGCGTTAAAATGGGTCTAACTCTTTGGGGGACCATGGCTGAATACTGCTGGGCAGTGACTTGAACTACCTCTTGGGCATTTGGGCTTAGCAATTCATCCTTCCACTTCACTAAGCTGCCCAGAAGATTTCGCTTAGCAGCTCCAATGACCAGAGCAGGTTAAAATTCTGTGAACTAGCTCTACTTAATTTTTGAAAGTCGCCTACTATTTATGGAAAACTGGTTGCACAAACAGGTTGGGTGAACTAGCATTATTTTAAAACAGTATTTAGGTGCTCCTCTTAGTTCAGCATCAGTATTATATTTGTGTAAACAGATACATTCATGAGATAGCAGGCTCTATAGACATATATAAAAAATGCTGGTAAGCTAGAATGCATGCTTGTCTAAACTTTGCCACACTTAGGTGGTGGACTATTTATACATTATGTACAATGGAAGACTTAAAGAGATCGGATGTAAGCAGTCAGCCCGGCAAACCTGTCACCAGCACAAACGATTTCTGCCGAAGTGTAGCCGACTATGTACTATTGCATAGTCATGCTTCTGCGAGTGCTCTGAGGGAACTGTTACAATCATGCTCATATTTGCACACTCAAAAGGATGTGTACAGGGTGTCACAAAAAAAATATTTACACATTCTCTTTTATCGCAAAAATAAACTAGGCATCGCCGAACGCTTGTTCTCCGCCCAAAGGTAGCGCTAGAGGTCACAACCAGATGCCAAAGTTTCAGCCCGATCCGATACCTTATTCAAAAGTTATAAATAATTTTCTGAAAATTTCAATGGGAAAATGGCGGCCCACGGAGTTTTGGAATACATGGGGCTCTATGGCACCAGAAACTGAAAACGGGCAAAAATGGGCTCCGTTTTCACCATTGAAATTTTCAGAAAATCACTTATATCTTTTGAATAAGGTATCGGATCGGGCTGAAACTTGGGCATCTGGTTGTGACCTCTAACGCTACCTTTGGGCGGAGAATGAGCGTTCGGCGATGCCTAGTTTATTTTTTCTGTGAAAGATACCCTGTAAATTTTTTTTTTTTGTGGCACCCTGTATAACCTGTAAATTAGGCAGTCCCATGGCATGGTAGACATTGGCTGTAGCTTGTGCAGCTAGTCTGTAGTAAAAGCTGAATTGCTGGTGCAAGAAAGCATGCCACACAGTTTGAAGGCTGAAAAGCATGCGAGGAAATGCCGAAAGTGTGAATGTGTGCTGTCAGTGAGTCTTCCTGGAGCCGCAAAAAGCTGCCTTCTTTGTTTGTACTTGTACTGTAAGCTTTGTACATTGCCTTGTCTCGTAATAATCTCCTTGTCTTTGCTGTAGAAGCACCAAATCCACTGAAATAAATATGGTTGGTATCTAAGCTCGTATGTCTGGTTAATGATGTGCCACTCAACTCTTCATTATATATCGCATGAACAGTGTTTATGCCACCGTAAAACTACTCTCCACACTTCGCCACAAGGGCATGAAAGGTACCTGCAAGAGACCCTGTTGTCCTATCAAGTGAAATCTCTTTAAAAAGACCATGAAATGTTTGTTTCACTTTCGCTACAAGTGCTCAGAATAACCACTTCATATCCACCAAGCATGGAACAGGAGTCAGTTTATGCTTGCATGCACTGGTTTTTGAAAAAAGGTGCTTTTTTTTCCTCCCCAACCACCCCTTTTTTTCTCAACTGGACAATCAAGGATTGCTTGGCGACAGGTAATCTTCTTAATCGCGGGTTTGCCAGAGGTTGAACGTAAGGGAATCATAAACATAAAAAATACCAGAAATGGAAAAGAAAACAATTCCGAGGACACCTAGCACTTATGAGCTGTGAATATGCGAAAGCATTCTCGGCGCCAAGAGGAGCAGAAGCGGCCGCAGCGCCGGCAGGGAGTGCGGTGGTGCGCCGCGCAGACCGCCCTGGCTCGCTGGTGACTGCTGCGCCGCTGGGTGAGGCAGCGGCGGGAGTGCAAAGCTCGGCGCGGCGCGTACTGAAATCACGTGTCCTAATCATCATCATCGCCCTAGCTGTGGGTACCTATTGGTGGATGACTTAGACCTCAAAGTGTAACGTTAGGCCTAATGTCATGCCAGCGCATACCCGCGTCCCCCACTTCCGCATCCAATAGCGTCCCATTGTTTCCGTGACGTTGCGGCCAACGCGCGAGGAGGGTCGTGCCTTTCTGTATATATTTGCTTTATCTCTCGACTTTGACTTAGCATTGTGGAAGCCACGAGAGGGAGATTAAGTCTTCCCCCTTCCGATGGAAACAAAGACGACTTTCGGGGATTAGCTTCCCCCTCCGATTGATACAAAGGCTGCTTTCAGGGGCTCGGTTCCTTCTCCGATGAATACAAAGGTCGCTTTCTTAAAAAGTGGGGGTCGGAGACAAGTTGGCACCACTCTGTGGCCATTATCTATCCATTGAAGCGGAACAAGGAGCGTTTCCAGTGAACTCTTCTTTCGATTGCGGAGGGATTTGAAACCGGCGCACCACGCTTGTGGGAGGAGCTTCTCCTACCTTCTTAAAGGGGCCCTGCATTGACTTTTTTACTGGTTTTTATTTTGCTCCGAACCTGAGCGCACTGAACGTAGTAACTTACTGAAACTTTTCTTTTCTCAAATTTCGCTTTATTTTAAAAGTTATAGGCAAATTATAATTACAAAAACAAGCAAAAAATAACCTCCTTCATGACGTCGTAGGTCCTGGCTTGAGTGGCCGTGAACTAGAGGAGGGGTAGTGAGCTCATCGAGCGTTCACGGCTGCCGCACTCTGTGTCGACGGCTCGAGAGGGCGCCACTAAAGCATGTGTTGGATAGGCTGTATGAAGCGGGCGGCCAGGGCGGCTCGCATTGCATTTGCTGCGCGATTAAAGACTAATTCTGCATAACACTTCATTGGCCACAAACGACAGCAAACACGGGGTAAAGATCAGTTCAGAACGGGAGCCACTTCGCGCTGCCATACCGCCAAATGGCCAAATTACCAACCAAGCCCGCGCCGAAGGCCTTCGGAACGCTCGGAACCGGTAAGGTAGCGCCATTTCCTCTTTCCACCGCTCTTTCCTCCTCTCCGCGACTCGCTCCCTCTCCCATTCCGACGCTAGCGCCGCCAACGGTGTCCCACCGGTGAGCGCCGCTGCAGGAGTCTGCTGGCAAATCCTTCCTATATCGGTGTTTTCCGCGCAATTTCGGCTCGAGGTCCGTTGCAATATTCCTCTTTAAAAACATTCTTAATATTGAACTGGACTGTGAAACACATCGTCCTAATTCCACTGCCTTTTCAACATGCCGTCGTCAAATCGTTTAGCGCGAAATAACACTTGTTTCTGTTATTGAAGCGAGTTGCCGTATTGCTCGTTTCCAAAACAGACTGTTCCTTTTTGTTTCTGCCTTCACACGCCGA
Source organism: Ixodes persulcatus (assembly GCA_013358835.2). Lineage (NCBI taxonomy): Eukaryota > Metazoa > Arthropoda > Arachnida > Ixodida > Ixodidae > Ixodes > Ixodes persulcatus. Next base: position 394,754 of record JABSTQ010011379.1, read on the forward strand.
AGTGATGAGGCTAAAAACGTTAATAAGCGTTTTGTGGGCGCTCGCAAGTGATTTAGTAACGCAGGGCGAGCACTAAAATTCCATAAGTTCGATCCAAGTCCGTTCTAGAACTCTGTATGCTTGCAACAAAGTGGCTTGGCTCGTTTAGTCCGATGTTGGTACGTTCTACGTGTGCCCGTGAAATTGATGAACGTGGCGATTTGCTCGCTTTGAACGCACTGCTGTTTCACAGGGGTGACAATTTTTATTTTGATCTGGGAGGGTTGATGCGCACCACGGGCCGAAGGCCCGTTTTAATTGGCTCAATGACTCCTAAATTAATAGTTGAAACAACACTCTTATAAATGCAACCAGACAAAACATTGTATCGTTTTACGAGACCAGCTTTCTTGCGACCGGGTAATTTTTATTATTCAGCGCGTAGGCATTTTCAGACAACTTAGAAATACACCCCTCCTGACACACGCACAGATTTCATCATTACCCTAGATTGTCCGTTCAGGAAGTCTCGGTAATGAACGCGTGAGACACCATGAGGGCCAGGACAAGCCGTTCACTCGTGGTAACTCGAATCATGCCCCCACGGTGCCTCACACTTTCATTTGAACACCTTGTACTACGATCATGTTTATGTTGACAAGTCAGCGAAGAACGCGGGCACAGCACAAGATCGCAACTTCGAATTGAAGCCCAGCAAAGCTTGGAATGGGCCGGTTTAAGGCCAGTTGGTTGTTTACAACGTAGGAACAATCTTGTCTCCGCGCGGGTCGAGCACTCGCGCCGCAATGATCGCAAGCTACCTCGCGTCTTCACGGTCGCTCTTTAGTCGCTGCCATTTTGACCTTAACGCTTGATAGTTACGAGATAGGATAATAAGAGGTCACTCCTGAGCCATATCTTACCTCGCACAGTCTGGTTGAGGGCGAGCACGTGAAATTTTTTCGTTTGATTCGCAACATTCAAACCTTCCTTCGCTTTTTGTCCCGCACCCCAAGGGGGATTCGGAAGAGCTTCTTTCCTTCTGGACGATTCGAACAACCTACCGCACAGCAGTACGTCATGGCGGCAGCTTTATGTCGTTTCTAAAAGCAAAACATTCGACATACACCCTGCCGACACAAAAATACAAGCTCCGGCGAGCGGCCGGCAACGTAGTATGCAGCCGGTGGAGGCGAAGCGGTGGGCCACAAATTATGGCGGACGGAAGTGGCGAACCGAAACCTCACGGGCTCGGCCAGGCTCGGCCAATCAAAGAAGGCGGGCGGGAGAACTTCCCAGAGGAGGAGAAGGATTCTTCGAGAGGGTGAGGGTGTGTCGGAGGATCAAAGAATGGCGCTACCTTTCCGTATACAGGGGCCTTAGCCGGTATACGATCGCAGCGCCGCCGCATACATCCGGATTTTTCTGCGCTGGCCATTCGTCGGGGCTTCATCCCACTAGCCCTTCTAGTATGCGCCGTTTTTTTTCCGCCGCTTGGTGGCGGGTATGTCGATGGGTCATTTCTTGTTTCCGTACTTTATAAACTGCATTGCTTCTTTTCTGATCGAAAATACTGAACAAAAACTAGTTTCATACATAACTGAAATGGTTCGCGACACTTATATTTTGTATCTCGACTAAAAAAAAAGCTTTTAGCGGCTCTGACCAGTAGTAAGCCCAGGACCAAAGACGTCACATTTCGCGCGCTTTCGGCAACGCGGGTCGCCCTCGTAGGTGGAAGAGGTTTCCGCGTCGTCCGGTTAAAATATGACGCACTGATATTTAGTTACTCTCTTCGTGCCCGCTGGCTTTCCCAAACCCCAAGAGACGTGAAAACCGCAAAAAAGGCAGACGCATAATATGATTGCAGGGCCCCTTTAAAGGAGTCATGAAACGCTTTTCCAACTTTTTCCTGTTTAGCTTTCCTCCTCAACCACAAATCGTGCATTCTACCAAACAGTTCAAGAAGACAAAAAGGGGGAGTCACCTCTTGCTCGGACTCTCGTTTCTCTAATCCGGACACATCCATTCTCCCCCTAGAAGATTAGCCGTCGCTCAAAATTCAGACAAAAGTTGCTTTCCCCACCCCGTTCACCCCGAAGGTGACAGTGCTGTGGAAGCTACGTGCTCCTTGGGCCAGCGACACTTTTGCCACGTGATCACGCTCTCTCGCGCATACCCACGCGCAGGGAATGAGGTGAGGTGATGAAAGGGGAGTGGCTGTTTGGTCCGGCAAGCGTGTAGCTTCCACCACAATGTCAGCTTCGGGGTGAACGGATTAAGTGAGCTCCGGTGTCGTGTGACGTTCGTTTGGGCCCGGTGACGCGCTGCGGGGTCCCGATGACGCGCTGCGGGGTCCGCGGATGTATCACAGAGAAAAGCAGCGAGCTTACGAAGGGAAGGAGGTACGAATAGTCCGCTGTGGTTTTCCAATTTTCGTACCGAAAGTCAGGCTTTGACTTTCTACCTTTTTTCTTTTGGCCCACTGAACGATGTGCTATAGTAAAATACCAATATAAATTGATTCATTGCAGTCCAAAATTCGTTTCATGGTAACCGACTATAGCTATTGGTTGATGACGTTAGACCTCAAGTGTATACGTTAGGCCTAATGTCATGCCAGCGCATACCCGCGTCCCCCCCTTCACGTCAAACAGCTGCGCGTACCGGTTGATGACGTTGGACCTCAAAGCATAACATTAGGACTAACGGCGAGTCAGCATGTACCCGTGTCCCCCCCCCCCCCCCCCCTTCCTGCTGCGCCGCCAGCAGTTCGGCTGCGCTCCTTAGCAACGATGACACTGTTGCTATGGGGTCACATGACGCATCACAGCCAATGGGAATTTAGGTGCCGTTTTTCGCTGCTACAGACGACGCCGGCTTCGCTCCATGGGATAGTTAATGCTTTCGCATTCAAAATTTCAGTTTATTTTGATTTGTCATTTTATGAGGCACAGCAGACGCTAACTCCAGTCTCTGCCTTTCAGGCACGTGGCGCTGTGTCTAGCGATGTCATGTGCCCTTTTGTAGTTGTTTTTTCTTATTGTTTTTTAAGCTTTTGCAGCTGGCCCACGTCTTCTTGAAGTGTCCTTGGAGTCCTCTCTCTTGCCTCGTGTGTCCCCTTTTTCCTTTTTTGTTGTCTTTTTTTTTCACAGTTGCACTGTGTGGCCAGTCGAGCTTGCAGCGCAAGTGTTTGGGAGCTAACCCGAAGCCATGGCATGCCTCACTTTTCCAAGGCTAAATCAGTGTTAGCTTCAGTAAGAGTGAAATATAGGCCCTTTTACAAATTCAGTATCATCTAGTGGCTGAAATAGTAGTCTAAATTTTTGCACGCTATTTGCGGTTAATACTTGGTACCTAATCGTCAATGGCAGACATGCAAAAAATGTGGTTTTCTTTGCTGTACAATTATTTCTCCATTTGTTTTCAGTTCAATGGTGTGTACCACTCTGTATCAGGCACTTAGTTGGGTCAAACTCTTCGGGCGTGCTGAAACTGAGCAATCCAAGGATTTACATGACGCCCTCAAATGCGTGGCGCATAGCTTACAAGTCTCATCAAGGCAATAACTAACGACAATACGGCGAACCAACGTCTGGAATGTTTAGGCTCCGCATCGGTGCCAGTCTTCAAATTCTTTGTTCACCAGCCATCAAAAGGTCACCATTAGCTTGTACCGACGATATCTACTTGGATGATGATTGTTATCAAAGTGGCCAAACTGAATTTCGAAAAGGGTCTATTCGGCATTAAAAAAGCTGGACAATCTGCATCGCACAAAGGACTTTGTGACGTACAAATGAGTTGATTACACAAGTGCGAGAAGAGTCGAGAGGAATTTCCGGCGGCCACGTTTCATTTCATGTACCGTTCCTCAAACATCTACCATCTGGGTTGTGCAGCGAGGTCGCCACTAAAAGCAGCAGTGCCCAATGACCGGTAATAACCTCCCAAGTGAGTGAATTCTCGCTCCCCAAATGAAAACAAATTTATGGCAAGCAACACATCACTATAAGAGCGTCTGTTACAGACGCAGAGTGAGAAAAAAAAGCGGATCTTGCTATCCCGAGAACCTTTAAAAGGTTGCTTGCAACCTTCTTGCAATTTCTAAACTCTGCTTCCGTTGCTGCATCCTCCTCGTGTCACTTCTAAAGATATCTTCTCAATGTCGGCATTTGTACGCCGAAAAGACGTCACCTCGTAGAAGTGCTTCGAAAGTATGGTTCACGCATGGAAGGTGGTTCAAGTTACACTGGACACAAGGAAACTTCTCACATGTGCATAATTACAAGAGTGAGGAAGCAAATACAGGGTGTCACAAAAGAAAATTTACACAGTCTTTTTTACCGCAAAAATAAACTAGGCATCGCCGAACGCTCATTCTCCGCCCAAAGGTAGAGCTAGAGGTCACAACCAGATGCCAAAGTTTCAGCCCGATCGGATAACTTAATCAAAAGTTATAACTGATTTTCTGAAAATTTCAATGGGAAAATGGAGCCCATTTTCGCCCGTTTTCGGTTTCTGGTGCCATAGAGCCCCATGTGTTCGAAAACTCCGTTGGCCGCCATTTTTCCCAGTGAAATTTTCAGAAAATCAGTTATAAATTTTGATTAAGTTATCAGATCGGGCTGAAACTTTGGCATCTGGTTGTGACCTCTAGCTCTACCTTTGGGCGGAGAATGAGCGTTGGGCGATGCCTAGTTTATTTTTGCGGTAAAAAAGACCGTGTAAATTTTCTTTTGTGACACCCTGTATGTACTGCCATAGCCTCCTCTATACTCACAAAGCCTGGCAGTTTGACGACGAAGACATAGAGTGCCCAGTCGCAGATTTGGAGCGCGAGGATCTGGTAGCACAGCATTTCTCGGGAGTCCGGTATTCAGCACACAGCTTTTGCAGTGGCAGGGACCCGAAGCATAGTTTTCAAACCTGACGAGAAAAGAAGCGGTAGCCCGAGTAACACCCTACCCCGAGGAACGCGAGAAGCACATGCGGACATTCCATCGCTCGAGACAAGTGCGTTTCGGTTTCTCGCCGCAGCGGGGCGCATGTTACACAACTCTTGTTCAGATCTACCCATTCCTCCAGAACAGACTGGAGGAATGGGTAGATTGCGAGGGCATACTGGGCGAGTTACAGAACGGGTTTCGGAAACAAAGAAGGTTGGAGGACAATACTATATTTTCTCTAACACAGTGTATAGAAATAGCGCAAAAAGAAAACAGACAGCTCTGGCTGGCATTTCTGGATATCAAGGGTGCCTATGACAATGTGAACCAAAAAAACTCTGTGGGACATAGTGGAGAGCTTAAACCTAGATGAAGGACTAACAGCAATATTAAGGAACATTTACAAAGATAATAAGGTGATTATAACATGGGAAGGAAAGGCAACGGGGAAAATAGAGATAGGACGAGGCCTTAGGCAGGGGTGCCCGTTATCGCCTTTGCTGTTTATGTTGTATCTGAGAGGATTGGAGGATAGACTAGAGAAGAGTGGGCTTGGATTTGACCTTTCGTACAGTAAGCTAGGCCAAAAAATTCAGCAATCCTTACCGGGACTGATTTATGCGGATGATATCGTACTAATGGCTAACAACAGGATAGATTTGCAGGAATTAATGAGCATCTGTGGTAGGGAAGGAGAGGAATTAGGTTTAGAATTCAGTAGTGAAAAATCAGCAGTCATGATTTTTAACAATGATGATGTTGAGAGACTGAAGATACGGAATATTACAGTTGAGAAAGCTAGTAAATACAAGTATCTAGGAGTATGGATATGTGATGGCGCAGAATATCTCAGTGAGCATGAAAAGTATATAATAGGTAAGGGCAACAGAAATGTGGCTGTAATGAAAATCAGAGCACTTTGGAATTACAACAGGTATGAGGTGGTGAGAGAGATTTGGAAAGGGGTCATGGTGCCTGGCTTGACTTTTGGAAACGCAGTGCTATGCATGAAATCCGAAGTGCATGCAAGACTAGAAATAAAACAGCGTGGAGTAGGTGGCTGGCTTTGGGGGCACATTGCAAAACACCAAACCAAGGAGTACAAGGAGACATGGGATGGGCGTCATTTGAGGGCAGGGAAGCTGTGAGCAAGATAGAATTTGAGGATCGGTTGAGGCAAATGGGTGGGGAGCAATGGGCACGAAAGGTTTTCAGCTATTTATACATGAGGAGTATAGACACAAAATGGAGACAGCGCACTAGGAAATTAAGAGGAAAGTTTTTAGGCTATAGTGGGGTTACGGAAGAGCAGGTCTCAGACAAGAAGAAAGTTAAGGCCACAGAAAAAGATCGGTGGCTAGAGGGAATGCAGACAAAGAAGGCTCTGGAAGGCTATAGATTAAACAAAACAGTTATTGCCAAAGAAAGCATTTATGACAATTCTAGGGGAAGCTCATTGTTGTTTGAGGCAAGGACAGGTGTTTTGCGAACCAGAACATACAGAGCGAAGTACCAGGAAATGGACACAGTGTGCGCTGCTTGTGGAGAGGAGGACGAGACTGCTGAGCACTTGATACTCTCAGGGGCGGATGCAGGAATTTCCTGAGGGGGGGGTCAGGTGTTAGTCAGCGTACCATTGTTTAGGAACCCCCTCCCCCTCCCTCGTTTCAAGCCCTAAATTTTACACATGCAGAAATCAAGAGGGGGGTCAGGACATCCGGACCCCCCCTCTAAATCCGCCCCTGGATACTCTACTGTAAAGGGCTTCACCCTATGCATACCGAAGACAACATAGATTTAATAAGGTCATTGGGTTTTAGAGACAGCGAAGGAAAAGTGGATTTCAAGACAGTAGAGATTACGAAGCAAAGATTAAGTGAATGGTGGCAGAAAGCGAGAGATAACTAGGCATTTTCTTATTAACTGATGGCAAGGGGGATTTATAGCCTCACTTTCTTTTCAGTGCGGAGTGAATATAGTTTTCACATTTAAATATTCAAAGCTTAAAGGGTAAGACAAAATGGCTAGGTGGCGTAAGCGACCGCCCGATCCAAAGGGCTCAGCCGTATTCATCCATCCATCCATTGTCTGCCGCTCTACCTTTTCACTTTCGGCAGCAGTGTCACGTGACGACCTGCCAGGCTTTGTCAGTATAGAGGAGGCTGTGGTACTGCCTTTTCTCCTGTAAGTAAAAGAACTGTCATATTTTAAAACAAGCTTAAAGGTCAATGTACAAACCCGGTTTTCTGCAAGGGAGATTGTCCTCTTAGCACTCCCCCTCTAAGCTGCAAGGGGAGTCAAGTTTGGGGCAGGGTAAAAAAGTAGAGAAGTTACAGGAAAGGAGGAGGCGGGCAAAAGTGTAAAAGCGTGAAGTGTATGTCAGTCTTTAAAATGCTTCGTGAGCGACTTGCATTGTGCACAAAAGCAATTAATGAAGCAAGGCCACAACGTCGGTCGGAGTTGCAAGTTAGGAGACAGCCTGCACGCACTGTATGTGCTTTAATAATAAGGAAGAGCTGACGTGGCACTACCTTTCTGAGAATTTGTTGTTTCTAAGTGTGCAACTGGTTACAAACAAACATTAAAAAAATGAGCAGTCCTGCAATTATCCGCAGTACAATCGCAGCGATGGCTACGACATGTCGCGGTGCAGTCTCCGGGCTCTCACGAGCGCGCACTTCATTGTTCTACCTGCGACGAACAGCGCTGATGACGCGCTGAAAGATTGGTGCGTCTTTTAGGGTCTCACAAGTGCGACGCAAGCACGCAGCGTTGCCAAGATGCACGCGTCTGCCATTTTGCATCATAGTACTTTAATCAAGCTTCAGCACGTTCGTCGCGGCTCGGAAATCCACTAATGGTGACTGTAAGCATAGGCGTCTTGGTATTGGTATTGGATGGATGGATACAACCAAACCCTTTGATCGGGCAACGGCTTGTGCCACCCAGCTGTTTTTTTTTATTTATTTAAATAATTAACTCTGATTAAATTTAGAATTACAATAACTAAGATAACGAAGAATTTTCAGTCGCGACATTGCAGGAAGTGTGGGTGTTTAGCGGGCACTATACCAGACTTGTACGGACATCTTTGTTCCACAAATGCTGTATATGGAGAGGACTGTCAACGCTAGTTTGCCTTGATGCGTGCTTTGTTTCGGCCGACAACATCCGGCCCGTTTGTTCTGAACGCTTGTTGCTTTTTTTTTTTGCCGGAAGATTCGCATGAAAGCGCATCTTCCGGCACGAGCTCTTGGCAATGACACTGCTACGGCAGCATTTTGTTATTGGGTATTTGTATTTTTCGAGAGAGCACGTGCTGTCTGCAACAGGTACTACAAAGAATGGCATCAGCCTAGACAGAACAACATTGAGGCACCCTAGTCAAAGCTGTGGCGTAGCTGAGTGGAAACGCACCTGTTTCACACGCCACAGTCAAATCCTGTGGTTGGCAAGCAATCTTTTAACATAAAACATTTCTTGGCTAAGTGTTCGGCATTTCATGAAACCCAGAAATGAAGCCTGGATAAAAGCGTGGCTGCGACACTCGACACTGACTGGTCGACGGGTGGGGAAGGAAGAGTGAGGCGCTCGACGCCGATTGGTTAATGGGGAGGTAACGTGACCTCCCCGCGATAGCCGGTTCACACAACGGACTGAATCCCGATTTTCGTCTGCGGACCGTGTACCACGCGACCATCGCGTCACCGATTCCTGCGATCCGTGCCTCGTCCGCCGACGGGTCCATATCATATGAGCGAATGACGTTTTAGCGAACAGCGACATTTGAGCGAATCGACGTTTTAGCAAATAACGGGGGCGCACGTCAAGCCATCCGCCGCACTGCTTTTACGCCGCTTTGCGGCGACAGTCTGCGGTGGCTCATTACAAAAATGTGAACTCATTTGGCCCGCCCGAAAGCGCCGCTTTGCGGCATCCGACTATTCGCTAAAGTGTCATTCGGTGACACGTGGGCGTTCACTAAAATGGCTATGGCAGCAGCGGCATATCCTCGGGGCGATTGGAAGTCGTCAGTCCGAACTCGTCGTTCCGTCACTCGGAGAAATGACATCACACGCCATGCACAAACCACACGCCGAACGTGGAAACGAACTTGAGTACACTTGCGCTAATGCGTAGTGAGAATATGAAGGCTCTTCGGAGTTTCTGATGTTCCGTGCAACAAAATGATTGATCTAATAAAGAATTGCATTGGATGCCACCTCGACATACAAAGCAGAAAGCAAGACGGTCTTCATCGCATCCGTGAGCGACGTTTTTCTCAAAGTGAGGGAAACTTTGCCAAAAATAGGGAAATTTTAGGCATCCAATGCAAGAGGGAGGAACGTGAAGCGCCCGTCACGTCTGCGGTATACAGGTGGTCGCCCTCTGTCCGGAGGCCCTATTTCAGAACGTACATCGTCTCCTCAAGATCCTAGCGACTCTGCCCTTAACAAAGGAGGAAGCTGAGCGCTCATTCTCTTCACTACAACGGTTGGAAACATACCCGAGAGCGTCCACTTTGAATGAGCGACTGCTCAGTTGCAGATGCTACAGGCGCGAGCATGTGGCCCTGAACAGTGCTTGCACTGCACGAGCGCGCGTGCTTGGCAGGGACGCTGAAAGCACGGAGCTCGCAGTTGTAGCATCGGCTCCGTCTGGACCTAAGCTGAAACGAAGTATAGCGCTTTTTGAATGTTCACCGCGACATTAAAGTTCAAGCGAAGGACGTCCGTGATATTTTTTTCTGTGAATGCAGGCGGCTGCATTTTAATGTGTAGGCGCTTGGCATAAATGAAATGATAAAGAGAACCTGTAAATTGCTTCCTAATAGAACTAGTCACAGCTACCTTTTTATTTGCGGTAATTTCTAGTCGAAAGCACGTAATTTTGATCACAAAAGGTGTGCGTGAGCGCAGCGCCACCCATTGCTTACAGTGCAATTGTTTTTTACAATTCATTTATTATTCCTTACATCACTGGCATTGTTTATATTATCACCGTGTGTTCGTTTTATTATGTTCACTTTGGTTTGATTGAACTTTGTATTTCAGTGAGGATAGTTTGTTATACTTTGCGTGGAAGATTGCCATCCTTCACCCCACAAATGTTTAGAAATATCCGTTCTCTATATATCTGAAATCAAGTTCCGCATCCCATCGAATAAACATGAGTTAAGCAATATTGCATATTTTATTAATTTGAGCATTTTCTACCCCACAAACAATTTCCCTGAAAGCATGCAAGTTGGAGATGGTCCATGCTTCCCCGTTGCTCCGTGTCTCGTGCAAAACCAACTGCGTGAGCAGGGGAGCAAGCGGGACCCGTTGGGGGGGGGGGTTTCGACCCCCTAAACTCCCCCCTCTGCCTACGCCACTGTCGATGGCGTCTGCTCGTCGTATCCCTCGTATTGACTCACCTGGGAGACGGACGAACCGCAGACATGTCGTCGCGTGATCAATCTATTTGTGACATCTAGAGCCTGGAGTACTATTGCAAGGCAGCCTGGCTCCTAATTTACACAATATAAAGCCCACGAATTGAAGTCGGCCACGCCAGTTTCCTAGCGAAGGCCAATCCTGGTTAGATTGGACACTGATTGCATCAATGTTCGGCTCAAACTTGACTTTAAGCAGAGCGCTGATGCAGCACTGGTTTCCAATCTATGTCCAGCGATGGCCTTCGCTGATGACGCAAAAATGTCAGCGCTACAGCCATGTCTTCTAGGCGGTGTTGTGTGTGCTCAGCGAGGGAGAAACTCTAGATAATAGAAGGCTCTGGAGGATCGTCAAGCTTATCAGCCCGATTAGCGGTACTATCGCTTCATTCTAGGAAGAACTATTAAAGGGGCCCACCAACAATTTTTTGACTGGTTTGAAGTTCGCGCTGAAACGGAGCTCCATGAAAGCAGGAACACCGAGGAAAACAATATTACAGAAATTCGCAATATTTTGTGAGTTATTAGCAAATTAAAGATTTGCAGAAAACAACTTTAAATAAGCAAAACATTGCGCTTCATGACGTAAAATGAAACAGTTTAGCGATGGGAGCAAAGCGGTTGGCCAATTGGACGAGAGTTTGGTTGATAGCCCGTCGGCCCGGTCGGCCATTAGGCCTCGCTGCAACCATCGTAGCTTTGGAATCGGTTGCCATCATCGATGAATTTACCCGGGCTTATCGGATTTTGAGCGCCGAATTCTTAAAAAGGTAGTGCGGAGCTGGCCCGTCGCGGCCGTACGAGGACACACCACGCCCGCGCTTCGGCGACGAGTCCGCTTCGACAGCCGCGGAAGCTCGTCTCCTCGCAACTCCGCCACCGGAGCCACTCGGCGAGTAGGAGGTACCTCCGCCGCTGGGAGGCGCGCATGAGCGACGATGCGTTGTTTTCGCCCTTTTTGAACTTTACTTTGCAACTTTATTAGCTCTATAAAAACGACTTTTTAGAGAAATAATGACGGTTAACGTGTGATATACTTTATTCCGCTTCAAAATTTCTGGGACGGCTCTCGCCAATCACGAAACCCAGTGAATGTGACGTATAGTGAAAGGGAGCGCCGTTATGCGCGCGCATTCGGCACCTCGCGGCGCCACCGTCGGAGGAGGTGTTTCCGAGTTGTCAAATTAAAATATGATGCGCTAATATTTTAAACTCGTTCGTTGTCCACTGGGTTTCCGGGACCACTAGCGTGGAGAAACCGCAAAAAAAAAATAGACGCTCAAATACTGTTGGAGGGCCCCTTTAAGTGTACACATGGTGCACACTAAACTATCTGGTGAAGAGCGCAGTGAATGTAGGCGACTGGAAACTCGGGAGTATCGCTAAACATTTGTGATGCTAGAATGTTTCACATACGAAATAATTCCCTCGCAATTCGCCATACATTTTTAAGGATTTGGCAACGTTGACGACTAACACTGTACACCCTACTATGACAACAACTATGACTACCATAAATGTCATTTCCAGCAGTGGCAAGAGCCCATAGTGGCTATCGCTGTAAAAAAACCTGTACGTAGCTGTGCCACCCACCATTTCCCCAAACCCGTGGGAAACTTTGTTCGGTGCACGACCACCGTGCAGGAAAGCACACTCGCTGCCAAGCTCGTGTGAACCGCAGCAGTAACCATTTTTTCGTGTTGTGACGTACGTGCCACAACAGCACAAGCAAACGTACGCTGAACTAAAGCCATAGACACAGTGCATATTGCAGAACAGCAAAACGACAGAGTCCAACCTTTGTGAACGTAGAACTATACTTCGTTTCACCTTATGTGCGAGCGTAGGCAAAGCTGGAAGCGCGAGCACGAAAGCTCCGTGCGTTCAGGCTTTGCACGAGCGCGCGAGCTGGGGAGAAACTCAAAAAGCGCTGGTCTCGCGCTTCTAGCTTTGGCTTCGCTCGCAGATAAGGTGAAACGAAGTATAGTTTTGTGAACCACAGCTTTCAAAGGTAGGCAACGTAAATTTACCATTTGTTCATAACGGCTTTTACGCCATCCATTTCGTGACACCTAGAGCGTGGAGTACTATTGCGAGGCAGCCCGGCTTTAATTTACACAATATAGAGACCACAAATTGAAGTCGGCCACGCCAGTTTCCTAGTGAACTTTAGCATAGGTAATGCATTCACATTACACTACCGAAAGCACTCAAAATGCCGCTGTGATCCGTGAAGCAACTATAGTCAATGACATATTGAGGCGTTATGAGATAAGGACACAAGAGCATGATAAGCCCTGCATTTCTTAATTTGTCAGGCACTAACTTGCATGCAAGAAGACAGGCCGCCACCAAATCTTTTGAGATTTTTTAATAAACATAAACTTTGTCTTTAAATGCAAAGACATTACATAAATACACGGGAGGCAGGGGTGGGCAAAAAGGGGGAAAGGGGGGAAGGAGGGTGATGGGGGAACAAATATTGGAACACCACTGCGTCTTTCCGCAAACTTATAAATACATGCGCCACGCGTCGAACTGAGATCATGGACAATAATAATAATGCCTTTGGGGAGCTGGGCTAGGGTCGAGTGAGCTTCGGCTGCTGCTGCTGCAAAATCCGCTTGTCGCGTACAAAACTACAAAAAGGTGATGAGGGGGTGGGAGGGGGCGCAAAGACCTATTGGCGACAAAGATCGCAATGGCGCCTCGGCTTTTGCCTAGCTATATTACAGGTCCTGAAAGCTGTGCATGTGTGTGCCTTCTACACTGACCAGAGGCAGCACATTTAAAAAAAAAGAAAAAAAGAATGGCAGTGTTGTGTACAAAGGGAGACGGAATTTGCACTGGGAGCCGCGACTCCTTTTTGTCCGCTTTCCCTTGGGAAAACACTCTTGCTGCTTGTTTACGAACCGGGACCATGCAGGACAGACAACCCTAAAACCGTAGCACGCTAGCTTGTTGTCCAGACTATGCGCACACACTTTTCAAAGGCAAAGAAAAAAAAAAAAAAGTAACGGAAATCTATGTGCACGAACGAATTCCGGCAGCATATGAAGATAGAGAGTTCTACGGACACCTTCGTTAATCCTCGGAGCGTGTGTACTATATTCTCGCGTATGTATATATATAATCGCTACAGAGGTTTAGAATTACTGGTGACGAATACCCGCTGGGTAACGGAAGCCGGACTGCAGAGTCCGCGTTGAGATTAGTGTTGCGATACGACGCTCAATTTAAAAACCCGTTTCTCTTTTTTTTCTTTTATGTTACCAATTGGAAAACATCAGGGTAGTCTGTATAATAGAGCACAAACCTATAAAAAGAAAAAAAAATACAGCTTTTTTTTTCCACGTTTCTCCCAAATTTGCGGCATTGCCTTGACAATTTTGTCCGCCTTATCCATGTCTGACATGTCTATATAAAAAAAAAACAACAATGTATGAATTAAATTGCCACCATCGCTCGACGACATCCTCTCGCCAACAAACACGAGTCTTTCACGATCGAAATGCCAAGACAGGCGAACGTTCTTGCTATGTACACCAGCACTCAATACATCTTTCTGCCGGACTTTACAGAAGCGTCTATCTGAGCCCTTGCTGCGGCAGACCGAGACTACGCACGTGCCTGCCAGTAACAACAACAACAACGGCCCTCGGGGAAGTCGCGTCGCCGATCGCAATCGGCTAGTGTCCGTCTGTGGCACATCCGCGAGGGCTTCCCGCGTCGTTGCCGATCGAGCGTGGCGTCTCAACGCTCGAAGGCACGGCACACGGTCTGGTCGTCGCCGCCGATTCTCACGCCCCACTTGACTGTCACGTGGTAGTTGAAGGGACCGTTGCCTGTTTGGGAGAGACGGAACGGGCTTTTTGAGAGGAGATGTCTCAGTACCGGTTAATATGATTTCTCGGTTGCTACGTTTTTTGTACGCGGGTCTCGTCGGAGCTGCATGGGGATATTTGTACGAGCCATCCCGAAAAACCTGACGTTGCCGTCGGGCGCGGCGTACAGTCGCCGACCGATTTTTCGGACACTGCTATTTCAGACATGTTCAATTACTAGGATATTTTAACCTGAACCATAACTTACCGCACAGAGTTAATGTATAACAATGACCGAAATTTGGAACACCAAAAAGCTTGTTGCTCGATAATTAGGACAGAATTTGCGTGATATCTTTCGTTTACAGCCACGAAACAGCCACCGTGATAAAGCTGTGAGCTTAATCACTGCTATTTTGGTTTTTCTGTTCTGACTTGTAGCCTTGATATTACATACTACGCAGTAAAAAAGCTGAATTGAGGTTACAATCGGGCTTTCCGGTTCCGCTATAGCCAACATGGCCGCCGTTTGTTTGTTTTATGTTGCGTTTTTCGAGGCGACCACAAGAAGATCAGCCGTCTGCCGTTCTTGTGCTGTTTGAGTGAGTGTTTGAGTCGAGTTTTCTGTCCAAAGGTATTGAAGTAAGCTGGGCGGGCTAAACATTGCCTTCAAACAGAGCCAAATGGCGCCAGCTTCATATTTACTGTGTGCACCAACGAAGGTGCCAACAAAGCACGGCACCGTGATCAACCACATCAACAACATGCAGCCGAAGTTGCACGAGAATTTAATATTGACATCAAGCAAGTGGCCAGTACGAACCGGAGTGGCACGAAAATTTGATATTGCGGCTGAAATTGTTTTTTCGGACTGCTTGATTATTTGGACAATTTAGGGGTCCCTCAAGAGTCCTAAAAATTGGTCGGCGACTGTAGCTTTTTATTACAGACACAATTAAATGTTTGCGCCTCGCAGTTTAGGGAAGAACGCACAGCAGCGATCGCCCAACAGGGGTGCCCGTCGGCCGAACTTGAGCCATGGCCCGCCGCGCCGCGGCGACGAAGAGTGTCTGTCGACCGGTTGGCTTCCTACGAGGCAAACGACGCTGGAGAACGCTCCTCCCCCAAACCGTGAAGCAACGAATGTTTGATTACGTTGGCCTCCGCGCGACAGTAATTTTGGGTTCTTTGGAGATCCAGACGTCACCACGAAAAGACTGATTCAAAAACCTTTCGCGTGCGCCTTCAAGGCCGACTCGCACGTTTGCCTTTTACCGTGCTCGAGTGTGTCGCATTGCCCCGTAATAGACGAGAGAAATCACTGGCACCATCTATCGGTGGCCCTGGTAGCCCTGGAACTGCGTATAACTACTAGACCAAAGGTTTTGGAGTATCTGCGATATCACGTCTACGCACTATCTAGGAGAAATAGTTGCTTACAACATTGTCCGAATTGTATCGAGCCTAAAGGCAAAGAAATGATGCGTAAAAATTAGATTAATATATATGCGGGTTGGAAGTGTTCCGGAGCCACCCGATGGACGGCTCCAGCATGTCCTCTCGTTGCGAGGGGTTAGCGAGCGCAGCGGACATCCCCAAAGCCCTCGACCATCGATCCAACCGAGCAATCAAACTTTTTAAAATTATTTTTCTATTGATGTTGGTTGTTCCAAAAAGCTAAATAGAACAAACCATCCGCGCCGAGTGAGTGAGTGAGGTTACTCTCTGTTTCAGACCTTCAAAGTTGGTTTGCACGCATCTAAATGTCTTCGTTTACCCCTTTAACGTCATAACCGTCCAACGCGCCCGCTCGTTTAGCGCGTGCTAGGAGCAGAGCATGTTGCTAGCGTCGCTTTACAACCAATCACGTGATGTGACCTCATATGTTACTGGAGTGACAACTGGAAATGGTTAGGGGCCAGCCGTATAACAGATTCTGCGTTAAAAGTTTGAGAGCTTCTGTTTTAAGCGCATAGGTCCAGTGAACGACATAAAAAGACGAATTTGAGAACCTCTCGAGTGCGCCTTCGGGCGACACACTGGAGGCGGGGCACCCACCGGCTGCAGGGCGAAGCTGTCGTAGACCTCCATGAGGTCCTCGATGGAGTACTCTTCGAGGATGACAAAGCCCTCCAGGCGCTGGCTCATGCGCCGGCTGCAGTCCAGGCAGTGCACCACATGCTTCTTGTCCACCTCCTTCACAAACAGGATGTTGAACACCTCCACCTGCACGGGGGAAGGGAAGGCGTCAACACAAAAGGGAACGCCAAAAAACGTATTGTGAACGACAGACACACGCAATGAAGCAATTGTTCTTTGTTGTAGATGTGAAGAATATACGGGTTCAAATTTCAAGGTGGTGGGTTTGAATCCCTGCCGAAGAGCCCGCAGTCTGACAGAGGTTCATTGCGAAGAAGGCTTCGAACCTTCCTCTATCCAGTGATGAGCAGAATATGTTTCTCTCTCATACAGTTTGTTTGAAATAAAAATTTCAAATCTGCTCCTTTTTGAACAGCCCTGTAAACAACGAGCAGAGGAATGCTGTGCTAAACTCCAAGTCCAAAGTTTTGTTTCAGAGATGACGGACAACGATTATTGTCGAAACAGCGTTCAGTTGCGATACATTCTCTATACTCAATCGGCCTGTGCTCTCGGCAAGTGCTCTGCACTCTCTATGTCAAAGGCTGACAAAGCTTGAAAATGAACCTTTTTCAAGTAACGGGCACCGTCTGGGTGTGTGTGGTCTGCGAACTACAAATGAAAAGTGGCCCATCAGAACACATTGGCATCTTGCAGTTGTACGGTTTTTATTGATTTTTATGCTCCACATTACCGATGCTTAAAAAAGAATCTTCCAAAGACGGGTGCTGACAATGCTTGTCGTGCTTTCTGATAATGGCAGCAGTGGGAAGCAAGGCCAGGGGAGAGGATGTACGCATGTGCAGAGGCTCATCACCTAAGCGAACCTCGACAGTGCAGAAGTGTACTGTGAACAATCGTACATTTGCAGGCTGGATATTTCGCAGTATTTTTGCGAGTTTGCTTTGTGGTGCATTCATTTTGCAAAAATAAAATTTTGTGTTTGAGGGTGAGCCTGTCCATGGATGCCAGCCATGGCCGATTTATTCGCGAGACATGTTTTGCCTTCATCGGTCTCAATTCCCAGAAAGTAGGTTACAGTGAAATATAAGTCACTTACCATATTTACTCGCATAATGAACACACTTTTTTTTCCCGAAAAATTGACACATATTTGGAGGGTGTGTTCATTACGTGGGGAAAAAATTTTTGCATTTCCACACTTTGTGTCATTTTAGGTGCCAATATCATATGACAGGGTGATGAGGCATGTCCCCACTGACGGATGCACACCCAGGGCTGGTTCTGGGTGCGCCACAGTAACCATGCTCTATAAATTGTGAACCTTTTTTAGGGCGCTTTCGGCGTGCCTTTCGCTGAAGGAAAAGCGCCCCCGAAGTTCACTCAGCACGGAGGCTGACGAGACCGTTCTTAGGCCTAACCATTTTCACTCACTGTCTGAAAGCAGACCACAAACAACGGCGTGTTTGTTGACATTAAAGGGCAACTCCGCTTCATTTTTGGTTTTGAAAAAACAATGCAGTCCTCTTCAGTATCGCCTAGGAAGACCACACGTCAAATATTACGACGCAGTTCTGTCTAAATGTTTCTTAAACGGTCCGGCAAACTTTGCAACTCGCCAAGTTGCCGAAATCGGCTGACTCGAGCGGGCGAATCCAGGCGCATCCAACAGCGCAGTCAAGGCTACGGCATGGGCGGAGCCAACATTGAGCTAAACGTCATCTTCATGGCCCCCTTTTGCTTGTTTTTACCTCTCCGATCGAGCATAGCGCATGACGTCAGCAACGTTGCCTCTCTGCGCTCAGCGGTGTCCACGTGATTGGCGTACGCGCCTGCGCAGCGCGCTTCTTGGGAGCAGACCGGCCGCCCGCCGTGGTCCCACCGTTACCGCCGTCTTTCGCGTCACAACCACTGTCGTCGTCTCACCGTTTGTGAATTATTGTCTCTCGGAGTTTCGTCCACACTATGGACACCACGTGCGCAGACTTATGCCGCAGTTGTGAAAACGTCGTCGAATGCCGTAGACACCAAAACGTGGCGAAGAGTGCGGTGCAGAGCAGACGACACTCGCACCTGCCACACGCCCGCCCCCATCCCGCCCGTCGTTGGGCCGAGGATCACGTGACATCTAGTACCACGTGATGGCCATGTACTTGGCGGCCCGAGGCCAATGTTGCCGGACGGAGCCGAAGTTTCGGTTTCGATTTCTGCTCGCGTTTAAAATTAGATTTAAAAATATATATCCCATTTTTCGCGAAGCAAACGACGTTGTCTTTTACTAGGGCTTTTTGATTCGAAATCACTCATTATCCCGAAATCTTCGGAATTGAGCGGAGTTGCCCTTTAATGCATCCGATGGACAAGCATGTCGGGGCTGGGCAATTCCTCGACCCCAGCTTCGTTAGGTGTGCGTGCCGCTCGGTTCCACGGTTAATCATTTCTTCCACTACGCACTTGCATCCATTACGAGAGCGGCTTGGCTTGGCTTGGCTTGGCTTGACCTGGCCTGGCCGCTTAGCAGCAAAAGAAAATTGGTTCGGTGGCTAGCTAAGTTGGACGCAGTTTAAGACTCGTGGAGCCGAAAGTCGGAAGTGCGTTCATTACCCGAGGAAAAAAAAAAGTCAAAATATTGATGCCCGTTGTGGGGGGTGCATTGATTATGCGAGTGCGTTTATTATAGGAGTAAATACGGTAAATCCGTCGTTTAAGATTACAGAAAGAATCCCATTGAGTCCGTGACTCGCACGCAACACTTATGTAACACCTTTGGTGCCGCAAATATTGACATTTTTAACTCAAATTTTGTAGTTACCGTAAAATTCCGAGCGAACGCCCACCCAAAATGAAGAGATAAATGGTGAAAAACATGGGGTGGGCTATCTTTGGGGATGCCTCAGCAAAATTTTATCAGAAATAATGATAAGAACCGGGGCACCCGCTACAAACCGCGTGACGCGGGAACTGATACTGCAGATCACGGACACGGCGAATTCGCGTTTCACGATTCGATAAACACGCCGGAATTCACTACGAACTCCTGTGTCACGGGAAAAAATACCACAGGTTGCAGACGCAGCAGATTCGCGCGTTTCACAGCGCGATGGACCCGCGGAAACCCGCCGAGAACTCGCATCTCACGGGAACGGATACCGCGGAAACCGATATTGCGTCCGCAGATCGCGGACGAAAACGCGGGAATCCACTGCAAACCCGCATGTCACGGAAACAAATCAAGCAGATCGCGGCCGCAGCAGAATCGCATTTCACGATGCAATAATACATGCGGAACAACTCGCGCGTGTTACAGCTAGGAATCGATATCGCGGGCAAAAACACGGGAATCCGCTAAAAACTCGGGAACGGATAGCGCAGATCGCAAACGCAGCAGATTTGCATTTCACGCATTTCACGCGCGCAGATCGCAGACAAAAACGCGGGACCGCAGATCGCGCCGTTGACACGCGATTCCCGTCGGACATCGCGTGACGTCCGGCGGGAATCGGGGGGAGGGCGATGTATCGGAATACCATTCCCAACAGATGTTAGACAAAAAGGGGGGGGTGGGCGATCCTTCAAACGTGGGCGTTCGCTCGGAATTTTACGGTAAGTTGTTTTTTAATTCCATCATGTAGCCATGACAGTGACATCACAACATCACATGCTATCACGCGACATCCTGTCACGTGACGCTGGAACGTCGTGGTGTTACGTCGCGTCGTCATGCGACATAATGTTGCGCGACACCATGATGCGACATGATATAACACCACGTGACCCCATGCATCACGCAACCCCGTCTGTCAAGTAACACCATGGCCTCACGTGACCTCATAACGTGACACTTTGACATCGCAATGATACGGATTTGGAGAACCTATGGGATATACCAAAGAGACAGGCAGTTTGTTTACTAAACTCCTGTCTACCTGTTGTGCATCAATACCGAGGCATGGGCTGTTCGAAAGTGCGTAAAATAAACAAACGAAGGGACGAACGAAAATGGGGCTGCGAAGAGGTCTTCCGGCTCACCTCACATGTGGCACAGTAGTGGGCAATCTCGTTCTTGCCCCGGCCATGCCAGCGAATTTCCTTGCCCAGGCTCTTGACAAACTCCACAATGATTTGACAGTGCCTCAGCGTCCGCAGCAGGCAGTACCTGGACGTCGTCGGGACCAAGGGCACACCCGGAGATTTGTGAGAAAGGGGCGTCCGTGGACCAGCATCGAAAGGGCAGGACTGCCGTTCCACAATTTCCGAGAAAACCTTACATCCTTCGATCCCCAAAAAAGCCGATTTTTCATAATAGAGAAGTGTATTTGTGGGCATGCTAAGGACAGCAGTGGGAGACCCAATCTGGCCACAGAAGCCGCTGTAAAGTCCCAAAAGAATACATGCCCCACGTAAGGTTTGCCTGCCGTTGAGGTGTGACGACACTGGTTTACGCTTTAAATAAGAAATTTAGCCAGTGCAGCAGCACCAGCGATAGCCAGGGGTCTTTAACGTGCAATCGGGCGCGATTGCACGTCAGCCGACATAAAGGTAGCATGAATATTGCTCAGTCTGATACAAGCCATATTAACGGAGCGGCAACAGGAATTACAACAGGCTCCGGGGAGTGAGCTTCTATCTTGTGCTGACACTTGGGTCATGCTCAAAAATTGGCTCATTCTCACTCTTAAGTAAGGGCCTTGTATCTTGGCATTCGAAAACCCGCTCGTATCCAGCATCGCCATATTTGTGTTACCAAATGATGTGACCCACGGGAGTAACCAGGAGGAGCTCGAGAGAGACTCGGAACACTACCATCTATGGGTAGCAAATGCAAAGCCTCTATGCTTTTTTTATACCGATTCTCAGTATTGACATCTAAGGAAGCAAATGACTTTGTTATTATAGGTTTATTTTTTTCGAAACCAGCTACACGCTTTGCGAGACGTTGTCATTACCACTGTCTGCCAGCGGGCGAATGAATTACAATTGTCTGCGGCCTTACTTCCTCGTGACGTGACCGAGCATCACTTTACGTCCCTTTCCTCAGATACGTCCCAGAAAAAGGGGCGTGCTACATTGTCTCGTCGCATTTCTAATAAAGCAAAAAGGCCATCCATGATCAGAATTTCTGGTTTTCTAGGATGCTCAAATACTGTAAAGTGAATTTGCACAAAAAAAAAAAAAAATCGGGAAGACATTTAAGACTGTTTACGTGTAAGAATGCGAAAGCATTCATACACGGAAGCATTTTTACAAGCAGCGCGCCACGTCTTCCTTTTTCACACTGCGCTCCAGCGGTGACATCACGCTCCACCAATGCGCAGGTGCGGCGCCCCTTCTCGTCTCCACGGCTTCCGTGACCATGCATCTGCATTGCTGTGCTTTTCTTTGTTTTATCTTTTCTGAGGCGTGTCTGCTTTGACTTCGATCGGCCCCGGCGGCTTCCTGGACGAAACATCCGATATGACGCGTCGCAGCCAATGGGAATTTATTCCTTGTTTCGCTGCTACAGACTACTCGCTTCACTCCATAGAACAGGGGGATTTAGGTGCCATTTATCGCGGCTTCAAAAGCTGATAATGCCAGTTCGCCCCATGGGACAGTTACTGCTTTCGCATTAAAACAGAATCTCAAACTACATCGCGAAAGTGGCACGTCGCCGTACTAAATGAATGAAGCCAGCGCCGGGGCCCAACTCACTTGATGAGCTCGAAGAGTTGCGGCTCGGAGACCTTAATGTTGCGCGCCAGGTTCCAGGAGAGGTGGACCATGGGCACAATGGACTTGAAGCTCTGCAGCTTGTTCCACTCGTAGCGCTCCAGCCCCAGCCGGAACTGGCTGGCGTTGAGGGGCCCCACGTTCCAGGCGATGTTGTTGCACCAGCCCACCGCCTGCACCCAGTGCACCGTACCCGCATTGACCCAGACCAGGTCACCCGGCCGCTGAAGGAACCGGTACACGGGCACCCTGGCGGCCATCATGTCCTCCATCAGCGGCCACCAGGACCCTGCACGACGAATCGGGACCATGATTAATTCTCATTAAAAAAGAAACAACACCATCTTCCCGAGGGGAACCATGGGGTGATGCGGAGCATCGTGTTGGTTCCGAGGAAAGAGTCAGTTGCGTGCTGACGTGGAGAGATGGCGCCACCGACTGCCCTAGCGTTACCCCCTACGCGAGCCTTCGTCGCGGCTCGCGGCAGAGAAAGTTGGAACGCTCGCCGCTCGCCGTTTATTTTATTTTTTTCACACTTGAAGGAGAGGAGACAAGAGGAGGAGAGTTGCGCGTGCGCGCGCGGTGTGAGGAGAAGCCAACGCACGCGCAGTGCACGCAGCTGGTAGAGAGAGAGAGCGGAGAGAGTAACGCGCAGCTGTTGGAGAGAGGGAAGGAGGAGAGTTGCGCGTGCGTAGTTCGAGTGCCGACTACATCGCGGACGCGGGACATAGACCCGAGCAAGAGATGCTCCGCATCTAAAATGCGATTGAACGGAGCAATTTTCTTGACGTTTGGTCGTGTTTTAGGGACAAAGCTCCTTAGGGGCTAGCCATGGGCGTCCGGTGCTCGTGCTCGTGAGCTCACGTGCTCATGAACACGTGAGCACGTGCTCACATAAACAAAAAAAAAAAAAAAATGATGCAAAAGAAAAAAAATTGTTTGCGCAGTCGACAGGATTCGAACCTGTGCGGGGAGAGACCCCAATGGATTTCTAGTCCATCGCCTTAACCACTCGGCCACGACTGCGGGACGAGTAGGGGGCTCTGAGATGTGGTAGTAACTCAAGAGCTGGGGATGTCATGGATGAAACGTTGCATGTAGCCGCTCAACGTCTATACAGGAGAGGGCGCTGCGGTCAAATTAGCCGTTAAACTTTGCATGCATTGGCTCAACGTTTATAGACGAGAGGGCGCTGCGGTCAAATGCTCAAATGCGTATATAACCACGTTTCATACCACACATTCTCTTTCTGACATGAATGAAAACGAACGAAAGGCTCGGCATGCTGCGGCTCAGCGTCTACGCAGACAAGCACCACCAGAGCTTCGCCCCAATCAACATCATTCACCACCTGGAGATGCGGTAATTTTTTATTGGGGAAAAGACGTCGCATCGTCATAACTCTATTTTTATGGACACTTAGTGTGTATAAATTGAGTTATCGCTGTAGGAAAGCAAATAAACTCAAATGGCACATCAGGGGAAACCTTAGTCTTGAACAATATAATGTCAATTCTCATACAATTTATGTTAAATCCTCACACTCTCTGCAAATTGTTGAGCTAAGCACAAATAGAAGCCAAGTTTTTTCCCATCTATTATTGATTTTAAGAACATCTCTACTTTATCACATGTTTCTGCCTAGCTTCTTCACAATACCCCCCATCAAAAACTATGTCACAAAGAATGTCTGCATGCTCTACAAGCAGTAGACAGTAAAACAAAACTAGTATTATCATTTTAGCAGCTTTCTAAAAAAAAAGCTGTCACATGTTAAAACCTTGTACTGAAAATTAGAAAGTCAATAAAGTTTATGCCAATTAGGAAATTTTGTATCAAGCTTTTTCCAGACATTTCAGTCTCATTGAACTTTCTGATTAGGTATCCTACTCTGAAAAAAGCATTCGGATCCATACACTAGACCCAAAGATATTGTGAGCAAAACATTGCATTGTGACGAAAAAATTAAATCTGCGAGGACAGGAAAAGAGTTTCAAGGCCTCTTGAGCGCTTTCTGAATGTGGTAATTAGAACATCTGTTGTATGTGACTTATAGATCAAGAGAAACAGTGTTTTAAAACGTTTTTTTTTTCTGTAATTTATCACTCTCCAAGATCAGGTTCTCTCCTTGTGCCCCTTTAAAGGGGCACTGAAGTCGATCCTAAGATCGTCCTTTTGTGCTGACAACTCCATCTAGGTGCTCTAAGCATCCCAAAAAAATCCAAAATTACAATCGTGCGTAGTTTATTTCCTCGTTAAAAGCGTGTTCAAAGATTGCAACAACACGGCCTTTTTGGGAAGAATTTTCTTCCGAGTGAAGTGGTCGACGAAGGGCGCTTGTCGGCGAGTTGCAAGCGATGGCTTCGCCCGCAGTGAAAAAGAGGATTCTTATCCAAATGTATACCTATCAGACTCTCTTCAAAACGAGTTATAATAAAACCATTCGGAATCTGCGCGTATTGTAGCGCTTTCATTAGTCCAGACAGTGTAGTCTGCGAGAAAAAAGAGTCCACATGTTTTTCTTTTGCCCCGAGATGAAAAGGCGGTTTTGTAATATAGGACTTGGTATATGCGGGAACTAACACCTTTTAAACAATCTAAGATCAAAACTGACCTTTTTCAAAAATGACTTCAGTGCCCCTTTAATAATAGGTCACACTTATATCGCCGCATGCATGGCCGAGAAGGAAAGCTACTCCATGCTTCTAGAAGATTTGTGCTTACTCTTACGCCAAAGGCTCAACGCTCGAAACTTTGGCCTAGAATGTTTGATATACTGAGCGTAGCATGCCTTGCCGACTCACTCTCGCACTCGCCAGCTGTCGCGCCGATACCTCGACGCTCGCTGCCATTTTCTTGACGCTTGTTCTTTCTTTTGTTTCTGGTACAAGTTCGCCAATTAAAACTTTATTTTCAGCTTTACGCCCGTCGACCCTTTCCCATCTGCGACAATATATTCTCTTTAAAACACTACGTATAAACAGTCTATATGCAGACGAGGCCACCCACCGTGGAGGTAGTTGATGTTGTTCCGCTCGCACAAACTGTGCACCACCCCCCAGTACTCCTCGGGCGTGGCAAACCACTCGCAGTCTCCGGGCCCAATGTTGATGTTCACCGAGCAGAAGTTGTTGTTCTCCTGGTGGCCCGGGGTGCGGCTGCCGGGCACCTTCATGTACAGCTGCACCGTGTTCATGCCCAGGATCGTGTGCCCCACGTGGCTCAGCATGTTGCCCGCCGACACCACGCGGGCAAAGGCCGGCAGCTTGGTCAACTCCTGCAGCTGGGGGCGCCACTTGCGCTCGTCCGACAGGTCCACGTTGGTGCCGAACTTGATGGTCTTGAAGTGGGCGCTCCGCTTCCAGCGCTTGCCGCCGCTGCCCCCGCTGCCCGAGCCTCCGCCGCCACCCAGGCGGGACGGGAGGGAGGAGTTGGAGTCGCTGTCCGACTCCCGCTGGACTCCCTGCACCTTCTCTTGCTCCTCCTGCACCGCGGAAAGGGGCGACGTGCGACCTCAAGTTAGAAAAATTGAGCAGTCCCACGTTAATCTGCAGTAGAGTCACAGCGGTAGCTGCGATGCGTCCCGGTAAAGTCGTTAACCGTAGGCGTTGCCTTCACGCACCGTGCGGTGCCTGTACAAAAGCATTTGGAGCAAAATAGGCATCTGACCGTTTTGTTCCAAATGCTTTTCTTTGCTTGTTTCCGGCATGAGCTCTTGGCATTGACAGTGCTACGACGGCATTTTGCAGCACGTGCCTTTGGAGCAACCAAAACAGTGTTTCGGAGCAGCAAATATCGCCTTTGGAGCAACCAAAACAGTGTTTCGGAGCATCAAAAGTGGCTTTTGGAGTAGCCAAGACAGTGTTTCGGAGCAGCAAAAGTAGCTTTTGGAGCACATATTCTTAGAAAAATAAAAATATTCGTTTTAAGTGCTGTAAAAACGAAGGGCACTTTGTGCTGCGTAGTGTTCTGATGTGACGTGTGGTGACGGAGCAGGCTGCTTGTGTTTTTACAGCTGAGATATCCCACGAGTGTACAGTGTTCTAGGCATTGCCGAGCAATTCCGAAAAACCGCTTGCCACCGTTTTTCTGATTCCCGACGTGCCAGATTTTCGTCAAAAGTAAGCAAACGTAAAACAATGGATTTCAAGTGTCGCAGCTGATGCCTCTGTCATGCAATCATGTTCGCAGGCATGTGAGGGCAACTTCGGCAGGATTGCAGTTGCGCGTGCTTCGTCGCGCGAGCGGAGAAAACGGCTGTTCGATCGAAACCGAAACCATGTCACTCTGCTCCCTCGGCAACTGATTCCAAAAATTGTGTGCAAAATGTAACTGTCAAGCATACGACAAAAAACAGTTCAGCGGCGCGTGCTTACCAGGTCGGCAGCCGAGGTGCAAGCTAAACACACAGAAAAAAAGAACCTGAGCGCATCGATGCAGGACATCGCGAGCCACGGTCAAAACGTACTTGGAGCGCTTTGTGCAACGGCTGAGCTCGAGACAAGCAAGCGAGCTGTGCGGGTTCAGCGTGCAGACATTGCCTTCTTTGCTTTAGCTCACTTCTCTTCAGCAACTTTCTTTCGCGGCAGATTGTTTGCGTACTGGGGCCCCTCTCGGAAGAAAGCCCACCAAGAGAAACTAGGTAATCAATACTTCAACACAGCAGGGTACATTGTGTCGGGCGGCCGCTTGCGCCACATGACAAACACATGCTCAGTTACGGTACTCAATTTAGTTTCGGTTTTGAAAGGCGACCGAATATGGTTTTTTGGCGCAGGCTTGGCGCAGATTACCCATATTTTGGCGAAATGTAGCAGGATGTAGCAGGGTTAGCCCTTCGGCGCAGTTTGGCGCAATTGGCGCAGCAATCACATCACTGGGGGAGGGGAAAGTTATATGTTAAATATAATAATGATTTGATAAATGGATATAACTAAGGGCTATTGTGAAGTAGACCTCTCTAAGTGACCCACACACGAAAAAACTCGCCCGAAAAATGAAATGTTTCTTCTCGACCTGAAAAAATACAAATTTTATTGCCGAACTGGACAGATAAGGCAGGGCTTCGCGGACCCCTAGAATGCCTTCGCGGACCCCGAAGGGTCCGCGGACCTTCACTTGACAACCACTGTGTTACAAGGTGAAGAGATGAGAAAGAAGCTTTCGCCATACAACGAACGCATTGTGGAAGTTCGTTGTAGATGGTTTTTGTTATATCGAACTACTTGCTATATCGAACTGATCGTAGCGTTTCCTGCTGTTCGTTATAAACGGGTTGGACTGTATTGCTGCTTGCTGTCGGCGTTGACGCTTTGCCGCCGCTTCCCGAGCTCTCAACTCCGGGTCCGCTTGGCGTTTTTGACGCTGTGCAGCAGCTTCTCGCGCCCTGGTCTCCGGAGCAGCTTGCTGTCTACGTAGACGCTGAGGCGCTGCATGCCGAGCTTTTCGGTCCTTTTCATTCATGGCAGTAGGATAATGTGTGGTTTTCTTCTTTTTCTTTTTTTAAGCAGACAGATGGGATGGCATCTCAAAACCCCCTACTCTTTTTTTTTTTCTTTTTCTTTTTTCATAATTTGTTTTCATCTTTGTTTTTTTCCAATTTTTTTTTTGCTCTACACGAGCACGTGAGCACGTGATCTCACGAGCAGAAGCACAAGCACCCGACGCCGGCCTACGGCGGACGGACATACGGACATGGCTAGCCCCTAAGGAGCTTCGCCCCTAAAACCCAAAGTACTATAGAGTGGGTTATTAACCCTGTAACGTAACTCAGTGGTAACGTCTCAGATTCGTGTGCAGCGGAACCAGGTTAGATTCTTGCGGGCGGCGGGCAATCTTTTTTGAGGATTTTACAACGTCAACGACGGACGCCCGACATCGCAAGCTGCAACGCCAACAACATCAACAACGACAACAATGGACGTCATTTCCAGTGGTGGGAAGAACCCGTAACAACCGTTGCTGCAAAAACAAAGCAATCACATACCTATAGCTACGCTTAGAGCAGGGGTCCTTTAAACTTTCATACCTCGAGGAAAACCAATATCTATTGACTGACAGACAAGAAACCCCTCTTGGTCTCGGCATTCATGCGATGAAGTAATGTGGACGATTACAGACCTCGTAAACAGTAATGCCCATACAAGGGTGTCTTTGGCACATAGTTAAGCATCAATAGGAAACTTGGCTGAACGAGCACTTTAGATGAGGTGAAGTTACGTTCAAGCATAGCTTAGTTAGCGGCTGCAGGCGGCGCAAACTGTTTAAAATGCTGCTCCGCCGATCGCAGTCACCCTCTTGCATGTCTCGTTTGTGCACACATTTTTTTATGCTACACTCCAGACAACTGCAAATGTGACCATAAAAGTAAGTTAAAGGCCGACGACCAGTTCGTGCTTTCCACTTTTCCCTCACTTCCTCCTCTCCCCCCTTCTACCCTGTCCACCGTTGCCTGTTTCCTCCTCCCCCATGGCGAGGGGGATCTTCTGCCTTGCAGAATCTCGAATCTGGTCGTCGGCCTTTAAGATAGCTGCATTAAAGGGCCCCAAGTGCTGGCGTATGCTTTGTAGTCTTGCACATGCCAATGTTCGCTTTTGAGTCGAATAAGTGGCAATGTGTGGCTCACCTTGAGCGACTCCTGGAAGGACGAAGCCTGGTACTGGGCGTACCGCGCAATGCTCGTGTGCGACCGGTGACTTTCGCACCGCCACACCATGTTACGACGTTCGGCGTCCCAGTTCTCGTCCGGCGACTGCATCAGCTGCAAAAGCAACGCAAAAACCGTCGAGAAATTTAAAAAAAAAAATTCTCCTCCTGTTTTAGTTTACTTTAGGAATTATATTTCTCGTGAAAACGTTTTAGAAGGATTTGGGGATTGATATGTCAGTTTGCAAGCAACACCACTTCTGTTACCCCTGAATCAATTTGTTGATTGATGCGGCTATCTCTCTCGGCGGCTGAGATAGCTGCGAGGGGGATCTCCTGGTCGTATGACCGGCTGAAAGGGCAGGAAGTACCTAGCATTCCAGCCGATTCCACTAAAAAAATGTAAGCCTTGCCACATTTTTTTTTTTTTTTAGTTCTTGTTAAACACAATTTTTTTTCAGAAATAACTTTACATGCCACCCCTAAAGCACACAATACGCGGTTCATTTCATTTACATTTCAAGCATCTTCTCCCTTTTTCTGTATGCAGAATCGGATATTAACAATCGAAGGGAGGACATCTTCAGCATGTTTCTGATAAAAACTTTTCTGACACTCCAATTATGCATATTGTCATGTCAAACCATGTTGAATGGCCAGGCTAAACTGGAAGCAATTGCAAGCATGAACTTCAAACAGCACACTACTGTCTTTGACGTTGTGGCCACTGTACGCTTGCGATATCTGTGTAGTATGTAGTACTGTCACGCTTAAATGTTTGAAAACAACCGAAGCTCGTCATGAAGAAGTTTGCAAAGAGAAGCATACCTGTGTGCGAACCTCTATTGTATGATCTGGATTTGCCTCCACAAGGGTCTTTGTGGAGAAGAGGCCAAGATCTGAGGGAAAACAAAAACAAAACAAATAATGTTGCCATTTCTTGAACTACAGACAGACGGAATTAGTGATTCGGCAAAAAATTGCATGACAAGACAAGCAATGCAAGTGATATGGCTCAAAATGTAGGAAAAAAAAAAAAAATGCAAGTGATTCGGCAGCAAGTTGCATGTGAAGACAAACAATATAAGCGATTTGGTCAAAAGTATCGGGGAAAGACAAACAATGTAAATGATTTGGCTGAAACTGCCACCAAAAAACCAACAATGCAAGTAATTAAACAAAAAGTTCTATGAAAAAAAAAAAATAAGTGGGATTCGGCAGAAAGTTTTATGAAAAGACAAGCAATGAGTGGGACTCTTCAGACAGTTGCATCGAAAGAAGAACAACTAGGCGATTTGGCCGAATATTGTATGAAAAGACAAACAACCCAAGTGGTTCAGCAGAAAGTTGCATGGAAAGACAAGCAATGCCAGCGAGCAACTCACCAAGCTTGAGGACATTGGCCATATTCCGAATCACTGCAATGGGGTGCGCCACGCAGAACTCCTGCAGCTGAGGCGAGAAGGCCTGCTTCTTGTTCTCCAACTGCACCAATCAGTCAATAATCATTCAGATATTTTGCCACAGTTGTTATATACACATCCAATAATAACAGAAAGATGCGAACCGGTAGAGTTCAGTCCTGAGGGGGACCACTTATGTAGATTGTTTGAGAACATGCAATAAAACCTTACACCAGTCAAAATACAGTAATCCCTCGTTATAACGAAATCGCTTTTTACGAATAATCACATTTTTCGAAGTTTGACGTGGTCCCGATCGCAACGCATGCATTTTGAACCGGATTATCCGAAGTGTATCGACAGCCGGACATGCTTATTACGAAGGACGATCCTTACGAATTATCGCATTTTTCGAAGTTTGACGCGGTCCCGATTGCAATGCATGCATTTTGAACCAGATTATTCTAAGTGTATCGACGGTCGGACATGCTTATTATGAAAGACGATCTGGCGAGAGTACAGTATGTAAGCCAGCACAACCCTTTGAAGAGGTGCGCAAAAAGGCAGTAGCTGCAAATAAAGTTTTTCAGACAGACAGACAGCAAAAGGTATATTGTCTATTGCCGCTATACGAGGGGCGTTCATAAAGTTCTTATTATTGTCACAAAGGAATAGATATTCAGCAATCAAACTTAAGTAGGAGTTGAGACATCTCTACATATTCGCCACCAAAAGTTACCCCCTTTTTCCAGCGATGCACCACATGCCGGAGGCCATTGTTATAGAACTCCTCGTTTTGAGCGTTTATGAATCGCTCCACTTCAACAATCACTTGGTCGCGGTCCTTGAATTGCTTTCCTTTTATTTGGCCACACTGGAAGCGTCTGCGCCATTTAACTGAAGTGCCATAAACTGGGGTGTTGTCCCCGAACAACGCTCCCAGATTGGAATGAATATCCTTGGCATTGCTTCCCTTCAAATGAAAAAAACGGATCACTGCATGTGCTTGGCACCGACGGGTGGTGCTATTTTTGTTTCGACTCTCTAGCGGCGTTCCGAGCTACTATAGCATGCAATGTTTATACTGTGCGGAAACTAGAGGGACGCACGCTCATGTTGATGCCTGTTTTGTTCAGTTTTTTTCAATTTTTTGTGCCGATAATACAAACTTTATGAACGCCCCTCGTAAATGCGCGAGGAGCGCGGAGCACGTGCCTTGCACGCGGAGCGACCGTCGCACCCACCGAGTCCCAACGCACCTTCCCGTTGCCCGGCGCCCATCTATGCGGTTCCGACTTGTCGAGTCAAGGGAGCAAAGAAGGCGGGAGATCGCCCCTTCGAGAACTCTGTGTGCGCAGAGGAATGCGACAGCGTACAGCGTCGGCAGCGTGTTGAGCGACAGTTCCGACACTTCACACGGTGCCAACGGTGCCCGTGGTGCCCGCAGCCCAGCGCTCGTCGGAATCGAGTCAGGGAAGTGCATCCCTTGCCGGTGCCCACCCCTCCCAACTTTGTTGTGAGCTATTATATTTTTTTCTACGCATTTGTTTTTGTGCTTTATTACAATTTTTGCATAAGTTTCCCCTGTTCCCCTCTCCCATTTTACGGATTACCTGGTGTTGCGCTTTTTTGACTCCACTTTTGTAACCCCAATCCTGCTTGGGCCGCAATTGGCCTGCAGTATTCCTAAATAAAAAATAAAAAAATAAAAGTACCGTCCCAAGTTATTATTTAAAAAAAAAATAAAAAGCTTTGTTTCACTAAAACTGTTTAGTACAGCCAAAGCTACAGGGGAGAAAGCGCATGCCAACCTGTTCAACAAGAGAGAAAGGAGGAATGAGAGTGGGGGGCTGGGATTTGGATTTTCCCCATGCCTCCTTTCTCTCCTCTTGAACAGGTTGAGATAAACCCTCTCCCCTGTAGCTTTGGCTGTGCTGCGGTTGACTTGGTTGCAACGCACGCAATGCACGTGTTTGCCAGCTTGAGTTGACGCTGCATTTACTACGAATCGAATGCGCGTCGAGGCAGCGCCTTTCTTATCGTAATCTGCATTACGAAGGCAGCACAGCCCGTCTGCCGCGTGTACGGTAGCTGCGTGCAACCTGCTTCACTGCTGATGGCGCCCCCAAAGCCCGCGCGGAAGTGTTTGACCCTGGAACAGGAAGTCAAGCTGATCCGAGAACTGGAGAAAGGTGGTCGACTGAAGAAATTGAAAATTGCGAAGAATTCAACATCCCGGCATCGACGTTGTTGACGGCTTTTCCCCCGCACGCGTGCTTGATGTGCCAGCGAATGACACCGAGATCTGCGACGACCTTTACAGAACCGAGCACGAGATCGTCAGTGCAACTCCCGAAGATGGCTTCGACTCGTTTGCGCCTGTGGATGCGGACATCTTTGTTGTCGCTCCCGTCACGGATGCGGGGATCTTGGACCTTGTGTGTGGCCAGGGCGAACGAAGACGAAGAGTCGTCGGATGAGGAACCCCAAGAGGTACCCATGACTGGAGAAACGCGAAACATGCTTTGTCTTCTTCGCAACAAGGTGAAGTGTGGCGGCGGCGATGACAGCCTAATGCGGTGCTTGAGGCAGTTGGAGGAGGCTTTTTTAATGTCTGGAAAAAACGCTTGGCAAACTGATCTCTTGTCTTTTTTCATGCCTCAGTAAGCCTGGATCATCAGCAAGGTTCGATTCATTGAAAATATATTTGTTATAAGCCTTCCACACTGTTCCTGTGCATTTTCAAGGTTACTTTTACGCTTTTTAGGGCTCTCACGTTTTTATCAAATTTTTTTGCCGCCCCGTTGACTTCGTTATACAAGGGATTACTGTACATGTATTATAGTTTTGTTAAAATGAAAATGTGCGTCGTTTCAGTCGAACTACCAATTTTCAGAATAAAAGGTGAAAACTTAGATAAGCTGCCCTCAGAAGCCAACAGTTCTGCTGACCATGTTATTGTGTTGCCAAAATTTTTGTTTGTTATCAAAGCTTTTGGCAATGCCAGATGTCACATGGTTTCTGAAGTCCCTTTACTCTAGCCCGTGTGAGAAAGAGAAAAAGAAAAGGATGATGAAGGAATATCGCACACTACCATACAGCATCATCACACATTGCTTCCGGAGGAGTTTGTCAAGATACAATTTCTGTGACATTACAGACTGCTGGGCTAGATGGGTAAACATATCCACGAATGCAAATAGCACAGCACTTGTTCCCTTCACTTCTTCTACTTGTCCTTGCCCTCCTTCTTTATTAAACAAGTTTTTAGAGATGTTCCCACTGTTTGTGCAGTGCCAGCTACTCCGTAGTTCTTGCCTTCGTCTGTAGCCCTTGTTCGTAACCTTTGTCCGTAACTCCTGTCCATAGCGCTATTTGTGTTTGTGACAATTTCTGTGCTTTATTGCCAAGAAAGCTTGCAGGAGATTTCAACAACTTGCCTATCCTCGAACTTAAACCGGATGAGAGAGGCACCTTGGCAGCCAGAGCGGCGGCTTTATACGACACTCAACGGCATGCCAAGCTCCACCGATCGAGAAAGGGAAACGCTGACTCACAAAGACGCTGGGGGTCTGCGGGAGAAGCTGGTCCTTGGATGGCGGGGGCGAAGGGGCATCGGGAGGCCTCGGAGGGGAAGGGTCGTCTGTGAGCAGGTTGAGGGGGAAGGCGCCCCCCGCCTTGGCCACCTCCGCACACCCCTCCAGGATTTGGGACGCCGACAGCGCTATCGAGATGGCCCCCGGCCGGGGCTGACTAGCAGACGACAGGGCCAGCAGCCGCTCCGACACGGCTGCCGCACCCACCTGGAGGCAGGAACGAGCCTCGATTTAACTTCAGCGCCCCTAACAAGGCATGTGCAGAATGCATTTCCCTACAACATGGTTCTTTAGGGACTGGGGGGCTCCCTAGAAGTGGGTTCCTAGGGAGCGGAGGTTTTCCCAGTCCCTAGAAGCCCAGCCTCGAATGGAACTCAAGGAGCCCCTCCTGGACTCGGCATCAATGCGATAAAGCAGTGCAGACGTCTACAGGTTTTGTAAACAATAATGCCCATCTAGGGAGCGTTTGGCTCAGTTATGCATCAATGGATGGTTCAGATCTGCTTAAAAAGGGCTGCATGTAAACGTCATATTAGAGTGATGTTCCTCACTCTATTCAATGTTTCAAATGTGTGATGCCACAGGCAACATCAGATGTCATGTGTCACATAAGACGCCCTATATGCGACGTTTCAAAGATATCTTTCCTACACAAAATTCACAGAGTAGGCCAACGCACAACTAGGTTGGCGCTCTAGCAAGGCATTTATGTATGCTTATATTCTTACAGAAAGATTATTCGTAAGATGCACAGCCTATTATCCTTAATCGATGCAACAAATTTCACTTCTTTAGACAAAAGGAGAGGAAAGTTTGCGCGTAAAAGTGCTAAGTGTGACACTTCTACGCAAGAACCTTCCCCCTTGGCCCTACTCTATGCGACATAGAACATGACAATATGTCACAGAGCCCTACTTTGCGTAAATGTCATAGAGTCGTTTGCCCCTATACGATATGTTTCACACAGTATGGGGTGCCACATACCATGTTTGCACGATTCTAATGCGCCCCCAATTGCAACGCGCAGGCAGATTTTGCTTCCAGATAATCAAAAGGTAAATTGCTGCGGATTTTAGAGCGTAGTTAAAATGAAAAAGATTGAAAGCACACCTTATAAAACAGATTTTATGAAATGCACGCCAACACAAAAATAAATACCGTGCACTAGTCGCCGTTGTCAGAGTCCAAGAATGGTTCTTCGCTGTCCACAGAGGTAATACTTGCTTTCGTCTGAACCGTTTTAAGTGCCGCGGTTTTTGCGCTTGTACGAGTGCGCGACCGTCGCCTCTGGCAGGGTCGTCTTCCAAACAACACTTTGTGAGCTCGTCTGGTCGCTAAGATTGCAAGGCCACGGAGTGCAGCTCCGTTGTTATCTTTTCCCGCCAGCATGATGGCTTTCGTTTAAATAAAGCCTTTAAGTGGAATTCCTTTTGCTTTTCCATCTTAAAATGGCAGACATAGAGTTCGTAGACGCGAAAGAATGTGCGTGATACGAACACCAAAGTGGTAAATGTAAACAAACGGTCACGATGGCGAAGGGGCTAGCCACCTTATACCGAGTACTGCATTGGTTTTTTTTAATAACAGTTTTTGGTTTTGATTGTAATGCACATGTAGCTTTGGGCACCAATTTTGGCAGAAAAAGTGTGCGTTAAAATCGTGCAAACACGGTAAATCAGATGTCCTCTAGAACATCATATGTACGATACGTGATGTTTCGCATAGTGGCTTTTTCTCCATGAAGCATTAACACACGACTGGTTCAGAGCGCACCTTGAGCCCTTCCTTGAGGTCGTCGGCTGTGCCACCTTTTACACTCGCGTCGTCTGCTGCTTCTGTGGGCGTTGTGGTCACTTCGGCCGTGACCTTGGGCACGTCCAGAAGGTCGCCCGTAAACTGCGCGAGCAGGTCTTCAGCCAGCAGGGAGGCCGCCTCCTTCTGCGACAGCAGCATTTGCAAGTCGCGGTCGCTCAGAGTAGCCACCGGAGGAGACGGCTGGGACGTCCTTCCCTGCACAGTGCCCTGCACACGAGCAAGGATGTCTGAGTGCAGTTCAGTTCAGTGCAGTTCAGACTGGGTCATGTTCCCTGCTATTTCAAGCTTTCTGATGAGTTGTTTCCTAGATCCCTGCAATCTAGGAAATAACTCGTCAACTAGGGAAGGATGTGTTTAAATCCCCAGTTCAGATGGGGAGATTTTCCCTGCACTTTTGGTGTTGCTAATAAGTCACTCCCCAGATCCCCACAAAATCTATGGGACAACTACCGTATTTTCCAAACTATAGTCTGCGGACTATACATGTTTAAGAATTGAAATTTTACCCGATGCGGACTACTTACAGGTGCGGTCTATACGAGGATTTGTTTTTTCTCTATGTCCACTGTGACAAGACGTGAAGGAATTAATAAATAATGGTGTATATCTTACGTATAATACAGGCTTTTTTGTGAGCTAATACAGCAGGCATTTGTCAAGGTGGGCTGTGAATGATAATTGTTGCGTTCGGACAAGGCACTAAGTGTGGACTATGCGCGACGTGTGGACTATGCACCGAGTGCAAACTATCTAAGCAAAACTTCTTATTTTTTATACCAAATTTGCCCCTGCAGACTATGCACCGGGTGCGAAGTATAGTCCAAAATTATGGTAATCATCTAGGAAACAAAATGCAATATTTTGTTTCTGAAATCCAAAATGTGTGGTCCTCCATAAAAATCATGCAGAGCGAAGAAAAATGCCACCTCGAACCACAGAAGATTAATGAAACATAGACGCGGTTGCTGCATATTACATAGCATCACGTTGGGCCGAGACGTCAAAGGCAGCAGAAATGTGGAGGTCACAAAGTGAAACCCCACCTGCTCGTAGCTGAGGCACAAGAGCAACGTTTTCACATAATTTTAAATATGTCTTTGGAATTAGTCCTGCAGAGGCAACCTTTTAAGAGCTACTCCCTCCATATTCTTGAAAACTAACATGGGTCAGAATAGCCTTTCAGTAGTGCCAAAAACCAATCACCAGGTTTTCTTTCTCTTGGCCCGCAAAATATTTGGCCTATAGTTATATACAGAGAGTGGATGGAAGCCTTCCAGGGCCACCCAATAGATGTCGCTGGTGCACCAGCGTGCCCTTCGTCATGGACGGCCACTAGCGAGCACGCTCAAACGAAAATGTGTGAACCGGCACCTAGGAAGCGTAGATGGACATCATGCCACAAAAAGACAAACTCGGAAACCACTTCGGTGCCCCTTCAAGGCACGGTCACACCTCTAACATGTCGTACAAAAGACAGTCTGTGGTCCAACAAGTGTTTCTTCCTCGTACAACGACCCCATCATGCTGGTCGCACAAATACCGTCCGGGGACACTTTTGAAGCAGGCACGCATACAAAGCAGGCTTCCGACACACTAGAGATGTGCCAGCAGACAATGCTGTCATCGATCGCGTCTGCAGCGAACACGGCGTCTTTTGCACGACATAGGAGCAGCGTGACCGCGGCTTTAAGCACGGTGTCTCTTTCTCGCTCCCTTTCTTGGGGCGGGAGAAGAGGACGGGCGGTGAGGGGAGGGGGGGCCCTCACCAGTGTGGGCGCTACGGGGCCACCGGCGAGGGTCTGCGCAAAAGCGGGCCTCTGCGGGGCTCCTCCCTGCCCCGGGGGCAACGCGCCACCCCCTGGCGCCTGCTGCGAACCGGGCGGTCTGGACCCGGGGGGCACGGGCGCCCCGGGTCGCAACCCCGCCTGCTGAAGCTGCTGGCCCTGCAAAGGGGAACGCCCCATTCCTCTCACTCCGTCGCTCTCCCTCTCCCGCTCTTCTCCTCCTCGATGACGCCCCAGCAAACACTTTACTCTAGTCGCCGACGAGGCGAGGACGGCAGAGAGAAGCTTTAGTCGTCCCGCCTCCGGCACGACATTCCTGTCTTCGACGACACTTCGAGGTCCTGTGCTCCTCGCCGCCGGACCTCGGCGGAAAGCGCGGAAGCGCGTCGTGCCGGAGGCTGGACGTTCAAAGGACGCGCCCAGCCATTCTCACTCTGTTGGCGAGTAGGGGAGGGGGAGGGGAAATACAGGACACCTTCCTCGTTTGCGGGAGACGGAACTATGAGAGACATGCCGAGATGCCAGATGGCGCTAGCTTCCACGATGAAAACCTGGTGCATAAGAAGCACGTCTGTTCGGGCGGTGCGTCCGGAGTTGCCCAATGGCCCGCCACATTCGGCGTCGGAGGACATAAAAACATTTAGATACTATACACCTTGCCCGAATTCAAAAGCTCGGAAGTCTCCAGGTTATCGTTGGAGAGCCTAGGTTAGAGAGGGTTTGTCTCAAACCACGGAGAGCGCTTGCAATTTAATGGTGGACGCCTACTGTGGCGATTGGTCGCAAGTGCGTATCTGTTGCGTTTTCGCGTGGTGGAAAGGAAAGCGGGCGGAAAGGCGGTGACTTTTGCACACCATCACCGCTTCTGTCGACTCCTCGTAGCTCGTTTTGCAACTTCGGCCCGTAAACCACGCGACCCCTATCAAGCAGCAAGCAAGCAACAGTTGTGAACTCTTCGTAATACGGGCTTTCCAGTTATTGTCACATCCGCTAGTGCCATCCTTCGACTAGGTTTTGGGTCTGAAAACGCGTCACTTACGGAGCATTTGTATTTGCGCAGTGTTCATGCATTCATCCTTAGAAGGCTCGCTCCAAAAGTGGCAAGCTTCGACAGCTACGGTGACTCATAACTAGGCTTCCCTGTTTTCGGGGTTTATTTTTCTGTAAATATGGGGGAGTTTCTCGAGGGTTCATTTTTTCACCGAGATTCGGTAATTTCTAGGGGTGTGCAAGTAATGAATAGTAGTCATCAAATCAAATACCAAATCGAATTAAGGGGGGGACAACACTGGCTAGAGGTTGAACTTCTGAACTACTCAAGTGATCGGAATGAAATTTGCAGGGGAGATTTAACTTCACATGTAGGTGTACTGTGCAAACTTTCAGCTCTCTAGGACAATTTTACATACCTGCATAAGATGATGTGTCACTCTTCGTTAAGAAATCTATGATATGCAAATGAAGCTATTAAGCATCATTTTAACTGCTTGAGTATAAAATGGAGGATGTGGGACTTCGGGCTATTTAGTTTTTATAACTCAAATGTAAATATTTCAGGAAGAGTGATTACCTCAAAATATGAGGTGCATATCTGTCCTATGTCAATTTTTGAAAAATATGTTTTTTTCTCAATGAGGACTTTAGTGTAAAACAAAATAAGGTAGATAGCCCGATTCTCCAGTAAATTTCAGTTCAGAAACATCTTGATTGTGGATCAGAATACTTTTACCTTCGAACAAAAGATTCCTTCGTTTGAAATTTGCAGCAAAAAGTTGAACTGAGAAAAATGCATTCAAACATTGAACTCCTTTACTTTGTTACTGCCCTCACGATGTGTTGAAAATATTTATATCAAGGGAACTATTGGTGCATAGTTATGAAATTTAGAGTAAGGGTGTATAATTAGTTCCTAAAACCGAAAACCTCAAAATTGAAAAATGAATTTTTTCAAAAAATTTTGAAGCTTAGGCCCATGTCCCCCCTTAAGAAAAAAAAGCTGAATATCGAATCGAATAGTGTTTATTTGTAGGAATTTTTCAATATGTGCTGGGATGAGATTATTATATGTGCAGAATATGCGCCTGGTACAGAATATGCATCTCGTACGGAACAAAAAGCTCAAATGTATAGAGTTTCTGGTAAGAAAAAAGAAAAGAAAAGCAGCTGCTGATGGACGTTGGGCACTAAGGATCCAATTTTATGGCGCAAACATAATCAATGTACCCTAAGCGTCACAAAAAACCCAAAGTTTACAGCCACAACTGCCTTTTTTTCTCGTTAAAAGCACGACGTAACACTGCGACATGTCCCTTCTTTTTACATTTATATATCTCAGAAAAGGGCCTTTTTCCATATTCGGTCTCAATTTTAAGGGAGAAAAATGGCACCCAGGATTTTATTTTATATAAGTAAACAGATAGCTGTTAAACCTGGGTAAACAGGCTGAAACAATATAATCTGAAGTAAGAAAAAAAAACATGTGGTTAAGTGGCGCAAGTCACCGTCCAACTGCCGCTAGGCATCCGTTCCTCCGTCCATCTATCCGTTTTAGAAAGCCTCGACTTTAAGGGGGAGCAAGCGAAACTGAAACCACGGAGACGGCTCCTGCGCAGATTGGTCGTAAGTGCGCATGTGTCGTGCTGTCGCGTGGAAAGAAGGCGAGCAAACTGAAGAGTGACAACGCCTGCCCGATTGACGCTTTCGTCTTTTCGACACCTCCTCGCAGTTCGTTATTCAAACGCGGCTATCGAACGATTGGAAACCCTCTCAAATCTAGGCACACTATTTTTCCGTTCCGTTTCGTTCCATATCAGAATTTGCCGCTTGCAGTTCCAAAAGAATGACGACGACAACTCGGCCGGTTTCATCGGTGTGGTTAACATGGTTTTCTTTTTGTGATCTTGCAGTCGCCGATTTCTGTGAGTGTGGCAAGTGCATTCTACATTGGCGCTTCAGTTTGAAACAAGGGGCTTTACTCGTGAAAAGAATTAGGCGGCACGGAATTCCGGCCTCCCAACAATTCCTCTCTGGAAGCGGCGCAAATGGGATGTTTCGTTTGTGATTCAAGGTTAGATTGCGTCACGATCATGAGTAAATCTGCGTGCTATAAAGTTTGTGGCGTTCGTTACTTTTCTTTTTTCTAACATGTGCGTTTGATTTTTGTGGAATGGTGGGACCACGAGGTGTTTCTCGCATGGTCTGTCTAACATCATGGCGCTAACCTCGGAGAAAAAACGGCTCTTTTGTCAGCTCCGTGCCGATCCCGCGTCTTTGGCCGAATATATTGAATATTCGAGTGACAGAATACTAGTAATTCGATTCGCAAATCAAATTATTCGGGAAGTTGCTATTCGATTCGAAATCGTATATTTGAGTATTCGCACGCCCCTAGTAATTTTCAATGTCACTTTTCCGTGTTAGACATAAAAGAAATATCAGAATTTTTCGGGGCTTCTGGTGTGTTAGAGAACAGGACAGGGGCTTCCCCCAACCTCTAAAGAACATGCGCATATCAATGTGCATCAACGCGCACATCAATGATGGAAGGAAACGAAATAAGGGGTGTGGCTCCCCAAGAAAGGAGCAGACTTACGGAAAGTTCAGTCTGGGCCGTGTTCTGGGTCGACAAAAAATGAAGCTGTACTCAAAGATTTATTTTCATGAAGCTGGGTTTCTTTTTTTTATTTGAGGACAGCTCCAATTTGGGGTTTGGGGGCTTTCTCTAAGTATAATAAAACTGGCTTGGGGGTTATGCTTTTTGGGGCTTATCAGTATAGACCGAAAACACAGAGTCTTACTTACCACATTGCGCCAATACCGTGGCACGATGAGCCATAGCCCCCAAATTATGCATTTTTCGGTCTTCTGGGATGTAGGACGCACTTAAAGTTCACACTGCTCAGCGCCGATCTGCACAATGAAGTGACCGAGATGCCGAGGAATTTTCCGATTCGGCCCTTTTTCATCTTATGAAACGACGACGTTTGGTGCGAAAGAAAGTCGAGCCGTTTCGGATTTTCGAGAGAAAAACATACCCGCAAAGAATCTGTGTCAAAGTCTGAAGCGCTGATTCTTAGAAAAAAAAGACAGGAAAATGGCAAGCGGTTCTCGGCCTCATTCTATACGATTTTCCCGAGGTTGAACACGACGAAAGACTGCGCTTAAAGGGACAGGACAAAAAAGTGAAAGCCGTTTACAACTCCCTGGAGGGGAGGAGGAGGAGGAGGGTATGCCCCTCCTCCTCCTCTTCCTCCCCTCATTCTTTAATTCCCTCCCCTCCTCCTCCTCCTCCCCCCATCCTTCTCCTTCACTTCCTCCTCCCCTCCTAATTAATAAATTAATTAATTAATTAATTAATTTAATTTTGGCGGACAGGTACTGCTTCGGGCTACTGCACGAAAGGTTTCTGGTTCGAAGTCGGCCAATCTTCCTTGGGGTGGGGGGGGGGGGGGGGGCTCGCGGTTACGTTGACAGTGACGGTGACGGCGACGCCGCTCAAGCTGGAAACGGGCGCCTAAGAGCTGTGCTCTAAAAGAAGGAACGCCAGTCGTTTCGACAGGAAACTGGCCTACGGCGTACCCAAACAGAAGCGACGGCCCACTTCACAGGACGTGAGGCAAAGAAACGAGGCATCGAAGCGGACGGGGCAAGGCACGTGACAAACGCGGAAAAGGCACGCTGGCAGACAAAGGGCAAGTATCTCTTCTCCCCGTAACAAACTGCCCCTACGTGGGAAGTACACGGGTGCACGATGCGACGCTGCTGGCACAAACAAGCTGTTGCCAGGTTTTGCCGCTTTTCTCTTAGAATCGAAGGGCTTTTAAAAGTGTTCCACGGCCAACCAATAGGGGACGCCAGAACGGGCGCTCGTTTCGAGAGATCCCAAAAGGTTTCGAGGCACTCGGTCTTATTCGGTGTCGCACAGTGTACAGTTGAGGGATGGACCGTACAAAGGGTGCTGACCTGCATCATACGGAAGGCAGCCGGCGGTGCATAGCCGTTGGTCATCCGCTGCTGCTGCTGCTGCTGCTGCTGTGGGGGTACGGGTGGCTGCGCGACGCCGTAAGGTGGCTGAAGTTGCTGCTGCTGATAAGGACGCTGGCCAAAGCTCGCTGCCCCGGGCTGACCGGCAAGGGCCGCCGTAGGCTGTCCCGCAGTCACTATTCCTTGCTGCTGTTGCTGACGCTAAAGAGAAAAAAAAAAAATATATATATATATATATACTTCAACATGATGCGTTTTGAAGTGCTTTTTCATCTGTGGTACCCTTTTAGTGTTGAAAATGCCCTTTTTGTTAAGATTTTATGCTTTACACCACGGCCTTACTAAGGCCATACCTAATACGGGAAAAGAAAATGCTTTCCGTGCAAGGCACGAAATGCTTGGCCAAATGTCAGCTTTAGGTCTGGTAAAAAGTTGTTACTTTTTAAGCGATTCTCTAGTCCGAGTCCCGCTCCTGCTTTGGGAGATGCGACAAGGGAAGTGAATTACTAGCGTTTCGCCAAGGAAACTTTTTACGCTGGTGGTTCTCAAATGGGGGTTCGCAGACCCTTTGGGGTTCCCAAAGACCTTCTTAGGGTCCCAGAGCCCTCAAACGAGCAATAAAATATATATTTTTTTAAAATTGATGCCGACTGTTTCACGTGTGCACAAAATGGATAGGGTCGATTAGTCTATGTTTTAGAGCCTCAAAGTTGTCTCGCGATGCATTATTCTCCGTTGCGGACGTTTGCGGAAGTGAAAGAAGTTTTTCGCAACTTCGAATAAAGCGTCGGATAACTGCTGACGATGATTTGAAGCACCGAGATGGCCGAAGCATCATTAATCTCGAGTGTAGCTTATTTAATGGCTCTATGGTCGCCGACAACTTAAGAAATGCGGGGTTGTGGCTTATTACGTTCGCCTTCCTTGCTTTGCAATTCATTCTTTGGGCATTGTTGTCGGCCAATGCCGCCTTCTCGTTGGCTGCCGAGCAACGACAAGATGCCTGGGACTCGCCATGCCCCGCGTTTCTTAAGCTATCTGCATCTGCGGTCCGAACCAGCCTCTACGTTTTCGGCAAACAAGAACCCGAGATTCCCGACCTGCAACAGCAGCTGCTGCTTGTGCTGCTGCATGAGCCTGTGCTGCTGCTGAAGCTGCTGAAGCACCATGCGCTGCTGGGGGTTCAGGGTTGCCTGATTTTGCTGCAGGTAGCCCAGCACTTGGAGCTGCTGCTGGTTCAGGTAGAAGGGCGGGGGCTGCTGCGCCGGCTGCACGCCCCCCGCAGGGGAGCCCCCCACCGCCTGGGTCCCCCCTGCCACCGTGGGGCCCCCCCCGACAGGGGTCATCGCCCTCGAAGATCCCGAGGCCACCTTCAGCTTCTTGGCGCTGTTGCCGTCCTGGTCCGACGAATCCGGGCCCGGCTGGTAGCCGGAGGAGGCGGGACCCTGCTGGCAACATTGTACGCATGCGTGAGTAATTGATAGATTGATTCACTGATTGGTTCATTGACTAAGAGTGTCTCTTGTGCGACTAAGGAATGAGAAGGAAGACTTAACTTTGAAACTCGCAAGGTGCTTTTAATGTGAAACATTCGTTGGCTAGATGGTCGGCATTGTGAGAAGCACAGATAAAAGTGTGGCTGCGAGGAGCGACACCGATTGGTTGTTGGGTGCAAGAAGAGGAGTGAGGTGCTCGACGTGGATTGGTTAACGGGGAGGTCATAAGACCAGAGGGGTAGGCGAGGAGGAGTGAGGTAGGCGAGGAGGAGTGAGGTAGGCGAGGAGGAGCTCGACCACCTGTGCGCACTGAGGGAGAGGAGCTCGAAAGTATAAATGGCTCCGGAAGATCGCCAAGTTTATCAGCCCAATTAGCGGTAGCATCGCTTTATCCTAGGAACAACTATCAGTGTACAAATGGCCTGCATTAAAGTATTTGATGAAGAGCACCGTGAAC
This sequence comes from Ixodes persulcatus, assembly GCA_013358835.2. NCBI lineage: Eukaryota > Metazoa > Arthropoda > Arachnida > Ixodida > Ixodidae > Ixodes > Ixodes persulcatus. The sequence continues at coordinate 438,931 of JABSTQ010011379.1, forward strand.
GTAAGCGTCGGGTGTCTGGAAGCTTGGAGTATCGCTAAACGTCTGCGATGCAAGAACATTTCACGTATGCAATACAATTGCCTAGCAATTTGCCATAAATTTTTCTTCTCTTTCCTGTGCAATGAATTTTTGCCTTTTGCACAACGTTTGTTGCTTGCTAGTTTGTCTTATGCAAACATTAGGTGATTCTATTTTATGCTATCGCACCCACCCTCTCCCCCCTCTAATGCTACCTCTGGCATTGCGGGGCAACCTAGAAGAAATTAACGGCATACGGACAGTTTTTTAAGAACCAGAAAAGTGGCTAGTCACATGAGAGAGAAATCAGAAGCACTTTTCCCAAGCAGAGCACATGTCATGGCAATGAAAACGTAACGCTCTTGCGATTGGTGCAACGACATCAGCTTTGCAGCGAGAAGTAAAGGGGATGAAGCGAGGGGTGGAGAGGATTTTACATCGACAATGCTCAAAGCACCGTCATATAAAAGAATATACTTTTGCAGGTTTTCTTGAGCGCCTAAAAACAGCTCCGCAAGCAAAAGAGTGGAGGTAATCCTCCCCATTCTTTAAGAACGAGTATGTACAGATAAATGCACCGTTTAATTGAACAGTCCAAAAAGGGCTGTACAGTAAAACCTCGTTAATTCAACCCCCGATAATTCGGAAATTCGGATAATTTGAACTGCCGATCCGGTCCCGTCAAACGTATGTATTAGTCAATGGCAGCAAACGCTCATTAATTCGGAGGGAACGGGCGCGCTATGGTTAATTCGGACGAATTCGGCCAGGTGGCGCTAGCTACCATCCGTTCCAAAGGGTATGACCGCTATCCATCCGAGGTGCACACGTAGTTTTTCGGTTTCCAAGGTTCTCCACTCTTCCGGTTCTCCGTGTTTCGCACCAGTTTTGCTCTGGATTGCCGTGCTACTGTCCTGGCATGGAAGCGGCAGAAGCATAGCTGCACGGAAAAAGGTAGCACAAGTGACCGACGACCGGAATGGCAAAATCGCGACACGCGGGCTATTGCTCCCGAGCGCGCCGATAGCGAGAGGGACAGTCCCGCGTTGTGAAATGCAACGTGACTGGCACTCCGCAGTCGGCGCGCTCGGGAAAAAATAGTGCTGGGTGTCGCGATTTTGCCGCTCCCATTGTTGGTCAGTTGTGCTACTCGTTTTCCGTTGCAGCTGTACTAGGACTTAAGAATTTAGCGACGAAAAGGGGCTTTGAAGGACGGCGCCTCTCGACAAGTGATGGAAAGTTTACGACGTCAAGAGAAGCAGTTTGGCCACTGTACGTGAAATTGAGGCCGATATCCTACGGGCTTTCGAGAGCGAGAAGTTCAACGCGAAAAGAAAGCGGCTGTGGACGGTGGTGCACCCGAAACTATAAGAGGTAGCTGTGCTAAATCTTCAGCGCATGGGATGCGTAGCTCTGACAGTGCGAGTGCGGTGGAGCCTCGACCGCGCTAACGAAAGTTGTCGTCTCCAGCCCAAGTGTCTCCAGAAAGCAGGCGGTAATAACAGATTTCTTCTCAAAAAATGTATGTCACAGGGAAACGTCTTCGCGCAGTTTTCCTTTGTCCTTTCGATATTTCGACTTTCGGATAATTCGGACATTTTTGCCGGTCCATGAGATCCGAATTAACGAGGTTTTACTGTACAGAGTCCAGTCACACAATTCTGCAATGATCTCGCATCAACGTCTTCGTCTCAAGATCGAGATCACGAGTTACACTGGCCACAATCGTCCGACCGACTCATTCCACAAACTACCGTGTTTGCATGATTCTCAACGTGCCCCCGATTCTAACAGCAGGCAGATTTAGCTTCCAGGGCCCGTTTGCTCGAAGCGCTAACCACGGCTAAAGTTAGCCCCAGTACCTAGGAGAGGGATTTTGAAATCACGTGTCTGTCTCAGTAGGGATGCGGGGAAACATGGCGGTGCCCCAAGGAGTGAGCGCCACTCGCTTTGGAACGTAATATGGCGTAGCTGCAATATCGGGCTCGTTAGTCAGTAACGAAAGGTGCAGGAGGCTTTCGCTTTGCCTTACCTCACTTAAATCGCAAAGCATGAGCAATGACCTCGCCGTATTTTTTAGATAGTCTTTTGATTCTGGCCATTCCTAAGCCTAAATGAACGCAATAACTGTCGGCATGGCAACGTCTTTGGAAAGTGAATTGCCTTGACTCAATCGGCCGTGGTACTGATAGCACACAAAAGCAGACAGCGTTCCAATAGACCTTTTTCTAAATTTCCCAAGCATCGAGGCGCATGCTACGAGTGTTACACGCGTTGCACGTGCTGGCGTCTGCAGTAGTAATTGTATTAAAGCAAAAAGTCGAAAACAAATTTTTCCTCGCACGCGCGTTTGTCAAAACCTTATTATGATTATTTTCTTCGGATCTTTTATAAAAAGAAGGCCAGAGAGCGCGGACCATAGAATTACACTTCCAGCATTCTCCTCGATGCCTGGATAATTTAGAAAAAGTTCTATTGGGACGCGGTCTGCTTTTGTGTGCTATCAATCAATGCTATGAATACCCGGCCGATTGAGTCAAGGAAATCCGCTTTCCAAAGACGTTGCCATGCCGACAATTACCGCGTTCATTTAGGCTTAAGAATGGCCAGAATCGAAAGACTATCTAACAAATGCGGCGAGGTCATTGCTCATGCTTTGCGATTTAAGTGAGGTAAGGCAAAGCGAAAGCCTCCTGCACCATTCGTTGCTGACTAACGCGCCCGATATTGCAGTTACAGCGACCTATTAGTTCCAAAGCAAGCGGCGCTCACTCACCGGGGCACCGCCATGTTTCCCCGCATCCCTACCGAGCCAGTCACGTGATTTCAAATCCCTCTCCTAGGTACTGCGGCTAACTTTAGCCGCGGTTAGCGCTTCGAGCAAACGGGCCCTGATAATCAAAAAGTAAATTGCTACCGATTCTACCGTGCAGGTAAAATAATGAAGATTGACCACATACCTCAGAACAGATTTTATGAAACACACGCTAACACAAAAATAAATTCCGTGCATTAGTCGCCGTTGTCAGAGTCCGACGATGGTTCTTTGCTGCCCACAGGGGTAATTAATACTTGCTTTCGTCTAAAGCGTTTTAAGTGCCGCACCTCTTGCGTATGTACGAGCGCACAACCGTTGTCTCTGGCAGGGTCGTTTTTCAAAGACTTTGCGAGCTCATGGGTGGCTGGGATTGCAGGGTCACGCAGTGCTGCTCTGTTGTTGTCTTTTTCCGCCAGCATGATGGCCTTTCGTTTAGATAAAGCCTCCCGGTGGAATTTTTTTTTTTTTTTTTGTTTTTCCATCTTAAAACGACACACACAAGCCCGGAGATGCGAGAAAATGTGCATGATATGGATAACAAAATGGCGAACGTAAACGAACGGTCACGATGGCAATGGGGCTAGCCAGCATATACCAAGCATTGCGCTTTTCTTTGAGTATCGGCTTTTGGTTTCAATTGTAATGCGCATGTAGTTTTGAGCACCGATTTTGGCGAAAACAAGTGTGCGTTAGAATCATGCAAACATGGCGAGTACCCTATTTTCAGTCGATCCGTCCTATATGCATTTTTTCCTACAAGCATGGGCTTTACCTGCGCAAATTTGCCGTGGGGACTGTATTTCATGTTTAATTTGTTGGCGAGAATATTGAAACTGGCTTCCACCTATGGATATACCGCAATCCCAATACACGTGCGTGGGTTAATCAATGCCGTTTTGCCGCGCCGGCAATACATACAGATAAACGCGACTTATGTACCAACATATTTGTGAAAATGGCCGTTCTTACAACAGACCTGAAAATACGGTGTTGAGGGACGAGAACGAGCCGCCACTTACCGCGGGGTATCCGTAGCCCTGCTGCTGCTGTGGACCGGTGGCACCGTAGCCTCCGGCGCTGGGCCGCTGCGAGGAGGCCACGTTCCCGGCCACGGTGCCCACGGTAGACCTGTTCTGCTGGCTGTTCTGCCTGGAGGCCATCTCCTGAGAGATGGGGATGTTCCAGGCATCCTCGATGCACGGCAGCTGCCGCGGTCTGCGCGGCATGACGGAACGGAGGCGGCGTCAGACGCGTTTGCACTTGCTGGGGGTGGCACGAGCCTCCAAAGCGTGCTCGGGTTCCTGAAAGCCAATCTCAATGGATCCGATAACAATTCGTCCTTACGTGAAATCCTCAACAGGGGTTTTCAAAATTTTCTTTCTTGGGGAACGCTATCTTGACTCACAGCTGGAGAACACCTAGCGGCCTCGGCAATAATGCAATAATGCTGTGCAGAAGCTAAAGACCTTGTAAACTATAATGCATATTCTGGTGAGTGTCTGCCAGATTGTTATGAGTTGCTGGATGGCTCGGATCTTCTGAAGCAGTGCTCAAACTGGAAGAACACTTCATTTAGCGGCAGGGACGGCCGAGGAAGTTTGGGAGCTCGGGGGGAAAGCATCGGGGTACTTTGGGAACCCATTTTAAGTACCCGTGCTCCAAGAATTGTCAAAGATGCCTGCACCCTGCTAGCAAAGCAGGCAAACAATATATTCTGAAGGAACGGATGAATGATCTTGACAATGCCTCGTGCACGACAGCCCCGTTCGAGCATTTGAGCTAATCGGTCTGCTACATTAATGAATTAATAAAATCGTGTCCTATTGACGGCTTCGGCTTTTGGATAAGAGACGCCATTGCCTCTCTTCCCGTGTCTCGAAAAGATGCGGTGCCAGTGAAACCGGCGATAGATCAGAATGCTGCAGTGCCCCGAGAGGCAATAACCTGTCGTGCGACCGCGCAAGTCATCAAAGACAAGCAGAATGTGGCAGGTACTTATGTTCATCCCGAGCTGCCTAATGTATCTACAGGGTGCGAGCGACCATAAGGACCAATGCATTTGGAATGCATTACAAAATTCCGATTCCAAACGAACATACCTAGCTGGGCACGCGAATATAGTTTCGCAGGAAGTTTTACGTGTATTTTGTATGAAGCTGATGTCAAACGTGGTAAAAGAATAAAAAGAAAGGAAAAACAGCGGCCGTGAATTTTCTATGCCCCGTACTGGATGTATGTCGTCTGCACACTGGCTTGTGAGCTTGCTCCCAGGTGGTCATTGTTCATTTATTTCATTAAAAGTATTAATTATCGCGATTATCATGCTCATTGCCAGCCTCTGACATTGGTTTTTAGCGTTTTTGCGTTCAGCAAGTCACCCGGGAGCAAGCTCATAAACCAGGGTGCAGACGACAAAGAAGCTGGTAGGAAATACACGGCCTCCGATTTTGCTTTATTTTTAAAATTTCACTCCCTCAGACTTGGTCTCTAAAACAATACAGATAAAACTTCTGGCAAAGCTATGTTTGCATGCCCAATCTCAGGTATGTACATTTGGAATCCAAATACTGCAAGGCATGTGAAATGTGTGAGTTCTTACGGCCACACCCTGCATATACCCATCTGCAATATGCAACAAGACAGGACTTGCTTTGACAAGAAAGCAGAAAAAAGAGTGAAAGGAAAGAAAAGGGAAATCCATTCTCCCTCTTCTGCCAACCTTAACACACTGCTTATGCACGAAGAGGGGAAGGGGTGGCGTGCTTTTAAAGGAAGCTACACTAGCTTTGCCAGCATCATACAAACAAGGTGGTGGAGGGAATGGTGTGAACTTGGAAGCTGGTCGACAAGAAAGGGGGAGCAGAGACATGGACTTACTTCTGAACGTTGGCTGCAGGGGCAGCGCTCAGCTGCCCCTGCAGAAACTTGACCCGCGTGTTGAGGTTACTGCTCACTGAGCCTGCAAGTGAGACACAGTGAAGCAGGTCAGGCACGAAACACACAGTTCTTAAAAGCACACTAATACCACATTCACAATGGCGATTGAACCGCATTCGTGAGGCGATTGCGAATTAATTCGCTTAAGGATTCAATACAAATTCACGCGCATTTGACGATGAAAACGAGCGAATCCGCTTTGCGGTTGCGATTCGAGTGCGAGTGTGAAGGAAGCATAAAAGACCTTTCAAATATTGGAGGTAACAAAAAGCAAATAAACACTCAAGAAATAATCTCACAACTGTAACTGTTTGCGTCTGGCGCAACATTTTAAGTGCGGGACAGGACACGAAAGGTAAGCTCTCCCACAGACGAGGTAGCGAGCAATACATGTGGAGAAGACGCTTCACGTGCTTGATGTTTCGAAATATTAATTCAAAATCCATCAATCATATGGCACTGTACAACACTCAATGACGTCTTTCAGAAATAATCGGAACAATCAAAGAAGCATACCAGTTCAGTAAAGCAATGCTAGAAGCACTCAAGATAGTTTGAAGTACTACCTCTGCAGCTATGGGACAAAGTGCGGACTCCAGGTCTCCGGTTGAAGAAATCAAACTTGGCTCCGACAGAAGCTTATTGCGGTGCATACCCCTTACAATGAACGTCTCAATTACCAGTAGAAAGCACCCAGAAAGTCTATATTTATTCTCAAGCGTGACCCACATGAAACGTTTTTGCGTGCGATGCGCACGCGGGCAACTTCGGTGCAACATTAATTGGAGCGCGCACGCTCGTTTTCACCAACGTTTGGCAAGAAAAAAATGTGCAAGCTGCGCTGACGAGGGAAGTATGAATCTGCTCTCCCCAAAGAGAGCGGGCAACCAATCACCTGATTCCGAAGCATCCGCTATTCGTGGCGCGCAAGGAGTGAGCAGTGGACTCGGTGGGCCTTTCGTGCATGGAGATATTAGTGCCATTGCTGCGGTTAGGAGACAGTTTGGTTTCCAATCTAAAAATAAAACGCTAGTCTGCTATAGCATGCGGAGCAATGTGAACCATTTTTTATCAGCTTAAGAACCGTTTTAATATACCTGCGTTCGTACCATCTACACATGTTGCAGTTTATGTAGCTCGGCAACGTTGAGAGCACGCCGCCGGACTGTTCGTCGCTGCATGTGGGTGCGCCAGCGTCAGCGCGTGCATTCGTTGCGTCAAGTGTTTGTGAGCAATATCCGCTCCATGCGGGTTACGCTTCACTTCCTAAAGGCCAACCTACAGTCGCACTCCCAGAAATGAGAACCGGTCTTCTGCCAGGCAGAAAATCGGTTCCCATTACCTTTTCTCCTATTCCCTCTCTCTCTCCTCCTCTCCCCAAAGGAGAGGGTCTTTGAGCTACTACCTGCAGAGAGGAAGAGGGTCTCCCTCTTTCTAAAATGTAAAGGAGAAATTGGGAAAAGTTTCCTCCTTCCTGGCTACCTGTCACACTTTAAGAGGAATATCCCCTAACAGCCTTTGTCAGCGGTCCCAAAACTTCCAAACTGTATATCCATTTTTGCCAAATTACAGAGCCAAACATCTGACAACACCTCCCCATCCTTCTACACTCCGTTCCACCGTAAGTGCGAAGTAAAGCTGATGCTAGAGCGAGAGCCCACTGTCTTGAGAAACGCATTCCCTTCGCTCAGCAACGCGCTCGACGAGTCAGGCAGCGGTTTGTGCGTTGTTGTAATAGAGGCACCTTTTCCCTGCATGGCGTTGAGGTAGCACTTGAGGGCATCCTGGGGCTGGCTGCAGTTCTCGTAAAGCACTCCCAGGTTGGTCCAGGCCGGACTGTGGGCCTTGTCCAGCTGCACTGCGCAGATGTACGCCTGCAGGGCGTCCATGGGCTGGCTCTGCTGCTGGTACAGCACCCTGCCAAAGGCACAGGCCGCAATTCAGAACACAAAAGGTGCCCAGAAGGACTCATGACGTCCGTAACGTCCCCCTTCCGAGCTTAGAAATTCTTTGGGCAACTTTGAAAAACATATCACCTCGATCCTACGCGTAAAGGGCAGTTGTAGCATGACATACACTTTTCACTCTGGTGAAGAAAGAAGACCAGCCAAGCTGTACTATGGTGGGACGACCTCAGAGACGATGCCTAGGACGACCTCAAGGACGACGTCTAGGACGATTCAAGGACGACTTCTAGGACGACCTTGAGGACAACATCTAGGACGACCTCAAGGACGACTAGCAAAATTCAGCCTTTCCACTCTGGTGAAAACCAGAGTGGAAAGACTGCCACCATCTATGAGCAACTGCAGCAACCAGACAACCGGCAAGCCAGTTGTCTGGTTGCCGTCGTCGCTCATAGATGGCAGTAGCTGTCCGGAGTTTTGCGTCGACATTTGTTTGGTGAATGGACACGAAACCGGGAAACTAGCCTTAACAGCTCTGCTGTAAAGACGCTCCTAGGCCGCTGCCATGCTGCTGATGATGATGCGGCTGGTGCGACTCTCGCGCCTCCTGTCAGCTAGAAATTTTCTGCCATGCTCTTGGACTGTTGAAACCTGCTGAGTGCCATTCTCAATTTATGTTTTGCGGTTTTGCTCACCAAGTTCTCTAGCGTCTCTCTTGAGTGTTTCCAATTCTTCTTTCTTACGCGTGCTGCGTACCCTTTTCGTTTTATCTTCCACTATGAGTAATAGAGCTGGTAAGTGCCTGCCATTCAAGCGTTTCTGCTCGGCATTTACGGGAAACTTAGGAAGGGAAGAACACTCCAGAGATAATCCACGTAAGGACCTTCTCAGCCATCGCCAAAAAAAGTTGTTTGGGGACAGATCAGTTGCGTCCGTTACTTTGCCATGGTGCTGGTGTTGTGAAAGAAGGAAGCTCTCCCTAAAACGTGCCCCAAAAGCAGCTTTCTCGATTCCGTCCGATCGTCAAGATCTGACAGTCGTCGACACTGTAGTGCTGTGTTATTTGAGATCTTTCTCAAATAAATCCTTTTTCGATAACGCCGCACCGTGGGGTACCTACAATACTGTAAACGACTAAATTTTCGCGAATTTCGCGAATCGCCTACAATTCGCGAAAAATACGTCCCGCGAACAATTCGGGCAATATTTGAACACTACGGAAGCTACACTCGATTCGCGAAAATTAGAACCCGCGAATAATTTCAAATTTCCAGCTTTGGCCCGATTCGCAAAAATTTGAGCCCGCGAAAATTAAGTGGTTTGCAGTATATTGTTAGAATGTTAACACTTGCTAAATTTTATGCCAGAGTCCTGTCGTGTACATTGGTAAACACGCTATTTGCGCACGTGAAATATGCGTGCCTTTCAGTTATCTTCTGTTGTAAATAATTTTCGACAGCTAACCACTTTGTCGATTGACAGGGGTTGCCACACAATGAACACAAGTAAATGAAAAAAAAAATGCGGGAAAAGAAGAGAACTTAGCTGCCAGCAGTGTCTGAAATTGTGCCTACGCAGGCTGCGCCATCAAAATCAACATTCCACTCAGTTAGGGTTAGCAGGGATGCCGGTCAGAGACTAGCATCAAACCCAGTGAGTCGGCTTGAAAAAGGTTCTCTTGTCCCTGGGGCTGAGTGTTTCTTGGAGAGGTGTACAGACGGTGATCCCGTGACAGCAACCCCATGATCATGTCACGTCGTCGTGGTATGTCACGTAACCATCCACTTACATGGTCACGTGACTCTGTAACATCAAGTTACCAAGGCCTCCTCCCCCCCCCCCCCCCCCCCGACACACTGTGATGTCAACTTACATGGTGCCCCAAATCTTTGTGCGGCCACACGAGCACACTGCTGATTTAGAGTTTGTTGGTTTGATCCCCGCCAAAAGACAAAGTAATTATTAAAAAGAAACCTGGACGCGTATTATCATGTTTTTTTGCTACAACCTATTGTGAAGTTCTAGACTTGAAGTCAGCTCTAAAACATTCTGCGTTAAAAACTAATCTGATTCGTATTAGCGCTTTTAACAACCTTGTACGTACGACTTCATCTCCGTTGCTTGACGTGTTGTGAATATCACTGGATTGTATTCGTGAATGAGAAAGTGGCTGGATGATGGTAAACCACCTAGCATACTTGTATCAGAGAGAACAATAGGCCAGTTCTGGTATAATGAATTTGGGAGAAATTAGGCACGCTTGAAAACAGCAGTATGCAGTTTTACTATGTGGTGCCTTTTCATATGCATTATATGGTAATATGGAAAACACTTTGGCGTTGCATGCATGTATAAAGAGCATAACACAGTTAGCACAAACAGGCACTGCCAGTTTTCACTTGTTCTCTCCCTTAAAAGAAGACATACAAACTCAGTTTTCTGCAGGGAGGATAATCCTCTTAGCATTCCCCTCTCCTAAGCTGTGAGGGGAGCCAAGTTGGGGCAAGGAAAAATGTGGAGAGGATATAGGAAAGAGGAGGTGGGCAAACATGGAAAGCGCAAAGTGTACGTCATCCTTTAAAGGGCAGCTCCGGTCAATATTTTCTAACCGGGGATGACGACTGTTTTCCACTCAGTCAGTGCCTCTAAATTACAAGGTATATTGTAAACGACTTAATTTTCGCGAGGACCTAATTTCCGCGACTTTCGCGAATTGCCTACAATTCGCGAAAAATAGGTCCGCAAACAATTCCGGTAAAATGTAAACACATTGGAATCTATATTGAGATCCCACCGTGTCGCGAAAATTATATATATATATATATAATATATATATATATATAATATATATATATATATATATATATATATATATAGATATATATATATATATAATATATATATATATATATATATATATATATATATATATATATATATATATTTTTTTTTTTTTTTCCCCGATATTCTGTGTAGTTTTATAATTATTGCGGCTCAAAGTTTGGTTTCGGGCATCTATGGCAAAACTAACTATCCGCTAGAGAGAGATGGCAACACTAATTTCAGCTGTACGGCTGCGACATGATGTCACAGTGGTGCTGTGGTACGCGTTGCCCAGTGTTGCTCGACTAAAAGCTGACCCACTTGCCACCAGCTAAAGAGCAGCTGGTCGCATCTTAAAAATCGGTTTTAGTGGAGTATGCGGCTTCACTCTGACGTAATATTTTGGCTGTCATCATATTTCCTGCCACTAAAGCAATACCAGTCAATTATTTTGGTTTCGTTTTCGACCGCAGTTGTCCTTTAAAGGAAATGCTGTCATCAGAACTACTGGTGTTCTGGAACACACTTGTCTAGGACATTGACTTGGGCAGTAAAATTTGGCGTTCGTCGCCATACCCTAAGTAGTATGCGAGAATGTGCAGATGTCCTGTTTGCACTACATGCATGACATGTTTACTGCATAGGCTATGCACTAGAGATACCATGTATACAATGCCCACCACAAAGAGGATGAGAAAATGCAATACGCAGTATAACACCATGTATTAGTTCACCTTTGCAGTGAAAAAACTATGTAAATATTTTTTGCCCATACTTACCGTAAAATTCCGAGCGAACGCCCACCAAAATGAAGAGATAAATGGTGAAAAACATGGGGTGGGCTATCTTTGGGATGCCTCAGCAAAATTTTATCAGAAATAATGATAAGAGCGGGGGGGGGGGGGGGCGGGCACCGCTACAACCGCGTGACCGGAACTGATACTGCAGATCACTGGACACGGCGAATTCGCGTTTCGATAAACACGTTGGAATTCACTACGAACTCCTGTGTCACGGGAAAGGATACCGCAGGTTGCAGACGCAGCAGATTCGCGCGTTTCACAGCGCGATGGACCCTCGGAAACCCGCCGAGAACTCGCATCTCACGGGAACGGATGCCGCGGAAACCGATATTGCGTGCGCAGATTGCGGACTCAACGCGGGAATCCACTGCAAACCCGCATGTCACGGAACCAAATCAAGCAGATCGCGGCCGCAGCAGAATCGCATTTCACGATGCAATAATACACGCGGAACAAACTCGCGCGTGTTACAGCTAGGAATCGATATCGCGGGCAAAAATACGGGAAATCCGCTAAAAACTCGGGAACGGATAGCGAAGATCGCAAACCCGCAGATTTGCATTTCACGCATTTCACGCGCCGGATCGTAGACAAAAAACGCGGACCGCAGATCGCGCCGTTGACGCGCGATTCCCGTCGGACATTGCGTGACGTCCAACGGGAATCGCGGGGAGGGCGATGTATCGGAATACCGTTCCCAACAGATGTTGGACAAAAAGAGGGGGTGGGCGATCCTTCAAACGTGGGCGTTCGCTCGGAATTTTATGGTATTATAAACCTTGTAGATTGCATCGACTTCTGAAAAAGTTCCATTGGACAGTGGTGGATTACGATATACTTCGTCTTACCAGTGGCTACCGATTCGACCATAGAGGTAGGAAGCTTCTGAAGGCGACATGTACACCACCAGAGGGGAAGCCAAAGCGAGAAGGGCCACACCCCCAGCGATGACCAAACTAAGAGATGCTATTGGACGAAAAAAAAAGAGCTGACTGCACAGCTGTTTTGGTCACCTCTGGGCTCAGAGTCAGCTCTTTTTTCGTTCAATAGCATTTCTTGGTTTTGGTCATCGTTGGGGGTGTGAGCCTCCACAGTTCTGGCCTCACCTATGGTGGTGTCGTGTCGCCTCCAGAAACTTCCTACCTCCATGTACTTGACCGACAAGACGCTTGGACTGCGCCTATGGAGTTTTTGTTACCCGACATTAGATTGCACAAACCTTCGTAGAGAGCCTACAGAGTGACACAGACTACGGTGAGTGGATGCACCCCACGGAGCATCCGTGACTGCCACCAGGCGGCACAGACTCTTGAAAGGGCCCATTGGATAGCACGTGGGACAGACGGGCAGAGCGTACTCACCCTATGGAGCACCAGGTGTCCGCGTTGGCCTCTGCCTTGTCCACAGAGTGCGGTACGAGTGAAAGCATCGTGCACCTTGCCGATGCTGGCGAAACAGCGCCCGAGGAAGTAGAGCGACTGGCCGCTTGACGGATCCGCCTCGATGGACTTCTGCAGGCAGTGGAGGGCGTACGCCTGCCGCTGGGGCTTCTCTCCCAAAGACTCGAGGGTGTGGTGCATCCAACCTGCCGCCACAAAAACACTTCGCTCAAACCTCGCACTCCCAGAAAACGCATGGAAAACGCACAGACAACGCAAAGGACTGAAACAACGAGCAGACCTGCGCACGCTTTAAGAGGCCCTTTGTACACCTTTCCGGCGCTTATCACTGGGATAAATGAACGATTCGCCGGGCTGCAGACGCACGTGCGACCATGGTCCAGCAGACAAGGATGGCGGCACAGAGGAGGAAATTATGAAATAGTCTAAGCTCGGCAACGACGTTTTCTTTAGTGCTATGATGTCGAGGCTAGTGTAGTTTCCTATGCACTTCGAAGCCGTTGAAGGCATTTGCACGAGGCACATGGCTTCGTTTGCTTGGAGCTTCCTGCGGAACGTCAAGCGGGAGAGCAATCCCGGTGGCGCTGCGACGCCACCGGGATTACGACGGGCAATGACGTGACACTTCTACGACATGCCGGCGGAAATCAAGGGGCCACTTTTCCAGATGCAGTAAACATGGCGTTAGAGGCTTGTTCCGGGCCCCATGGCACTCCCCTTCACTGGCAACACTTAGCTCTGTGAATGACCTTACGATGTCCTAACGTTCTGGGACGTCCTAGAATGTCCACAGGACGTCCCCAGAACGTGGGAGCATCCTAAGGACATTCGCGGAACTAAGATTGCTACTAGGGCTGCCATCTGCCGTAGAGTGCACGAAACGAGCTCTGAAAACGAATCGCGAGCCAGGCTCATGGTCAGGCTTTCCGTTCTGCAATGGATGGCATGAGTCGCATTCCCCATTAGTGGCCGAGGCATTAACGCATTCGGAGCCCCTACCGGCATATAATATTTAGTTTGAGGAGCGCGAGGCAATGCCGGAAGGGGTTGCGTGGAACACTATGCCTCTGGAAGAAAACCAAGAACCTCGTTCAGAGTGTCTGGCTCGACAAAGAGGACTCACCGAGCTGCCTCAAGGTTTCAGCGCGGACAGACCTGGTGAGGTCCTTCAGTTCCAGAAGCTGCTCGTAGGCTTCTTAGCCTGCTTGAACTTGCCCTGGGAAATGGAACGGACAACTCCCGTAAAATAAGCGGCACCCCAAAAACAGAGAGCGGACTAGAGCATCTCAATGCAAATTATTTATTTATTTACGAATACCATTCATCCCTAACCGGGCCTGTGACAGGTATGGGGTGGATGTTCGCATGAAATGTACAATAGAAACCAGAAAGAAACCGAAACAATACTGCCCACTAGACCTACAGTGAGTGAATAAAAAAAAAAAAACTATAATTGAAACACCTCTATGCTTCAATATTAGCTAAATAAGTCCAAAGATTCACACTACTTATCACATCCTGTGGCAAGAACAAGAAAAACAGCATATTTAACGAAAACACAGCAAGCAAGCTGGTGCAAGTTTACCATTTGTCTACAACACCCAAGACTGGGTGTGAAAAAACTTGAAACAACCAAAAGTAAAAGAGACAGGGAAAGAAGCCAGTCAGACAACGTCTCAAACTCAGCTAAAACGTTTATTCAGTACACCTCCTATATACAGTTTGAAACCAAGGTCGTCACCAACCAACAAACAAACAAAAACAAAAAATTTTAACTTTGCAGCCACCATAGTACACACTTACGGCATGCCGCGACTTTGCACGGTCGCTCTACCTTCGAACAAAGCTCACACTTCTGAGAACCACTAACCAAAATGGAACGAACTTGCTGGCCAAGCACATCGAACTTATACGAAACCTTAAAGAGAACAAAAGACACATTACCCTCCATGCTATTTGTCACCCTCACATTGAAACCTAACTTTCCACAATTTTCTTACACTGCTGCGCTAAAAAAGTAAAAAGGAACTCACACACACACACACACAAGGCAAGAACCAAAAGAATTACAAATGCAGGAACGCCATAGTACTGTCAGCAAGGTACAATGGATGCCTGACTTATACAATTGCTAAGTAACTGCAGAAGTCAGGCATCCATGTACCCTGCTGACAGCTGACAGTACCAAGGCAATCCAGCGTTTGTCAGCTTTTGATTCTTGCCTTGTGTGTGGTTGTTTTTTTTTTTTCCTTTTTCTTTTTTATGCAGGAGTGCAAGAAAAATTGTGGGAAAGTTAGGTATCATGTGAAGGTGACAAATAGCATGGAGGGGTAACATTTCTTTTGTTTCTTAGAGGTTTCCTATCAGTGCAATGGCCTGGCCACCAGGTCGCTCCGGGTTGGTTAGGGGTCTCAGAAGTGTGTGTGAGCTCTGTTCGAAGGTAGAGCGACCGTGCAAGGTCATGGCGTGTCATAAGTGTATACAATGGTGGCGGAGGAGTTTAAATTCTTAGAGCGCAGCCCTCAGGTGCCAGTTCCGGCTTAGGCGGCGTCGGCGTCGCCGTAACCGTGCAATACATTATGAAATGTTTCCCACAATGATGTCACACGTGACGTCCCAAAGGTCACGAGAGAGTCCCGTGTGACGTCACCGTCACACAGGCAGTGATTTCCTTACACCCCCCCCCCCCCCCCTTAATTCGCAACAACTCCTTTATTCTCAATGCCCCCCTACCCCCCCCCCCCCCCTTCCCCCTAAAATTGTAGACACCCCCCTAATTTCAATTCCTGGGGAAAACCCCTGCACACAGGTGACGTTGCCGTCACCTCCCGCTAAATCTAGCGGGAAACATTTCCGCTAAATTGGCGGAAACATTTTCCCGCTAAATCTGGCGGGAAAATTTCCCCACTAGGTTTAGCGGGAAATTTTCCCACTTAATTTAGCAGGGAAATGTTTCCACTGAATTTAGCAGGGAACTTTTTCCGCCAAATTAAGAGGGTCAATTTTTCCTTTAAATTTTGCCAATTTTTTCTGCTAAATTTGGCGGAAAAATTTAGCGGGGAAATTTCCCTGCTAAATTTAGTGGGGGAATTTACCGGGAAATCGTGGGACAATTTCCCGGTAAATCCCCTCCGTACCCTTCCCTCCTCCTCCTCAAAAGTTGCGCTCTAATTCGGCATTAGAGAAAATTGTAAATGTCTTTCATTTTTCTTTCTTTTTTCTTTGTTTGTTATGTTGGTGACAACCTTGGCTTCAAGGTGTGTATAAGAGGAGTAATGAAGAAACGTTTTAGCTGAGTTTGAGATGTCATTTGACTGACTTTTTTCCATGTCTCTTCTACTTTAGGTTGTTTCAAGATTTTCTCACCCAGTCCCAGGTGTTTTAACAAAATTATATTTAATGGGCTATATTACATAGATCCTAAAATCTCTTTAGATGCACAGATATACTGCTTATATTCTGGTAACCCCACACTTTTTAGATTCTAAGAGAAAAAGCCACCTATGCACATTGTATGTTTTTTTTATGTTTCGGTCGATCGACATCCATCTAGTTACGAACCAAAGCCGCAATATTTTTGATATTTTTCATCTATTTTTTTTCTTACTTTTTATATTGCTGTTTCTGATTTTTCTCTCTGCGTCTTTTTATGTTGTAGACTCCTGCTTGGACTCAAGGATGTCCGCAATATTTATAAATGAATAAAATAAATAATAAGGTGCCATCGTTCCAATGTCAGGACACTTCCAGAACTTGCAATCAAACCCTTCGGAATGTTAACTACTGTAATTTACTCCACTACATCACTATACACCCCAAAATGTCTGGTCACTTTTTTTTTTGTTCCTCACGCTCGTCAAACAAAAGTCGTAAAGTGAGACTTACCTGAACTTCTAAGACGTGAGCGATGTGAAAGCGTACTGCAAAGAAAAACAATGAGAGTAGAGTTAATTGTGGCGTCGCTTGAGTCAACCTCGAACAGAACTCTGTGCAACCAACAGCCCCACAATAAAAAGCAAAGCGTTGTAAAAAAGTGTCAGGTCAAGAACAATGCGAGGACAACTATCTTCGACTGCCTGTTAATATATCGGAAAATGTGTCTGAAGCTGCCTAACTGCCAGTGAATTGCTGATCAGTCGAAGGTGATCTCCCCTCAGGGTTCTAAATCAAAGTTACTAGATCGCAGCAACAGACAGTATTCGAAATTTAGTCCAGTTTTTTGTAGCAGTGGCGCATTCTGCACGAATCCCCTGCTTGCTGCAATTTCTGAACAAGAGCCACATATCGTCAGCTATGTGCTTTGGAATACGGCAAGACACGTTAGAGATGCGACTCAGTGGAGCTAGGTAAGCGTATTGCCCGTGCAGGGATGCTTCTTTCTGAAACATTAGCAGGCAAGGATTCTAAACGCATTGCAATACCCCCAGGGTCGTTCCATGCCAAAGGAGACACGGCAAGTTTTCTATGTCAGGGATATGTACGAAAAAAATTAATTTGAATAAAAAAAACCTCTGAACTCCCAAAAAATTATTTTTGGTTAAACTTTTTTTTTTTTTTTTTTTGCTGATATCATGCTTTAATTTCCGGAATTTGCATAAAACCTATGTTGTTAAGGAAAATGTAAAAAAAATGGTTGCTTATCACACAAATTAGGTGGTCACTAATTACTACTTAATAATATGCCCTATCTTATATTAAAATAGTAATACTGAAGATGCCATTTTGACTCCAGAAAGAAGCTCCAAGAAAGAGACTTAATAGATGTCTTTATTTTTTTTAGTCAACTTGGATTTGGGTGCAAGCTACAATACTTTTTTCCTTTGTTCTCTTAAGACTAATAATCGAATTGCTTGCATCAAATTTTCAAAGCCTCATTTTGTGTCGTTTTAATTAAATGACGACATCTGCAGTTTATGGAGAAACAGCCATACTGAGAGCCATAAAAAGCCACGGGGCACTTTCAAAATAGCCATAAGTTCAATTCACCTCATATGTTCAACATATCAAAAAACTAGAAAAATACTTTTTGTTCTTGCTGAGAATTTTTATTTTTTAAAGACGAGCCTCTCCAATTATATTTCCAGGTGTGCGCCTCGTGGACGACACACACCGGTGTTCACCAGCGAGGCGTCAACAGTGCAAGACGCTGCCACAAGGTCTCCAACGCTCTCCTGAAAACACGTTTTATTCAGTTAAAGTTGATGCAGTCCTGACTTCCATGCATCTGTATCCTCTTGGCATTACGTAATGATACTGGCATCGTTAATTTTACCCCGCTTCTACCCAGGTACTGCTGACAAATGCAGGCCTTACATCGTCAACAATGTGACATCTTGAAAACCCTGAGATGGGGAACCCTTGCGGCACCAGAAGCGGATCCTGAAGGCGTCTCGGAATGTGGCTTACAATGTGACGTGTTGGGCCAGTGGTTTGTGGATACGCCTAATCAGTTGCTACGTAATGTCCGTCATAGTCGTCGCAGGTACCCAAACTCTTTGTCAGATAACGCCACTGACGGTTCGCTGACGCATCTCCCGCCAAGTTCTGAGAACTTGGCGGGAGATGCGTCAGCGAACCATCACTGGCGTTATCTGACAAAGAGTTCGGGTACCTGCGATCGACTATGACGGGCATTACGTAACCACTGATTAGGCGTATCGCGACATAATATGCTGCTTGGTTGGCACGTTTGTGTGTGTCTATATATTTTATCCGATTATGATGCTTCTTGTTTTCCTCTTCCAATTTTGTGTAATAAAGAACAGTTGTTAGTTCAGCGCCGTCCCGGTCGTGTTTGTTCCTTTACTCTTGTCCAAGTTTCTTTGCCGCTGTTTCTTCCCAAGATGTCCTACATCGTCCGCTTTCCCGAGTTTGGGAATGCGTACTGCGCATCGGCATCGACTGTCATAGTCCAGATATAGAAGCAATTCAGATTGGAGAGCTCTTCAACCGATGAAAAATGAAAGCAGTGATGTCGATTCCCTACTGAACTTATACATATTTTCGATAGAACTACCGTAGAACTCCGTCCACCCGCCATTCCATACTAAGCACCCATTTGCAAGTTTGTAAGATCTGAGAAAATATGCGCAGTATATTACATGTAAAATTGATGACCGGAGAAGCACCCATCCCCATTTTTTCGCTATTACCTCCAAATTTTGAGTGGGGGCACATGCCCATATTTTACTGCAAGATGTATGAAATTCGCTGTCACATCCACAAGGACGTGCTGCCGAGATAGTGACGACATCATGGAAATGACTATGTCACTCTTCTAAGCATCATTGTGGGCAGTGCTTGGGCAAACCTTTTGAGCGCAATATTGAAATCGAGAGTAAAAAACGCGAAAACTGTTCGATAATAGTATTCGAGAAATATATATTAACCTTTTCCGCAACTTCCGTTAATTGGTCGAGCCTCTGATAGTAGTTGGCATCAATACTGCAATTGCAACTTGGGCCATGAAACCATTATTAAAAATATAACCAACAGTCCTGTTAAAAAGCCGGCTTACCACGATGCTTATTACCTCACCTAATGTCCGCCCGAGCTTGACACTCATATGGCGAAGACGGCACCCGTGTAACTCTCACCTCTTATCAAACACACTTCCTCAAAAATACTAGTGAGCTCAGAATGATTCGAGACATGTTCTGCCGGCCTCCAGTGAATTCCGGAGTCTAAATACTGCACATGAATGGAACCTCGGGAGTGTCAGGCATCTGCCGGAAAGAGTGAGATGCTTTTTCCATCATTACACTGCTTTTGGTAGCGCTACATATTCTATCAAAAAACATTTAAGTTCAACAGGAAAGCTACATCACCGTTACCATTTCGTATCGGTGAAGAGCTATCCGGTTTAAATTGTTTTTATATCTGGACATACGACAGACGAGGCTGACGCGCAGTACGCATTCCCCAACTCGGGAGCAGACGATGCAGGCCTGCGTTCGTCGGCAGTTACCGGGCAGAAGTAGAGTAAAATTAAGATGCCAGTATCATTACGTAACACAAAGAGGATATGAATGCATGGAAGTCAGGACTACATCTAGTTTAACTGAATAAATAGGTTTTCAGGAGAGTGTTAAAGACCTTGCACCGGCGTCTCACACTGTTGGCGCCTCGCTGGCGAACGCCAGTGTGCGTTGCCTACAAGGCGGGTGCCTGGAGGCATGGTCGGAGAAGCTCATCTTTAAAAACTAATTTCTCAGCAACAACAAAAAGTACTTTTCTAATTTTTAGGGGTGAAGCTCCTTAGGGGCTAGCCATGTCCATGGTGCTCATGCTCCTGCTTGTGAACTCACGTGCTCACGAGCACGTGAGACGTGCTGGTGTAGGGCAAAAGAAAAAAAGATGAAAAAAAAGATGAAAAAAAAAAAACAGATGAAAAAAGATGAAAAAAATATGTTTCCACAGTCCACAGGATTCGAACCTGTGCGGGGAGACCCCAATGGATTTTTAGTCCGCCTTAACCACTCAACCACAACTGCGGGACGAGTAGGGGCTCTGAGATGTGGTAGTAACTCAAGAGCTGCGGATGCATGGATGAAACGTTGCATGTAGCCGCTCAACGTCTATACAGGAGAGGGCGCTGCGGTCAAATGCGTATATAATCGCGTTAAACTTTGCATGCATTGGCTCAACGTATATAGATGAGAGGGTGCTGCGGTCAAATGCTCAAATGCGTATATAACCACGTTCCATACCACACATTCTCTTTCTGACATGGATGAAAACAAACGAAAGGCTCGGCATGCTGCGGCTCAGCATCTACGCAGACAAGCACCACCAGAGCTTCGCCCCAATCAACATCATTCAAACGTGGAGATGCGGTCAATTTTTTTTATATGTTGAAAGAGAGAGGTGAATTGAACTCTGGCTATTTCGAAACTTCTGGGCATTGCTGCCCACACTCCTTTTTACGGCTCTTTGTAAGGCTGTTTCTGCATAAACTGGAGATCTTGTAATTAATTAAAACACAACAAAACGAGGCTCTGAAAATTGAAAACAAGCAATCCAATTATTAGTCTTAAGAGAACAAAAGAAAAAAGTATTGTAGCTAACACCCAAATCGAAGTTGACTAAAAAATAAGGAAATCTCATAAAGTCTCTTCTTTCTGGAGCTCCTATTTAGTCTTAAAATTATGTCTTTCACTATTTGTATTTTGTTGTAAGATAGGGTGTGTTATTAAGGAAATAGGCACCACCTAAATTTGCGTGGTAAGCAACCGTTGTTTTACAATGTTTTTCTTAACTACATAGTTTTATGCAAATTCTAGAAATTTAGTGCATAAGATCCCAAAATTAAAATTAATTGTTTCACAAAAGAAAAATATTTGTCTTGTAGTTCAGAGGCATCTTATCTAAATCATTTTTTCATTCATATCCCAAACAATGAAAAAATGGCCACAATCTCTTTG